>MU270076.1:248484-412876 GCA_021432635.1 Thozetella sp. PMI_491
CCCCCCCCCCCCCCCCCTTCCGCCATCGCCCTTACCTTCCCTCCCCGGACACAAAACCGCCTGGTTCCCACCCTCCGTTCCCTTCCTCCCCTTTCCTTTTCCTTCCTCACTCCCTCCCACACTTGCGACCTCGTGTCCAAACCAACCTATTCGGCGCCCAACACCCATTCGATGACGAAAACTTCACCTACTACCTCGTATACAGATCGCATCCGCTCCTGGGTAAACACCAAAGCGCATGGCGGCACTCATCGCTCGTCGAGACGACCCGACTCCAACCCGGACCCCAATATCCTTCCCCTGAGCAACTCGCCGACTACGTCATCTGGTCGATCCAACGCCCTCCCTGTTGAGGACCCTTCCATTACTAGCACCAACCATGCAACTCACAGCAGCACCGGCGGCCCTCGCCGCCAGGCATCCGCGCATACCGGATCAGACGACAATATGGGGGCTCGCAGTAGCCCGCCGCCCCCTCTATCACCGCAAGTTGCGGAGCCGCGGCCTGTCGTAGAACCTGGGGGTGTGGACGAGAAGCAACCCCAGAAACCCCCGAGAAATGTTCTCGCTGGAGCCTACGACACCGGCAAGAAGGTCCTCCTGCACAGCAAGCTCAACTTGCTGCTCGTGTTCGTCCCCGTCGGCATCGCCGTCGCACAGGTGTCCGGCCTTAACCCGGGCATCATCTTTGCCATGAATGCCATTGCCATCATCCCCCTCGCAGGCCTCTTGAGCCATGCCACCGAGTCCGTGGCTTGTAAACTGGGCGATTCCCTCGGCGCCCTGCTGAACGTTACGTTTGGCAACGCAGTAGAGTTGATCATCTTGTAAGCCCGCGTGCCCGTCGGCCCGCACCTACGCGGCCGACCCCTATGCCCAATGAGGAAGAATAAAAAAAAGAGGCGTCCTCTCAAGCGGCTCATGGCTAACCTGCGGCAGCATGTATGTCCACCTCGATAAAGTGATCATTGATCAAGACAAGAACGAGCGAGAAGCCTCGAAAAGGCATTATCAAATCAATCGCGTCCCATATCATGCGCTTCCAGCTTGCCTTCCCATCAGACCACGCGCGTCCCTCGTGTGACTTGTTCAGAATGTCCCCTAGCTCACTAACCTGTTTTCCTCTAACCCAACAGCATTGCCCTAGTCAAGGTATGTTCGGCCACATATGCCACCGGCGTCCTTCGTCTGAGCCCCCTAGCTGCGAAATGCGGCCTGCTAACACGGGCACAGGGCGAAATCCGTATTGTTCAGGCTTCTCTTCTTGGCTCGATCCTCGCCAACTTGCTGCTCATCTTGGGCATGTCGTTCCTGCTTGGAGGACTGCGCTTCCGCGAACAGGTATGGCGCTTTCCATCGCACCCACGGCCCAACACATGCTAAACTGGATTAGATCTACAATAGCACGGTTACCCAGATGAGCGCCTGTCTCCTCAGTTTGAGCGTCATCAGCCTCGTTCTACCCGTATGTCTGGCACGCCGCGCGGAAATCCCTGAAGTATGCTAACGGCCATCAGACCGCCTTCCATGCCTCATTCAACGACCCCAACCTGGCTGATGCCCGGTCTCTCATGATCAGCCGCGGGACTAGCGTGGTATGTCGTGTTGGCTACGCTCTGCTACTTACATTTCGCTCATTATTTACAGATTCTGCTACTCGTTTACATCATCTACCTGCTTTTCCAGCTGAAATCGCATGCGTATATGTATGAGTCGACGCCGCAACACATCATCGATGAGGAAGCAACCCCCGGTCCCGTTGCCAACTGGCTGGACTCGTCCAGCGACAGCAGTTCCTCTTCCGACTCGGACTCGGACGACTCGGACCATTCTCGGGACACCATGGGAAAGCGCGTGAAGCGGCGACTGAGGAAAGCCGGTCGACGCCGCAAGTCGAGCGTCATCTCCATGGACAATAGCGAAACCATCGCTCCCACTCGCACCCCTTCTTTCGGTACTGCCGACATTAGCCCGGGCGCTGATAAAGGCTCGGATGAGTCCTCATCTCGCCCGCGCTTGTTGTTCCCCAAGATACCTTCTCAGGACTCCAACGAGGAGGCGGTCGAGGACGATACCAACGGTAGCAAGCGCCGCCGTCGCCACTCTTCCAAGAAGAGCAAGAAGCACAAGAAGCGATCGCACCACCATGCCTCCCAGGAATTCTTGGAAGAGACCATTCAGGAGACCCCCGAGGCCCAGGCAAGTCACGAATTCGCGCTCGGAGCCCCCCGCCGTGTCGACTTCGCTATTGCGGATGCTACTCACCTCGACGACTTCACCGCCGACTCGGCCGCCCGGCGGCCTTTCACTGGACTCCGCAACATGTCGTTCCGGCCGGTAGCTAAGAGCCTCGCCCCGACGGTCTTCGTCCAGCCTCCGGACACGGTCGTCGCTCCCATACCTGCCGGGCCGGTGCCTCGGGTCCGATACGGCATCCGCAGGACCAACTCGCTCCCGGACCGACTCAACCAGATGTACCGTGCCCCTGGCGCCATGATGCCGTCGCAAATTCCGCTGGCTGCCATCGCAAGTGGGCAGCTCGCAAAGGAAGAGAAATCGGAGGAGCGCGATGATCATTTAACCAAAACCTCGGCCATCATCCTTCTCCTAGTCTCCACCGCGCTAGTTGCTGTTTGTGCCGAGTTCATGGTCGACTCCATCCAGGGCCTCGTCAAGACGTCAACCGTCGGCGAGATTTTTATCGGTCTCATCATCCTTCCCATCGTTGGCAATGCTGCGGAACATGTCACGGCCATCACGGTTGCCATGAAGAACAAGATGGACCTAGCAATCGGCGTCGCAGTCGGCAGCTCCATCCAGATTGCTCTTTTCATCACCCCCCTTGTGGTCATCCTGGGCTGGATCATGGACCGCGCCATGACGCTGCACTTCACCCTATTTGAGACTGTGTGTCTGTTTGTGTCAACCTTCATCGTGAACTTCCTGGTTCTGGATGGCCGCAGCAACTACCTCGAAGGTGCGCTCCTCTGCGCTACCTATGTCATCATCAGCGTCGTTGCCTTCTTCTACCCCAGTGCCGACGAGGCCAGCCAGTGGGGCTCCCCCGGGACTTGATGCAGAGAGCAGCATGCAGCGTTATTGCATCGATGGCTACGAATGCAGGAGGGGAAGCTGGGGTCGGGTGTTGGATCGCATCGTAGCGCTCCAGGGCCTTACCTTGGCCGCAGGAAATAGCGTCTATGCATGGAGCTGACGCCATCCCCAAAATCGCTTTTGGGGAAATTCTTCTTCTTTCCGGGCTGCAAGCTTGGCCAAGTTGTGAAACGTAGTTGATAGGGCGGTGTCTCTTTTCTTCTCTTCTCTTCTGTTCTCTCTCTCACGAAACCAAAGTTTGCACAAAAAAGTCTTGTATGATAGTGTGTACGCTCCTGGTCGAAGACGCTGGCGAAGCAATTCGCAGAGGATAGACTAACAGGACGGAATCAGTATCTACGACTTGCTTTCTGCTACGCCTATCTAGGTAGCCTTCCGAAGTTAACCAAAATTAAGCATGCATGATTCGCTTGCTATATGAGATACGGCTTGTGTGATGGATGATGTGCGGTAGCGAATGTTTCTCCAATGCATATGACCGCTCACTTCTCGTCTCCTACTGCCGTTGTTTACATAGTGTGGGTCCGTGCAGGAAGAAAAGGGGGTGAAGGCGGAATGTAACCACAACTATAAGGCAAGGCTTGACAGGGGTAGTACATAAACAGGATTCAGGGATATCATGAAATACATCTGTATAGACCTTTTTGGACGTATTTATCGATTCCCAGGCCTTGTGAAAAATATCAAAAGTCATTTTCATCTCTGCGTCAGTGGCGTTTGGACTGTATGCAAATACCCGCGCGGAGCAAGCTGTGTTGTCAAGTCGCTTGTTCAGGCAGTTCTCACCTAATTCCTGTCCCCGTTCATTGGATAAAAAACTTTCTAAATCATAAAGTATCAGTCAAATCTAACTCTACTCACTGAGTTGCGAAAGACCTTCATTATTGGCCCTCTAGGATATGCTGCAACCATTGCATGAAGCGAAGGGAGGAGAGAAAGGAGAGAAGTGCGTGCCCTGCATCGGTCAGCCTACGAGCTCTCGTTGACGAGAAATTGCCGCATGCATTTTGCTCTTGTCAACTACAACGCATTTGTGCCTTCGTCACGCGTCTGTTTGTTCGGGTAGCGGCATGCCAAGAGGATTCCCACGGGTACATGCTTCTCGCAAACTTGTTCGTGCATCTCGCATAGAGAATCAACTCTACCCACCTGCCTTGCGTGAACATGTGGAGAGCTTAGAGAGGTCTCCTCCTGTTCTCCTCTTCTCTTTGCAAACTCATCTTTTTCTTCCTTCCACTTTAGAGCTGCCGATTTGGGCCCCGCCTGCCATAGATCCCCTCCCCTGCTCTTTCCTTTCCTCAACTTCCCACCGCCCTCAACGACATCAATAGGCGCAGTATTTCGCGCTACCCCCTCACCAGGCTGCCTTGGTTTCCCTGATCTCTCCTTCCCTCCTTTGTCTTAGCTCTTCTCTTTCTTTTCCGTCGGTCACTCGCCCATTCGGTTCGCAATCATCTGCAACCTGTTCATCGGTGGCGGCAGGTCACTTCTGCGGACTCACCCGGCAGGCAACCGCTCTTCTAGTGAGAACTAGATCTTCCACAGGGAGAGTACCGCATTTTCTTCTTCCTTCTCTGCCTGAAGTCGCCACACCGGCTCCAGTCTGAGTTTTCTCAACCCCGACTAGTCCATATCTTGGTTTTGAGGCTCGGGACTCTCACCTATCGGCTGGGCCTTAACCCTCAAACGCGACGGAGGCTCACTGAACTCATCGACGTTTCCCCGGTCCTCACCTCGATATCGATCGCTCCTAGCCCTTCGAGCCCAATATTTCGCGCACATAGGCACATCTTGAGCCACAGAGCTGCAGGAGCCACGCCTGGTTCACAGCACTTTCGCCTTCTGCCATGGCTGGCGAGAACACATCTGACAACCACATCGACCTTCTCGCTGTGCTCCTCGGGCATCTGGATTCCTTCGATTACCATCCTTCGCAAGGCAGCGGAGCAAATGCGATACCTGTAGCCACCAGCGATAAGAGAACTGACCAGCCTCAGACCATCATGGAGCCATCGACAGGCGACCAGAGAGGTAACAATATCAACCAAAACTGCTACTAGCACCCCCAATTTCGCGATACCATATGTTGCTAACGGCTTCAAAATCGCCAGATCGCCGGACCGGCAAGCGGCCTCTGGAGAACCCGGTCGACCGCCCCGACCGCAAGGTTATCATCAAGACTGAAAAGTCAGGTTTGTTTTGCCTATATGGAAAAATTTACCTGCGGGATCTCATGAAGTTAACCTCGCTCTCCACAAAGATGGCACACCGGCAAGCATACGAGCAAAATTGCCGGTGAAACAAAGCTTCTTCGACACGGCCGTGTCTGGCCTTCCCGAGGGGTCTCAGCCCCAGAGCAACCAGCCCAGAGGCCCCCTCCCCGGGCTCGCGAACAGCCCCTTGGCTTCTTCACGCCGTTACATATCGCCTGCCGCGCGGCTGTTGACTGGTCCTCAGCCAGCCGCAGGTACTCCCCAAGCGAATTTTAAGAATCTGGTCCTCCGCCCCCGGGTCAACAGCTTGAGTCTTGGACCCCTCTCGGCCATCTCGGAGCCTGCGAGCAACCGCCCCTTGCCCGAAGGAAACCCCATTGGACCGGGGGGGGCCAGCTCGGGTCCTTTACCTCATGTTTCAACCATGCCTAATGGGCATACGGACAAGAGAAACTACAGGCTTGGGGATTGTCGAGGAGCGGTGCAGCGTCTGTCGTTCGAATGCCAGAGGCGTGGGTTCAACCCTCAGTGGGTATGTTCAAGGTCCTTTTGGCAGGCTTTTCTAGAGTTCCACCAAGCGAGGCATACGACTGATCACCCAGTCAGACTATATCGAGAACCAAGCGTAACCACTACTTGGGTTCTGTGACCCTTGCTGCTGGCCAAATCGTGCAGAGCGATAGAGAATGCCCTACGGCAGAACTTGCGAAGAAGGATTCTGCGGAAAAGGCGCTGGCGTTTCTCGCTAACATGCCACAGGACAAGGTCTTCTGGCAACATCGCGCCTCCGATACCGCTAATAGAGGCCGAAACTCAGTTGCTCGCCAGCGTTCCCCCCAGCCTGAAGAAACCGGCCTGGTGCGAATGAAGCAAGAATATCGGGAACGCGAGGACGTTCGTGGTCGCGCCCGAGAGCCGGACCGTGAACGAGCCCGTCAGCGCGATCATGACCGCGGGCAGGTTCGAAGCAACGGCAACATTGTCACTCGCGGGAGTGAGCGGAGGAGTCTTCTTGAGAAGATTGGGGCTATGATGAGCGATGATACTACAATCAAGAAGTATATTGGGGAGCGGCCCGATGTCTCGGGAGCCTTTTTTGAAGGCCTTGCTCTGGGAACCCGCATGGCTAGCCAGTGCGCGTCCTCTTACTCTGGTATCGACTCTTCCGCTATTCCGTATCGCGAGGGAGCCGGCTCGCGCTGGGAACGTGACCACTGGGACGGTCGCGATCGGGCTGACTATCCTTCCCCTGATCGTTACGTACCCCCCACTACTCGCGCCGCTGCTCATAGGCGGGATATGAGCCGCGATCGCCGCTTCCGCCACTCCCGTCCCTCCCGCCGCCATTCTCGGTCCCGCTCCCCCCGTCGCTGAACCGGAGCGGGCTGATCTCTATCTTAGGCAGGATTTCTCCCCTAAGCAGAGGCGAAGCCTAAGCCGACAACCGAAACGATCCTACGAGTACTCCACCCAGGGTTCCAGCTTCGAGCATATGGTCTTTGAGGAATTTGGCGCTGGAAGGGCGGCTAGGTTTGCTACACCTATGTATCAGTGAAGAGAAGCTGTCGTATTGACGTCTTATAGAGGCGTAGAGGAGGTAGCTGCGGATGCCCAAGAAATTGACTGGCTGGCACAGTAATACAGCATCAATATGCCCTTAGCATTGCTGGCACTTGCTAGGTAGAAAATACACTGCCCATGAATTAACCTGGATTTAGCTTACTTTGTATGGGCACCAAGAAGTATGGAATGGGCTGTTCAACCCGCCTCTTGGCTGCCTAGTGCCAGCAGCTCTTGGAGTGCACGACGAAGGTCAAAAGCGTCGTGGTGTTACCACCTTGATTAGAAGTGTAGGGACCTAACCCCATCGTTGGTGAAGCGTTCCTGCTGAGCTGGGAGAGGTGTGCATCCGATATACTGTTTCTTGTCGACTAAACTTCAGGTGAAAGAGAAAAGGGGTATATATTTGGCTTTCGCCACCTCTCTCGCTCTGCCTTCACTGCTCTATATTCTTACACGTGTAAATTCGCATCCGCGTCCATCGACCCCGATCGACGCCGCGAGGTCTCTTAGGCACTCTTCCCATCGCCGACAACACTCTCACAACGGCCGCAGAGTTCGTCCTCAACCGGAGCAACATACCGCCAGCACCTAGGACACTTGTGTTCGCGCGGTGGAATCACCGTCACATTGCACTTCGATCCCGCCAACTCAAACCCTTGCGAGTAACGCCAGCTGGCGTCGGCAGGGACTTCGGTGTTCAGATCGACGGACGACACCACAAATATGGCCTCAAGCTCGTCCTTGTACTTTTCGAGAGTACTCAGTGCCGGGCCTTCTGGGACCTCGAGAACCACCGAGCCACCTAGGGAGGAGCCCAGAAGCTTCTCGGCGCGAGCCAGCTCCAGGATTGCCTTGATAGACCCATGCGCCTCCATGAGTATGGGGATGGCGCCACGGAGCTCCGACTCGTCGTTGACGAGGCGGCCGGGGTCCATAAGCGGGGCGGTATAGAGCTGCTGCAGAGGGTGCAGCACGGATCGGTCGTCCTTGAGCCACTCCGGGGCGTGCTCCCAGGCCTCTTCGACCAGGAGCGGCGTGACTGGTGCTAGCATTCTCAGGAAGCCGAGGAAGATAGGCTCGAGGACGCCACCGCCGTCCGCACAGTAGAGCCTGTCCTTCAGGGCCTCGAGGTAGAAAGCAGAGAGGTCGCCGGCAAGCCAGCGGTTCAAGCTACTATATACCCTATTGAACTCGTGGTTGTTATAATGCTTGTGGACTTCCTCCATGACGTCCTTGAGTTGGATGAGCGCAATGCGGTCCAGCACTGTGAGCGGCGCCTTCCTGGCCGATTGCTGCATGGAGCCGGTCAACATCTTGACGGTGGTGCGATACTTGATCAGAGACTGATGGACCGACTTGAGGACCGTCTCGCTGAGGATCACGTCCCGGGTGTAGTCGCTGCTGGCAGCCCAGAGACGGAGAGCATCCGGGCCGAGCGCGTCATTGACAGGCTTCTTGGGACCTTTCTTCCTAGTCTTCAGGGGAGGGAGTAGCGAGCCATCCATAACCTGATCGGCCGAGATGGTGTTCCCCAGCGACTTTGACATTTTTTTTCCATGCTCATCAAGCGTGAAACCGTGCGTTATCAGCTCTTTATATGGGGCCAGCCCAATCCCTGTCATACCAGAGGCCGCGCTCTCGGGGGCCATTGCCGCAACTCGAGTCAGGAGGCTGGACTGGAACCAACCTCGGTGCTGGTCAGACCCTTCAAGGTACACATCTGCCTGCCTGTGGCTGTCCATCTGGGTCCAGCTGCTGCCGCTGTCAAACCAGACATCCATAGTGTCGGTTCCTCGCCTCCACGCGCCGCCCTTGCCGTCTTGCCTCAGAGACGGAGGAACCCAGGCCATATCGTCCGCAGGGTCGGACCACCAGGCATCTATCCCTCTCTCCTGGATGACGGAGATGATGTGTTCGACCGACTCCTCGGTGAGCACCGCCTCGTCGGAGCGATATAGCGCCGGTATAGGCACGCCCCAGGCCCGCTGGCGCGAGATGCACCACTCGCTCCTCCCTCTGACGAAGGACCCCAGTCTGTTCTTGCCGGTCTCTGGCGTATATGCCACTTCATCGAGGGCCGCTAGGGCAAGGTCTTTGATGGAAGCCACGTCGGCAAACCACTGAGCGGTAGCCCTGATGATGACTGGCTGCTTTGTCCTCCAGTCATACGGATACTTGTGCGTGTACTTGTGAACACGGATTATATGGTCTCGGAGGTGATGCAGCACAGCCGAATTTCCTGCGCCCTGAACGGAAAGGCCTTTGAGAACGTCCGGGTTGGGGGGGCATGCATCAGCTGTAAACAGTCCCTCCCCGTCTACAGGGGCAGCCACTTCTCCGACTCCCAGGGATTGGCACAGCAGGTAGTCGTCAAACCCGTGGCCGGGGGCGCCATGCACGAGACCGCTCCCGGAGTCTGCTGTGACGAACGAGCCGTGGACAAAGGGCTGAGGCGGCACGAGCGTTCCGCTCACCACATTGACGTATCGAAGATTGGTGAGATCACTTCCTTTGACGGTATTGATGATCTCGACTGGGTCTTCGGACACAAGGACAACCTCCCGGTAACGCGGCAGGCACGCTTCCGCCAGGATGATGGCATCTTTTCCGTGGCGCACGATGCAGTAGTCTAGGTCGTCATGCACGGCTATGATCTGATTCGCCGGCAGCGTCCACGGCGTGGTCGTCCAGATAAGGGCGTAAAGGTTTCCTTCCACCTCAGCTCCCCCCAAGACCTTGTTGTACGCCTCGGCCTGCGGGCCAGCGGAGGACTCGCCGTCTTTCCCTGCAACGAGGAACCGAACGTACGCCGCCGTGGACACGTGGGCCTCGTTGTATTCGAGCTCGGCCTCGGCCAGCGCGGTTCGTGACGACGGTGACCAGTATACGGGCTTGAATTTGCGGTAGATGAGCCCTCGCCGCACCATCTGCTGGAACAGGCGCAGCTGCTTGATCTCGTAGTCGCTGTCCATGGTTGTCCAGCGCCGGTCCCACTCGGCCATGACGCCGTACGTCCGGAAGCTCGCCATCTGCTCGCGGACTGTCTTTGTAGCGAGGGCGCGTGCTGCCTTGCGTATCTCGGCAGAGGGCATGGTCTTGCCCGCAGAGGCGTTCACAGCCTTGAGCTCGATCGGGAGCCCATGACAGTCCCATCCGGGAACGTAGGACACCCGGTGGCCTGAAACCGATATATTGGTTAGCTGTTTGGCTTATTGAAAGGGAGGTCAAGTCAATTGGAGGACGAAGGAAGGGTGGCGGCGCACCTTGCTGAACCTTGACGCGGAGGATCATGTCCTTGAGGATCTTGTTGAGGGCATGGCCGGCATGCAGACTGCCATTGGCGTAGGGGGGGCCGTCGTGGAGCACAAAGGTATTATCGGCAGGCCGGTTGGCGGCCTGCCACTTGTAGAGATCATCGGCGCATCGCTGGATGTATTGGTCACGGTTCTGGAGGATAGGTCGTGGACTGGAGGCCAAAAGCAGCTGGAGGTTAGAGGACAGCCGAGCTGAGCGCCGGGGAAGCCAGGAGGCTTACGGGAATGTAGATTTCGGCAGCCTTAATGTGGAGGTCCAGGATGTCTTCGACATTCTCTCCTACCCCTCCAGGTGCGGGTTCATGGATGCAGAACCTAGGGGTCGGGTGAAGCTTTTTTCCCTTTGGGGTGCAGAGCTCCAAATTTTCTGGCGACGCGACATCAATGCCAAGACTCAGCGAAGCGGGTTGGAGCTTGCCTGCAGCGCAAGGCGCGAGGCGGGAGGCTGCTGTCCCCACTCTTTTCTTTTGCCCCTCTCAACCACTTACAGCTAAATTTAAAGGTGGCTAGCCCCGACCCTCGACCACCCTTTAGAACAATCTCCAAGCCCGATCACAGGTACTGGAGAAAAGTCACTCTAGACTAATCACTCGATCTTTTTTTTGTTTGAAATGGCTTCCTTGTATCCGCCTGCGTCCTGATCGCTCTCTACGCTTCGCGACAGTCTAGAAAATGGAGGGCTAGGTCATACATCTTTTGGGAATCATCTGCTTCATCCTCCGCTGTCTTGTCATGCCTCTCTTCTGGACGCTTGGTATCCCTACGTCGACGGGAATCCGCATGTTTCGTCGAGCAGATACCGTTTCTGACTATACTGAGACTATAGAAAATAGCTTTGTGTTGATTACTATTATGTGCATACCCAACTTCGTCTCTTTGGACCGGAATATGGATGGTCTAGCAGCGCTTAGGGAGCTACTTTGCCCTCTGATGAGAGGAGCCAGCCCATTCACAGAATTTTCGATCATGTTTGCCCGCGTTTGGCTAGCAGAGGCTGGGGCTAATTTGTCAGCGGCTCAGCTCATGGCTAACTACAATCCTTTGTCCTTCTGTGTGAAACTCTCGTGTGTGCTCTTCATCCTGTGATGGGCCCAAAATGCTAAGAGATACGATGCTAACAACATCGCGTGGGGAATAACTAACACGCCGGAAGCTCGCTGTAGCCCCAAGCGCGGCCCAGACTCACCTCCCTAACAGCAATACCGTCATATTACCGTAATGGCATAACCCTCGCATCAAGCATCCAAATCACCAATGCGACACTCAGGATGATGAAGAGCAGTTAACCTCGAAATCGGGCAACCGGTACGCGGAGTGCTACTGTGTAGAGGTCGAGAGCTAAAAGTTGGGCCCGTGCGCCCCGGTTCCGATTGGCGGAGTGGGTGGCCGAGTGGAGCGAGGCCAACCGCTCCGGAAGCCTTATACACGCTTCCCCGTGCGCTTCACTTGAACTTGGCGACAGACTGTCAAAGGGCTCTACCGACAGTACTTTAACCTTCTTTTCTTCCGCAACGCTATGGCTCCGATACGGCGCTATCTTAGAATCACCAAATACTCGGTCCTTGAATGCCGTATCTATCTAGACAACCCGGCCCTGGCACAGTCGTGGTTGCTGAACCCAAGGGACCCGGTGCTCCCAAGAGTCATCGAGGCTGTCCGGCCGCTCGTTCTCCCGAAGTTAGAGGAGGAGAAGGAGCGCGAGCGCAACAGGAGAAAGGGCACCAAGAAGAAGAGGAGCATCAAAGACGTAGTCACGCAGGGTGGGCTCCCCACTCGCTCATCCAAGGGCTAACCTCTCGACATGAACTCATCATTGGCTCCCTGAGGCTAACATGGTGCCAGACGAGTTCGAGGTCGCCATCTTCCTCACCGAGACCAACACGCGCCACTCGCTCCTCTACAAGCAGAAGCATTTCCGGGACAAGACGCAGACCAAGCTGACGTCCAACTCGTCCAAGCTCGTAGGTGCCTCAAGCGAAGCACCCATTGACGTAGATGATGGCGAGCTCCTCCATGAATACGCAGGCGATGCCGATGTCCCCGGTCTCCGTCGCGAAGACAGCGAGGAGGATGGTGCCATCGCACTGGAGAACATACCATCCGTGGACGACGTCTCGCCCGAAGGTCCCGAGATAGCCGCCCAGAGACCCAAACGAGGGCGCCACCGGGCCAAGGATGGACAGGTGCTAGGAGATGCAGGAACCGCTGATGCTGGTGCCATAGAGATCGAGTCCTCGGATGACGACCTGTTCGTAGGGAGCACGAGCAGCGCCGAGAGCGACGCGGACTCAGGCGGAGAGATGCGGCCCCCTCCAGCCAAGCGGCGCAGGGATCAAGAGGGCGTTGGGGACAGAAGGGATATCGACGGCCCAAGCAACGACAAAAAGAAGATGGCTATGGACATATCGTATGATGGCTTTGCCATCTACGGCCGTGTTCTTTGCCTAGTGGTCAAGCGCCGGGACGGTGGAGGCCGGGCAGGCGGTCCGAGAGTGGCTGGCGGCAGGTCTCAGACCGGTGCTGCTGGCCAGCTCGTCGGTCAAGCAAGCATGGAGAATTGGATCACATCGACCCAGCTGCCGGCCGATGCGGCCGACGACATAGAGGCTTCGTAACCAGAGGGCTCGCGAGACATCTCAAGGAAGGTCCAACTAAGCACTTCGGCATCGGCCTCGTTAGGCAAGGGGGGCAGCCGTAGAGGGGTCGGGGGCTCGGCGGTGGCATTGGAAGAGGCACACTGCTCGGCCGATGACCTCTCCGCAAGACAACGAATCCTCGAGGCTGGCGCCACTGTCAAGCCGCATTTCGCAGCATCGGCTGCGTAACCATAGCGGCGGCCGACATCCGAAACAGGAACGCCAAATACTAGCAATGGGCCTAGCGACTCATCCAAATAACCCGATGATCGGCCACGCAGTTTTAAAATACGAAGAGGATGCAGCACGTATACTGAAACAAGGCCGTATCAATGTGTCCCCAGAAACTGGATGATTTCATCGTGGCTGTGACTGTTCTCTGGGGCCCGCTCCCGACGCCTAGTACTGTAGTACCATATTGTACTGTACCTTTGGTTCCCATCTTCGCCACGAGATCTTCGTCAGGGAGGCTTCCTCCCCGAAGGCGGAGCGATGCGGCCCGGCAAAGAACACCTCGGAGCTTACGCCACGCCTCGGGCTAAAAATGCAAATGCGTCCTTTTTTTAAGCCCTCCTCCTTGGTCAGGTTGATCCTGGTGTAAATGGTGCCACCGCGCCTGTTCGGTTTGTGCCACACTGTCCCAAGCCTACTTCATCGGTCCAATGGTGTCGACTGTGACACCCCAGATCAGCGCGAAGTGAAACAACTACCACCATCGCGCGGGATCTCCGCATCGCCCTTCGCCCCGAGGCCGCACGCCGGGAGACCTAGTTTCCACCCTTGTGCCCGCGACCTGCAGTGCGGCCATTTATGGGACGTCGAGTCGGGCCAGAGACATCTGTCATACTAGGTGGTTCGGTGTGATATCTCTTGGCTGTCGGGTTCCTCGGGGTTTTGCGGCCTTCCACGCCTCCCCGAAGCTAGCAAGCTATCGCGCTGCAGACCAGGCATTGAAACCCTCGCACGTCTGGCTGTCCAGGGAAGCGCGGTCACCAGACCGACCAGGACCCCCCTTCTTGCCTGTCTCAGCTCGCCTGGGCACGACGGGGACTTCTGACAGGTCCACTCTATCGTAGCTGGCGAGCTATTGTTGATTTACATTTATTCCATTTAGATCGGGCTTAATACCATCACTACCGATAGTTCGGCTAAGAGGCGGTTGGGATTGCGATGACCAGGCCTAGGGCCTTCGCACTCGCTCTGCGAGACGCCAAGGCCGGGGGTGGAACGGCTAGTGAGAGATCGTACAGCACAATAAGATGTCCCCGGCCGTGCGGACATCACACGCGTCACGGGCGCCTCTGCGAATCGGCGTCCGGTGTGACGGCGGGGAAGCAGGGCGCTAAAGTTCGACTAGAGCTCGATGACATATGTGATATGTGCACTGACCATGGCCGCGAGCAACCGCTGGGCAACCACCGCAGGGCTTATCTCCCAGCCAGCTACGCGAAGGGAAGACTTGAGAAGGACCGGGGATGGACTAGGATTCGGGTCCCGTGGCGCCGCCCTCTTGTGATCCGCAGAACCTCCAAACAGCCGCGCGCTCCTCGTGATGGGCGATCTTTGCCAGGCTCCCTGGCAGGGGAGGAGACCAGCATGGGCTATATCGCAATGATTTCTGGCGGCAGAAGGCCGTTGTCACTGTACCTTTTCCCCTCTTGCGCGGCTGGCGGGCGGAGAAATGGCTCCTCAGATGGCGCTCTCTGGAAACATGGCGGCCCCCCCTCCCTCCTTCGCAGGGCCGCCTCCGTAGGACCGAGAGACATTGAATCGATAGTGCCCTGGATAATGGGCTGACTACTTCACGGAGGAGCAATGGCGGGCACACAGCGGGATCTGGGGCTGCAGGACCCCCTCGCACAGGAAACGCCTCAGCCCTTAGGACAAGCAATCACTGTGATGGCCAGCCTGTGCAAATCGAGGCGCCCGTCCCCCCCGCCCCCCCTCTTCCCTGTCTCCCCCGTAGTCTCTCCTGCAGAGACAGCGCCAAGGGTATAATGGCGGGCGGCCAGGCCCGCGATGGCGGCCCGGGGAGGGGAAACAGGCGCGCATGGTGCTTGCGAGACATCCAAAGTGGATTAGATAGAGCTAGCTCGCGCCTGCGATAGCCGGTGGTGAGTTTGACTTTGAGCAGCATGCCGAGCCACTGTTTCGCGCTCGCCCTGCCGTGATGGAGAGTAATTGCTGTATAATTGCTGCTTGGGTCGGGAGGACAAGAATAGCGCAGCGTAAATTGCTAGTGGATCACGACCCAGCTGCATATCCCGCAGAGATCGATATGCAGGCCATTTTTTGCGGGTGCTATAGGGTAGGGCGGCAGGGAACGCGGCGGCAGGAAATACGGCGTCTTTTGCCCCATGGGCGATCGTGCCTCGGTACCCTGACTTGAGGTATAGTAATCCCGTACCACAGCCACGCTCACCCCCACCCAACACTTTACAAACCGGGGGAAGGAGGGAAGAGGGGGCGGGTTGGCAGGCGCTTCATGCTCCGCTTACCTGTCTTTTCGCCTTTTCTCGTCAGATAGATTGCTGGCGAGACCCAGCGGACCGAAAATAGAAAGGATGCGACTCTGCGACTGTGCAGTGTGGCCGTCGAATGCTGGCCTTCAATGCGGCGGCATCCACCGACACGAGGCAAGATGCGTTAGTCCAGTGCTGGGACGGCGGCTGCCGCCTGTCGCGACAAAATATGGCCGGCGCGATGCTGAATTGGGCTGAGTTGAACCCAGGCCGCAGGTGCGGCGGCCACCAGCCCGCGGCCGCGCGAGGAAGGGCCGCGCCGTCGCTCCGCCAGGCTCCTTCCTACCCGGCGCCGCGAGGAACAGAGTTCGGAGAGGCGAGCATCCGGCAAGCTGAACTTCGCGTGGCATTGTCCCTGGTCCCTGCAGTAGTGTTGCTGCAATCGTAACCGCGTCGTCCGGCCAGGCTGGAGCATCGGCTACCATCGCCAAAATAATGAGCGGCGCCCCCTGGACTCGGCGTCGAGGAAAGCTGAACTCCCCTGGCTGCCCCAGACGAGCTGGGCGACACGGAGCCTCTGGTGGCCTGTGTCCGGGTCGATACGATCGTCAGGGGGCTTCCCCCCATCCTGTCATTTCCACGTGGGAGACAGGGGTGGATCAGCTTTTGCGAGGGTGGGGCGCTAGGGCGTTCCTGGAATGCTCGTTTGCTTGCTTTTGTTTCCCCCCTCGCTGTTTCACCCAGACCTTTGCCCTCTGATTGGCTTCCATGCGAAGGCTGCAAAGCCACCCCGAGCCATCCGCCCTAGCGATTTCCGCCCACTGGGGCGAGATGATGTGCTGAATCGGCTCCCACCAAACTCAAACCCCCTTTCGAGTGCGGAAGCGAGGGCCGATCTCGAGCTCGCGGAGGCGGGCTGTCTCTCCTGTCGCACCGCAGCGACAGAGGCAGAAAGGCAGCCTAGGGGATCTTTTGCTTTTTGTGTGGCCGTTGGGTCATGAGCACAAGCGTCTCAGACATTGGAAGACATCCATTACCCACTTCTTCAGGGATCTGCAGCCCCGGAATGTCCTGTGCTACAGGCCCCCATGGGGGTTTGAGCCCAGGCTACCAACGGGGCTAGAGATTCCATCAGGGAGGCGTGCAGCTCAGCGTCTGCCTTCATGCAACTGTAACACAGAGTGGACGCCTGGCCTCGTTTATCCACGATATTTTACGAGCCCACAGGCTTTGTTGCCCGTGTCTTAGTGCTGCTGACTGCAGTCTGCATGGCGCGCGGCGGAGACCTCCGGATGCGCTCTGAAACTGCCAACGCGGCGGCCGCAGGACTGCAAGCCTTCGCCCGTAATCCTCTGCTCCCTCCCTGCCGTCGACATCACATGAAAATGCGATAGGAAATATGCCGGACTGGGGCCTCCTCGAAATCTGACTGTGGGCACAGTGAAGTCGTGTCTCACGCTGCAGGGAGCTCTGCCGTGCTCTGCACAATTCAACCCAGGGCTAACCAGCCTGGGCTGGAGTCGCGAGATGCACCAGTCCCCTGAGCCAACGGGATGTGCATGTACTGTACCTCGTATGCACATCATACTCTCGACACCTTCAAGGCGAATGGTCTCTGGGACAGAGCTTAACAAACCCCGGTCAGCCCCCACCGATAAGGGGGCCAATTGTTGTGGTGTGGTCTTGAAGATGGTGGGCGGACAATCTGCACGTCTCCCAGCTGGGGGGGCCGAACTCCCGGGACCCCGAGCACGTCTCACAACGGCCAGTTCATCCTGCTGTGCGCGGCATTTCGGACGGCCATACGGGCTGGCGGACAAGCGCGGGCTCACACAGTACTGTAGCACTACAACCGCACGTCCATTTCCCCGCCTCCTTGCGGTGTGCCGGGCTCCGGAGCTCGGGCTCCGAAAAGGAGGCGGTTGGCCAGTCGTCTGGAGAGCTCACATCATCAACCAGAGACAGACTGGGTTACGATCAGACTGGGAAGTGGGATCGGCGGTCCATACTGCCGATAGTGCTCTGTAGGTTGGGGAGGGGGAGACTGGGGGTGGTAAAATCATATGACCGGTACATCTGACATTGGCGACATGGGTTGGCGAATTAATAATGTCCTTGATTATCTTCAACCAGGAACCCGTAAGGTGTCCCAGCCACGGGTAGGACAGCATGTCCAAAAGGTCCTACACGACATGGCGGCCCCTCGGCAGCGAGAGGCTATCCATCC
Organism: Thozetella sp. PMI_491; assembly: GCA_021432635.1. NCBI lineage: Eukaryota > Fungi > Ascomycota > Sordariomycetes > Chaetosphaeriales > Chaetosphaeriaceae > Thozetella > Thozetella sp. PMI_491. The sequence goes on from MU270076.1 coordinate 266,014, forward strand.
AGATCGCCGAAAGGATAGGATTTCCTGCAGGCATCGAAGCCAGCCGGCAGCCTTTTTTCCTCGACGCACGTGAAGGGAGGTGCGATCAATCCGTGCTGCGTTTATTCAATCCAGGACAATCGCGTTAAAGTCCGAGCTGCCCTTCAGAACTTGATTTCGGAGGCAAGGGGCCCTGCAATCGTAATCCATGTAGCAGCAGCTAGGTGGACACAAGGCTGAAGGAATCTGCTCGGGAAGAAAAGGTACAAAATTTTTCTTATTGCCCTTCTTTCTCAGATCAGATTGGTCAATTGTCGAGACCCTCGGGCTATACCGGTACGGGGAAGGACAAAGAAAAAAAAATAAACCTTCTAGCGATCTTCTCATCAAACATCGCAACTTCCCGTGGCCAGGCCTTCCCTGACTACTAAACCTCGGGTTCGGCAAAGGGGAAATTTCGATGGACCGTGTGTTCGTTCCAAGCTGCTGGGTCGTCCGGTCCAGGACAGCGCTAAACCTATCTGGGAAGCATTTTTAAATTCTTCCATGACCTGTTGAGGCTGGACGGTCCACTTTTGGGGCTTATTCCAAAATCCAATTTTGCTCTTTGGCCAGCTTCGGCCAACTTTGGCCAACCCTAAACCAACTCGCCCAATCTCCGCCCGAGGCCTTGTGCCATACGATGTGCTCCGTCGGAGCGAGGTCGTACAAGCCTCGTCGAACGCTGCAGTGTCACCCCTCCGCCAACACGAAGGATCTCCGTCCAAGCCGCAGCCCACGAGGCAAAAGGTCGGTGCGTGTGCGGCTGCCGCTCCTCCTCTTCTCAAGCGGGCCGGCTCCTCGAGGAACGAGGAGGAGTCTGCAATCCAAGTACGCTCGATGCTCGCTTCCCAGCCCTAAAGCTGCCTACTAGGTAAGTAAGCAGGATTACTGGGGATGAAATGGCCACGATGCGATGCACTTATCGCTAAGCGAGAAGGTCGGGCTCGGACCTTTTGGGATCATGGGACATCGACATCCCTGGCAACCGACTGCTTGGAACGCGGCGCCAAGCCCCTGCTCAGATTCGTGCTACACCGCGCTCACCTGTTCTCTCCCCTTGCTCCGACCGTCTCGCGTGGCATGCAGGTTACAGGTCACAAATGTTTCTTTGGAGGGGGTTTCTGCGGTAAACGAGAGCGAAAGGCCGGTGGCTTCGCAATCCCCCCCTCTTGGCGGCTCACATCGACATAGCCTGTGCGGCTGTCGACGATTGGCCTGTCGCGCCCATGGCATGGGTCTCGGTCGGCGCAGCCTTTCTAGCCCGACTATCTCGTGGCAGAGACTGAATGGTCACTGGCTGGCTAAGTGCCAGATGCATACAAACTAGAGGACTGCCAACTCACTCGTGAGTCATGATCTCATCACTGGCATAGCAAGTGAGGGGTTGAGCGCGAGAGGTAGAAAGAGGCTACGGCCCCGCCTAGTAAACGGGCTGCCGTGATAGGGATAGTAAGGTATGCGGGCTTCCTCCTTGGTGTATCCTGTTTGGCCAAGATGGATAGAGGTTGCGACCAAGGATGAGAATGCAGGCGGAGCCACCTTTGCGCAGGCGGATCCAAAACGAGGTTGGGAAAGAAAAGGCAAAAGAAAAAAGTAAAATAGTGATTAAAACGAACTAGGTAGAGCAAGCAAAGGGCCCTGCCAGAGTGCTCGATACACAGGCGCACAAGTCCTGAACCTTAGGCTTGTCAGAGTGCCATTCGGAGTGAGCACTTTGGTAGGCCGGAGCCCACGGACTCGGTAAATCGTCCCAGAAAGGGGCCTAAACGTCATCCGCCGCAACAGCATTTGGTGCTTGGCAATGGGATACTCGACAAAGGTTATTCCCGTCCCGCTACTCCATGTCAGCGCAACCCCCTTGGACTATAGACTAGCGCGCGGGCTGCTCTTCGGGCAGAAGGGCGCGGTGACGGTGCGCGATACGAAGCCGGAGTCGGGGTGGCCGGCACAGGCACGGCTGCCGAGAGACCACGCAAAACCTAATTACCCTTGGTACCCCCCCGCCAAGGCGTATGCTTACTCCTGTGGGGGGGGGGGGGGGGGGGGAAGGGCGGATCATGGCGTACACACATGGCAGACACGGCTGGCGCCAGCCCGCCCTCTGACTACTCGCGGTAGCCTCCGGGCAGGCGTTGTCTAGAGCGGACTCGAACGGCAATAGGCTCGACTTCAAGAGCGCCTCGCGCCGGAGTGCATTTCTTTCTTCTGCCTAGAACTCCCTCATAGTTCGAGACAGTGTCTCGAGGTTAACGAGGCCAGTTATTTGCTCGGTTCGCCATTAGCAATCCCACAAATGTTTCGTCATCGTGGGCTAGATCCGAGGGGTTCTACGTACGCCCAGGCTGCGTTTGTCTTAGACCCGGAGAGACGGTCTTACCTGCCCCCCCCAGCTCGACTAAGCCACCTCGCAAAAGCAACGTCAGGTATGTGCTGTTCTGCCCGCCCTGGGGAAAGTAGCACGGCAATCGGGCGAGAGGCTTTGTCCACTGCCAGAGGCGAGTAGACGAAGCCTAGGGCGCCACTCTCTGATCTGAGTGGATCGGCACTCGGTAGGAAGCCAAAATAGCCGTGCGTGTGGCTCGTGGAAGTCTGCCTGTATATTTGATTGCCTTGCTTTGCGTGAGCTATAAGCCTGATGTGACCCGGGCGCGTAATTGTGACGACCTTGGGGGGTTGTATAGACAGGGATTAATTCAAGGTGAGCGACCTGAGCTGTCAGAATTGCGGCGCAATGCCACTAATACAGGACAGCTGACCCTAACTTGCAGCTGCAGGACCACCAAAAAAAGATAGTCGTCTGCCGTTTAATAAAAGCAGTCCGAAAAGGCGGAAGTCGCCCAAACCAAAGCCGCCTCGCTCACAGGGCAATGCGCCTAAGGTTTGACCAAAGTCGCCAGGCAACGGGAGAGATAATTTTTTTTTATTAATTGTTCATTGCTGTGCGACTGAGTAAGGTAAGATGCGGGCACCGAGCGATACTTTGGATAGCAAACCCCTTGCCTGCATTCTCCATAGTTCCTCGACGGGAAGCTGACAAAAAAAAATTAACTTTTCCCGTCCCGTGCTGTTATTTGCTACCCGAAAACCTTTTCCCGGTAAGTCCCTAGACCCCTTTTTTCGCGGTCGTGTGCTTTGTGTGTGCGTGTGTGTTTTTTTTTCTCGCTTTTTTCCACCAGAGTTTGGTGCGTGCCCCTGAGAACCCACTGGGAGAGTGTCAGGACTGCCCCTGAAGCAGGAGAAATTAGCACCTTTTTCAGCTACCACGAACCGGGGCAGGACCAGTAAAAATTTTATGATTAGGGCGGGCCTGTGCTGAGTGAGACGATGTGGACTCGCTGGCCTTGTGGGCGAAATTGGGGCAGTGGGGTACATGGAAGTTCTATGAGGCTTCTATGCAGGAAATGAGTACTGCCAGCCCCGGCTTTTCTTGAGCCGCTAGCAACGATCCGCCTGTCAGAAGCGTGACTCATCAGCTCCGACACGTCCCTCGACGCTCCACGCAGTTGGCCAAGCCAAGGCAACATCGCAACTTCTTGGCTTAGTGTTGCCTTTTGTTGAGCGGCTACACGTAGCCGGCCCTTTCTCACCGCCAGAGACACCAGGCACTAGTTGCATAGTAGACAGTGTGCGCGGTGATCCAGCAGGGACAGCGAGGAGGGCCCGCCGTCACCCGGCGAACCCGCAAGCCAGCCTACCTGTTTGTCTGGGTGTGTACCTTATTCCGCCAGCGCCAGGAGAGTGAAGAAGGAAGAAGCCCAGCTCAGCCGGCTGCATGTGAAGGCATGCGCGGTACGGACGGGGGAAGGGGAGGGCTTCCAGCTCGGCAGCCGCGACCGCTATTTTCGGGCGCATACTGCATTTTCCAAATTCCAGGCATTCAGCTCGCCTGAAAACCAGCCAGACAGCCCCGACAGGTGTCCTGCGTTGCTGGCCGCCTGGTGTGGAGGGGGGGGGGGGGGGGGGGGGGGGCAGGGGAGAAAGCGAGATGTACTGTACCTCTCGCTCTCGTGTCGCTCGACAGGGGGCCAGCAGGCTGTTAAGTGCAGGGTTCAGTGCGCTTCTGCTCTTGTTTCGGATTGGAGACCTGGTGCCCAGCCTGGCTGCGTCACCGCAACTTTGAGTCGTGTCGCCCCAGGTTCCTTGCCTCCAAATTTCCCGTCCGCGCAGGTACCGCCACCCCTAAAACAGGCGAAAAACACGAACTAGGTACTTCCCTGCCGGGTACCGCTACCTCTCGGGACCTCCGTCCCACCCTGGTCCTGCCCAACTGGTTCCATCCCTGCAGCTCTCATGAACAGGCTCGTCTCCCATCGGCCCTCAAAATAGGCAATCTCTTGACATTTCACTGCCGGCTAGTACATAAGGCTGCTACCTCCCCTCGGTCTCTCTTGACTGCGTCCGCCAGTTTTCACGATCACCACACTAAGGCACTCTAACATCTCTCATCCATCTTGCCCATCCAAGCATCAACTAGACTTGCTTCAATCTACTCACGCCTCAAGGATATATACGCTCACCACACACCACACTCACACCATACTACCTCGGTCTGCACCCCCTCAAGCCATCACCAACATCGACGACCACTTGTGCCTAGCACCAGAACAACAACCATCACAATGCCTGCCTACGCTCAGCGCCCTTCTCAGCTTCCTCCCTGCCCCGGTCCCCCGCCGAGCCGTCCCCTTCCCCCGCTCCCCAAGCGAGGATAGACGGGCTGGCTCTCGGCAGGGAGAGGCGCGCACAACGCTGCGCTGCGGTACCTTGTGGAGACGACTCGATAGCTCTTTGCTTCTTGGTCACTCGCTATTCCGTTTCATGCCACCAACATTCGACAGCCGGGCCGCGCCGGGCTTCGACACGGCTCTCGTGTTGAAGCAACGCGGTCGAGGGAACTAGACGCCACTGGCCAGCAGCACCGCCCCGGTGCTACCTTCCGATGTGTTTGTACTACCGCAATGGGAACCAACCGACGCTTCAACTCGTCTCTTGGCCTCGGCCTGCAGGATGGGGGAGCTTCCTGCATGCTGACCACCGGTTGGCCGCCGACAGCCTCCGCTGTGCTTACACGACTTCCGGCCTCCAGTTCCCTCGATCCCGGTCCCGACTCACTGCCGCATAACGTCATCCGCCCTCTCAACCGCCCTCCCTCGCTGGCTCGAAGGGACTATGCACTACTCGCTCTTGCATACCTTCGCCTCTCAGGCGGCGTAGGCGGCACACATTCCATCCTTCTGTACTACCAACCTACGCACCACCACTACCTGGCATACGGACCTTTTAATACGACCTTTTATCCATATCATTGGAGCAACGACATGGGGGCATTCAGCAATGGTTTTTACGAGCAACATCTCCTTCCTCTCCTACTCGAGAGCTTTCAACACTAGAACACGGGTCTGGCGAGTTTCGATTTTGTACAACTAGAGAGCATTGGCACCCGGCGTCGTTCAGAGATACCACCGATCGTCGTCGAATCCCTCGCGGGAGAGCAGAGTTATGATTGACTGCTTTGGATGAATGGGGCAAATAGATTGCGCCCTTGGGACGTGACGGGGAGTTGTTTTGGGTTTTTGGGCTTGCTTTATTTCCTTTTAACGGACATCATCCACGGCAAACAGCCATCAGATTGCTGGAACATCTGGAGCTGAGTTGGGCATATGATGAGCCACCAACGTGCATTGCTTTGTGGCATCAAGAGATACCAACCATATACTACAACTACACAGATAATGGGTCAATCATAATGCGACTGCTTTTCGTCTACAATGAACCTCACTTGCTTTCCCTGTGTATCTCGTGCCCTGCACCGTCTCTTGGACTGGCGGCGTAACCTACCAAATGACGTGCGTGGCCTTGTCGACTCGCCAGGTAGGTCTTGCGTGCCAGGTTTCCCTTCCCCCACATTGACTCTGCGAGCGCTCACGACCCGGGCACGGCGATTTTACTCCATAGGCCCTCTACTCTCTACGTATGTCATATGTGCAACGCCCCTTGGGCGGGTCAGCTAGATTCTCAGTGCGCCTTGGGGCTGCTCCCTGCCCTGGCGCCGATCCTGCCACTGCTTGGCTACGACGAACGGGCGAGGTCCACTTGTTCGTCTTGGAAATTTGACCCCTTCCCCCTGACCCGAGACCTTGGCAGGGTGGCATGGTCCAGAAAATAGCCATCACTGTCTGGAGGCGATGGGCCACGGAAATGAAGGCATGACGAGGAATCCTGGGAACACCGAGGCGTACCAGGAACATAAAAAAAAAGTGACCAAAAAAGCGCGGTAGACCGTCTCCCTCGGACCAGAAAAAGTGGAAGCAACGTGGTATAGGCGCACACTAAATGGGCTGCCTTGCATACCCGAGCACGCGCCAGGGTTGGATGCATTGCCAGAGATCAGATGCGGTAATCAAAACAAGAAAAGGGGGAAGTGACGGTCGTTTAGCGCTCTGGAGGAGCTCGTCCACTAGGCTCTTCGTGACAAGAGATAAGTCAAACGCGGGTGCATCGCATCATCCGGTGAATGGGCTCGATGGGCAATGTACAGTGCCACGGCGGGTCGTGTCCGAGGACGTAGGCCGACACGCATGCATCTGCAGATAGCTTCTCGTATCCTGCTCATGGCAAAACAGCCCCGACCTCGAACCAGCTCGCCGAGACGAGTGGCCCGATTGGCTCCAGGAAAAGGACCATCTCGCGCGTGGCCACGTTGCTCCGGGCACATCGGATCAAACGGCCCAGCGCAGCGCGGTCATCTGCGGGGGGCTTCTTGGTCTGATCAGACGGCGAGCAACGGGGTCTTGAAACGCCTAGTGGCGTTTGGGGTCGCTCATCAACGTCGTAGCAACTTCGTCCTTTGTTGGACTCGCGGACGTCTGGGGCGGGCCCCACCGCGCCGCCACCGGAGGAGCCTCCAATCTGCCTCCAATCTGCTTCCAATCTGCGAGGGGTAACCATGGACAACTACGATCCAGGAGGCCCAAACAGACGAGGGGCTTGCTCAGCATTCCCTCTTTCGGCCCCGTTGCCGAGTTCGTCATCTGTGATCTGCTCTGCTGGGACTCGTGGCGATTGAGATTGTCCGGGGATGACCCCTCCATCGCCCCCCTTATTTCCTGGGCAAGCACAGGCAAGTACGGGCAAGCTGTGCGCTTAACTCCTGGTCGACGCGGGGGGGCAAACGACAAAGGGGGCGGGGCCTTTCGCTCTCGGTTGGGGCTCCACTGCACCACACTGACAGCCTTTTTAGCCGACCAACACGTTCGCTTGCTTCCGGTCTTCCCGCCCCTCCCTCTTCGCCTGATTATCTTATCACCACGTGGACCGGCGTCGTTTCGAAACGCGATCATCACTTTTCGCGTGGAATGCACGAGCCAACGCTAGACACATTTTGCGGCAGCTCGGCTGTTCAGTCCCTAGAATAATCCAAGCAGCGTTGTGTGAGAGCTTACTCCCCAGACTTAACACGTCATTGCAGATCCTGGCCTTCGGGGCAGGTATTGCATTACGCCCCGGGAGAAGAGCTCAGCATCGGCACGCGGGTATGGTCTCTCGACTCGAGCTCCACGTCTGGGGTCCGGCCTTTGGCCTACCGTCCATTGACGTCGAGTCGCTTGCTGCCATCGCCTACCTGAAGCAGAGCCTCCAGCCAGAGGCCTACCGGCTGGTTCAGAACAGCCCATCCGGCGTCCCGACCCGTAGGCTCGCTTCTCCCTCCCTCCCCTCTCAGACAGAGTTAATATTCCCCTGGAACCGCTAACACTGTCTCCTAGACTCACTCCCTGCGCTCCACGACCCTTCGACGAATGCATGGTGCTCTGGATTCAACGCGATTACATCCTATCTCAGGACACATTGCACTCCTTCCTCCCAGGATCCTGATGCCAGTCTATCCCCTCGCCAGCGTGCAGACGCCGTGGCCTACGCTACCTACCTCAGCACGCATGCGGCCCCGCTCGTTGCGCTCTCCCTGTACGTCTCCTCTGCGAACTGGGTCGGCGCAACCCGGCCGGCATACAGCAAGATCCTGCCTTTCCCCCTGACATGGACCGAGCCGCTCGCGGTCCGGACCTCCATGGATCGACGGGCGGAGCACCTAGGCATGTCAAGCCTTGACGCGGACGCCGAGACAGAGAAAGCGACCGAGACCGAAAAGGCTGCCGCTGCCGCGGGTTGGGTGCAGGTGCCAAAGAGCCTACGGCTTCCGAAGAAGGGTGTCACCGATTCCATGACGCCGGAACAGAAGGCACGCATTCGTCTCGACGGCCTAGCCGCAGAGGTGCTTGATGTGCTGGCCGACTGGGGATTACACGAGGCCTCGCCAGAAGAGCGTGGGAAGCAGAGTGCTGTCCAGTGCCTGGAGTTTGCCTATCTTGCGCTCATGCTGGTCCCGGACGTGCCGCGGCCGTGGCTGCGTGAGAATATGCGGGCGAAGTACCCAGCTTTATGTGGCTTCGTAGAGCAGTTCCAGACGGACCACTTTACCCTTTCGCCATGGACCGAGCAAGACCGGATTGGCCCATCGGCGCTCAATCTTACCACAAGGTTCACAGCCGAGACGCTGCATGGCATTCCCGGGCTCGGCGAGGAACTGAAGCGGTGGTGGCTGCAACCTCGGGACGGGAAGCGTGACCTGCTTCTTGGCGTTGGCACAGGCTTACTCGTCTTGGCCGCTGGGACTGGAGCATTCTTTTGGCGCAGCCTACCTCCATATGGGTCACCGCTGTATCGATGGGAGAAGCTCAAGACGGGACTGGGCGCGTTTGGTGCCGCGGGAGCTATGTTCATGTTACCTAGTGTAATGGGAGCTGAAGCGAGCTTGGACGTTGCAGAATAGATGTCCACGGCTTCTCTAGCCGCTATACCTCGGCGTTGGGATGCTCATTAGAGGAAATTTTGGAGGGCATGTACAAGGCGCTTAGATACCCCTCTCAGCCGGCTGCGGCCTGGCGTACTAAAGAATTGGCAACATTGCACGCATGATGACGAGCACAATTGAGCTGGAAATGCATGGGATCTTTTTAAGAGGTTCTCATTTGTTGGTGGCAATGCATTGGATACGAATACTCTACCACCTACTCCCGAAGGCCGTATGCGTGCTCGAAACACGACAAGCTCGGATATCAGGTCTCAAGAGGCGCGACCGGCAACCGCATCTTGCAGCTGTACAAACGGCAGCTGTGTCTTGCATGGGGTATCGAAAATGGTCGCCTTCCTTTATATCTGCCGGATCTCCTTACCGACCATCTCTGGCCGCTCCACTTCCCACTCGTCCCTTAGGACGGCAAAAGTGAGATCACAGACGAGCAAGCTTTGGCCCAAGCCCCACACGAGCGTGATCGCGTAGAAGAAGTTGGCGTTTCCACTGCCCGCGTAGATCCAAAGGTGGTAGAAGGCCGGGCCGAGGAAAGTGGCATACATAACCACGGCGGCGACCACAAAGGTGTAGCGCATGAGAGGGAACACGTGCCTGTAAAGAGGCACCATGGCAAGAAACAGCGAGGTATCGCTGATGCTCGGATAGGGCTTGAAGGTGGCAAACAGGCCCAGGAGGAGCGTCAGGACGACAAGCGGTTGCCGTCGGATGCGGACGCAGAGACCTCCTACGTAGGACGAGAGGTGAAGCCAGAAGACGGCGAGGAAGAAGGAGCGGAACGAGTCGAACATCTCGATAAAGAAGTACCACCACAGTCCCATGTTCGGCGTGAGATCCGATAGCGTGAGCTGAACTCCGTAAGTCGAAGGAAGGAACTCCCATGACCCTGTCATGAGGTAGGACATTCCAAAAAGGGCGGCGAGGACACCGGCCACCACTGCCACATTTTGTGCCGCGAACTGGACGGCAGACTTGGTCGATCTTTGGGGAAGTTGGCGGTCGTAGCAGAGGAGGATCAACGGTGGGAGGAGGAGTAGGGGATACATCGACAAGTAGGCCGCGAACGAAAGCGCGACCATGGCGCTGAAGGGAGCGCCCGAGATGGCCTTGGCTATCGCATGCAGGATGGCGCATGTTGTAAAGACACTAGTGGACCGCCCTACGCATGTCGCAATCGTGAATGGATCGAAGAGGAAGCTGTGAGCCATGTTAGCCATCTGATGTACATCTGCAGCGGCCTTGGGTCGCTCACACAGCGGCGATGACGACGCCACTCCATCGCTTTCCGCGGCGTGGGGAGGTGAAGAGCTTTGACGAACCGGCCTCTCCGGAGTCGCCAATCTTTACTAGCGCGTCGGCGCTTAGGAGGTCCACCACGATATAGAGAAGGTAGGTGAAGATGGGGAGGCTCGGCAAGAGGGAGAAGAGGGGCAGGAGGAGAGGCGCTTGGTGATAGACCCCTCCATCATATGGAGATACGTTGTGGTTGTACAGGAACAAGCCCTCTTGTACTATAGGGGTGCGTCAGCAGGGTCGCGAGCGCAGGGGGTCCGGAGGCTGGCTTACACCTCTTGAAGCTATTCACGGGTGTGGAGATCTCGACGCGCCCGGTCAGGAGATCCGGGAGCCCTGGAAACAGGGTAAAGAGCGCAAGTCGCAAGACGGCAGCGCCAGCGTACAGGCCCGCCGTCCTGCCCACTGCTGCTTTGTTGCCGTCCATTGCTCAAAGCGCCATCACAATATCGCGAAAGGAAGGGGATGCAGAGGGGCCGGGAAAGGGGCTTACCACCAATTCGTGTTCAGAAATTTGGCCAGAGCAGCAGCTTCCCTCGGAAGGGACCAGCTGGCACTCAGCTGGGCGGAGCTGGGGGCAGTGGGCCGTGCAGGCAGTGCAGGCAGGTGGAGCGGGAAGCTTATCTTATCGGATGAGCGGTGACGGCTGTCAATAAAAAAGTTCGGGGTCCACTGGCCGAAAAAAAAAGTTGAGCTCAATTGAGTGCCCCGCCGTTTGTCCCTTCGCCTCGCAAAAAACCAAAGTGGCAGCGACGAATCGACGACGCCATGGGCAAGCTCAAGAAGAAGGGCCAGGCCGGCCAGGCCAAGAATTTCATCACTCGAAACCAGGCGATCAAGAAACTTCAGATCAGCCTCCCCGACTTCCGGAAGCTCTGCATCTACCGGGCCATCTACCCTCGCGAGCCTGGCAACAGGAGGAAGGCCGCCAAGTCGTCCACCGCCTCGACCACCTTCTACTACACTAAGGACATCCAGTACCTGCTCCACGAGCCATTGCTCCAAAAGTTTCGCGAACAAAAGGCGCTCGAGAAGAAGATCTCGAAGGCATTGGGCCGAGGCGACGTCTCGGACGCCAAGCGACTCGAGCGCAATGCCGCCCGCCCAGACAAGACCGGCAAGCCCCGCTACACGCTCAACCACGTTGTGCGCGAGCGCTACCCGACCTTCACCGATGCGCTGAGGGACCTGGATGATTGCTTGTCCATGCTGTTCCTGTTTGCAAACCTGCCCTCGACCTCCGCCGTCCCTGCCAAGATGATTGCCCGCTGCGAAAAGCTCTGCTGGGAGTTCCAGCACTATCTCATCGTCTCGCACAGCCTCCGCAAGTCGTTTCTATCCATCAAGGGCATATACTACCAGGCGAACATTCAGGGAGAGGATGTCCTATGGCTGGTGCCGTACAAGTTTAACCAGCGGGTGGTAGGCGATGTTGACTTCCGGATCATGCAGAGCTTTGTCGAGTTTTACATGACGCTGCTGGGCTTCGTCAACTACAGGTTGTACACAGCTGTCGGCCTCAAGTATCCACCCAAGTTTGACACCACCAAGGACGACCAAGCAGCTGAGCTCGGTGCCTTCATCCTGGAGGGTGCCAACCTGATAACCCAGGACGAGCCGACCAAGGCCATCACCAACGGGGAAACCGAGCATGGGCCAGATCCCAAAGTGCAAGCCGAGGTCGACAAGGTAGTCAAGCAGCTGAAGGGCGCAGAACTCAACGGCACGCAGCCGGCCGAGAACGGGGCCGCCGAGGACGACATTCCGGCCAACGCCATTGACAAGTTTGAGCCTGCAGTTGAAGGCGGCGACGTGCTACCGCAACCCAGTGACAGCACGAGCGACCCGGCAGCCCTTTTCGCCAACTACACTTTCTATCTCTCCCGTGAAGCGCCACGTCAGCCCCTAGAGTTTCTCCTCCGCTCTTTTGGCTGCAAGAGGATCGGCTGGGATGAGATACACGGCGAGGGGGCATTTACGACAAACGAGTTAGATCCTACCATCACGCATCAGATCATTGACAGGCCTGTTGTGCAGGCCGCGGTGAACTCCGGCGGTGACGGCGCGGACAACCAGACCTCGCAGAAGCTTGGGCCAAACCAGCGTGTGCCTGGCCGGATATACATCCAGCCGCAGTGGGTTTGGGACTGCGTGAATGACGAAGAGATCAAGCGACCCGACCTCTATGCCCCCGGCGCAGAGCTGCCGCCTCACCTTAGTCCGTTTGTCCAGAGTGTCCAGGGCCGGTACGATCCCAGACGTCCTCTCGAGGAGCAGGAGACGGAAGGCGAGGCACTCGAGGCTCAATTCGACGCCGATGAGGATGGGGAAGCGGCCGGTGAGGACGAGGAAACAGAAGAAGTCGCTGAAGAGGAAGAAGAGGACGAGGATGTCGATGAGAACGGTATGCATGTGGCATCGTCCGACGATGACGGCGCTGGGGACGACGAGGGCTCTGTCGACTCCTTTGGCGGATTCTCGGACAATGAGGCCCGAGAAGACTCTGAGGAGGAGGAAGCCTCGGTGCGCCAGCGAGAGCTGGAAGCCGAGGTCTCAGGCAAATCCGTCAAGCGGGACCAGGTGGATTCTAAGACCAAGGCGAAGCTAGAAGCAAGGAAAGCTCTGCACAGGAAAGCACGCGAGGAGGCCGAAGAGCTTGAGAGGAGAAAGGGTATGCTGAGCAAGAAGAAGAGAAAGCAGTTTGAACAGATGGAGTACAGCAACAACAAGAAGAGCGCCGAGGATATGAAGCTCCGGGAGAAGCGCAGGAAGATCGAAAAGGAGCTCGCAAAAAAGGTGAAGGCTTAGACAGCTAGTTTCCGGCGCCCGGGTTTTGTAGCCAATATATTTAGTGTAGTTTGGAATACCAACTTTACACCTTAACGCCGCTGTTTGCTTGAACACCACTTGTTGTAGTCATCAAGATACATGCAGTTATCAGTTCTGCATATCTTCCACTCGACCGCTACTAGTACTGTACTTTCATATTGCCGCAGCCATGTACAGTGGCTTGTTATTTTGGGTGTTTCATCCTCCGCCTGAAAGTATTTATTGGGTGCTGTGGGGGGTAGCTAACTCGGCACCGAACCCCCAAACTTGGGCACAATCTCACTAGCGAAATCTCTGCAACAGGACCTCCGCACCATCACTTCATCTATCGCAGCTCGTGTTCTCTGGTGCCCAAACGATAAGCTTCGCTGCCTTTCAAACTAGCCGCGAAGATGGAATGATGGCACTCTCGTCAAATTATGTGTGGGAGGACAAGGATGCGGACGAAATCAGGTCGATCAGTTCTGACGAGCTGAAGGAGACTCGCCCAAATCGCTGGACCGGCGCACCGTCGACTTGGAGGCACTATATCCAAGCGGAGCACGACACCTATCAAGCCCTTGAGGGTGTACGGAGCAGAGATCTCTCTATCCATCTGTATAACGCATTTGCATTGAAAAAGAAGATTAGAGAAGGCGGTCTCGGCGATTACCTAGAGGCACCGGATGACCACGGGTCTGCATCCCCATCCAACCTGTCCATCTCCACCCACACATCCCGGCACGAGGAAGAGAGCTGGGCGGAGGATGAAGATAGCGATAGGAAGGGGAAAGCGTGGACGCCCGGTGTGTCCTGGACGGCCTGGCCGCTGCGGGCTGATGAGGTGCCAGCTGCCGGGCTCTTGAACGCGACCAACGATGGGGACGATATTCTCACGAGCCGCCGGGATGAAGTGCACTCTGCGAGCCGGAACCTAGAAGAAGATATCTCGGCTACCATTCTACGGCTCGCAAAGGAGAAGTTTCTCAAAAGAGACTTGGCAAGTCGTGCTAAAGCCGAGGAGAGCAATCCAGACAAAATGAGCTCTGGTAGACCCGAGCCGATGGACTTGGACCATCCAAAGGCCCAAATGCTCGATGACGGCGAAACTGCCGCGGCGGACTTTGCTGAGCCTATCCAAGAGGAAGTTGATGATACTCATTCTACGGCAGAGTTGCTGCAGCCTGACGGACCGGTGGCCACGGCCAATGAGATGGGTATCCCGGCGCCCTCTTCTAACGATGACCTTTCGTACAAGCTCATCCGTCCATCTGCCCGAAGCATCATTGAACACCTAAACAAGACACTTGGCATACTACATAATGCTAGGCTCGCCGGCCTCGGCAACTTATCAGATTCCTCAGAGGAGGACTCTCAAGAGGAACCAGAGGAACCAGAGGAGCCAAGGGTCAGCAAGAAGAGGAAGGGGAAACAGAAGCCCACCACTGAGGACGACGAGCCAGAGGATGAAAAGGACACGAGCAACAAGACAAACAAGCGCAGACACAAGATCGGCAAGCATGCACCCTGGAGAGCCGGAGGAGATTATCCCAAGGGCTACTTATCAAAGGAGCTGTATTATGCGAGAAAACTGCGAAGGTGGGAGCTAAGGGATTGGCGCGCCGTTATGGGCGCGGCTTCCCTTGGCGGGTTTCCTCCAGAAGTCATCGCACGAGCGACGCAGAGGTGTGCAGATCTCTTCGGGGCTGAGATGTCTATCCATACCCTACCGGAAGTGCCAGCCGAGTCCACTTTGGCAACCCGAAAGACGGCAACGTACAGGCCTGGTATCGGCCTAGATTTATCGCATGAAGATAGCGACTCAGATATTGCGGTCACCGCCCCGGGTCGGCGAAGATCTCGTTCTCGGTCGGTCGGGGGGCGTGCAAGAGACTCCGGATCTGTTGGTGCGAGTGCAAGGGAGTCAGCGCAGACGCCCGACGCTGGAGAGCCAGTGGTTGGGAAGTTCCTCTGCCCACATCAAGATTGCCCCCGAGCGACCCGAGGCTTCGACCGCTCGAACAACCTCAAGCGCCACTTGCATGAGGTCCACAGCCGTGGAGACAAGCTAGTCGAGAAAACTCCAGCCGAAGCGGCGCGGCCGCTGGAGCCAGTTCCCCAGTCGACGACCAAGGCCTCGACGACTGGGAAGCACCTCTGTCCGCACTCAGAATGCCCTCGGGCTAGCCGGGGCTTCGATAGACTCAATAATCTTACGCGACACGTCAATACCCAGCATGGAGGTAAATGGGAGGTCGCGCAGCCATCAACTCCAACCTTTGGTCCGTCAGGCGATGAGAGCGACCATCACGCTCAGTCTTCCCGCTCCAGGTCGGGGACTCCGGCTCGTACGCACTACTGCCCCTACCCGGACTGCAAGAGAACGGTTGTCGGCTTTGACCGGCGAGGAAATCTCTTACGCCATCTAGACCTCGTGCACGGGGAGGAGCACTCAAGGACAGCAGGCAGCGATGTGGACAGCACAGTGGACAGTATGGACGAGATGGACGGCGCCGTCCATGTCGACGGGTTCCTGAAACCCATCAAGTTGCGACCCGGCCAGAGGGGTGCTGACCAGAAGCCGAGATTGTCCAAGTCGCGATCGCCTCGTAGCATGCGGAGCAGGGCCTCGACGCCCGGCCCCAGTGAGAGCGCGGCGGTCTCGGCCAATACAGGTGATGAAGGTAACAGCGGGAAGGAGAGTGACGATGGGGATGATGAATAGTGTGTCAGCATTTGTGACGGATCAGCCGCCTCACTGAAAGTTATTACCATCCATCCCGCCATGACGCATCATTTTTTCCCAGTGAGGTTTGACATGCATCCCACGGTATATACCAGAGCCACGGCTACCGGCCGCGCGGCTAGTGGAGGGACCCAACTGTATTTGAGCAATGCCCGAAGAGACCATGGCGCCCAAGACTCCTGTCAGAAGAATGCCAGAAAACGAACGGTTTCTCATAAAACTTGCGGCCCCAAAACTAAACATGTCGTGGGGTATCAGGATAATTCATAACGTATGACTCGGCCACAGCCTAATTGGACCCTAAGAATAAACACCCCATGCACTTGCTATTAAACCACCCTACATGGAGCCACAGCTCCAAAGGGTTTCCGTAAGTTCGCCCGACTCCTCCAGCGCCTCGCCTTTCATGTCGCATGGCCACCCCTGCTTCGCGCCCGCGCTCCGAATATGAGCCTCAGCTTCAGTGGAGCCTAGGGCTCTTTCTTCTAGACAGGCTCTCCGAAAACGCACTCGGCGGTAGGTTCTCTCGGCCGCCTGCCATGACCGCCGTGTGCTTCTTGGCGTTCCTCGTGGCTCCAGTGCGTGTGCTGCGCTTGAGTAGTGGTAATGTCGCGTTCTCGCTGATAGCAGGCAGCGAAATGATGCTCGCAGATGGATCGAACATGATTGATCCTGTCGTGAGGTTGGGATTCACCTCTCGGAGGCTCATGCTGAGCGGGTTGCGGGAGGTTTCAGAGGCACCGGGGGATGGAGGGTGAGACGGCGAGCGGGCAAGGGAAGAAAAGTCCAGATCGTTGAAGATGGACGGCGGCGCCGCCTTGGTCGGGGTTGGGGCATCCGCCATGCTGGCGATAAGGGCCTCGTGCGCCTCTGTCTGGGGAAGAGAGGCGGGATATTGGTAAGCCATCTTCTCCGGCGTCTCGCCAGTTGGCTCGTATTCTTGGAGCATGGTGGCCTGGATGTCCTCGCGCAAGTCGGCTAGGGGCCGGCATATAGTCTCGTCGACGGGGTTGAGGCTTCCCTGCATCGCGGCCGTCGTAGTCTCCACCTCGCCCCCAAACTTCTCCACACGAGCGAAGGAATCTGTGAAGTGCGTCGAGATGCTGGAGTAAGATTTCTCAACCGTCTCGGAGAGTTTGCCAATCGACTTGTCGTGCTGCTCGAGACGCTGGCTGTTCTGGAGCCGAGCCCGGGTGACAAAGTCGTCCAAGTCTTTCATCTGCGTATCGAGATCCTTGATCTGCTCGTCCACGACACGGATGGTCTCTGCGTGGACTGATTTGGTCGTGTTCTGGATCGATTGGCTATGGTCGTTGGCGGCCTGCAGACGCACGTCAGTCTCATCGAAACGTTCACGAGGGGGAAAGAAGGATGGAGAGGTTCTTACCGCCCAGTCCTCCTTAAGCATAGTCTTCAACGCGTCTCGCGATTCGGCGACTTCTTCCATGACCTCGCTGTCCCTGTTGTTCCAGGAATCCATACCGCCAGAGTACTGGGCTACGCTGCCCTCAAAGCTCTTGGTTGAGTCGAGCACGCTTTGCTGAATAAGAGCCGTCTTGCCCACAAGACGTGACTCCTGGAGCTCAGCCTGCGAGTTAACGAGAGCTGTGATCTGGGTCAGGAGGTTATGTCGTTCGCTGGCCGCCTGTTTCCGCTCCTCATCGAGCACCTCCTTGATTCGGGCCGAGGCATCAGCGTTCGCCTGGATTATCGCCTCGCTCGCGGCCTCGAGTTGGTGCCTGAGCCTATCCGACTCGCTCTTTTGGGCGGTGATGTGCCGAGTCAGATCCTGGAAGATGGACTTGAATTCCTGGCCGAGGGAGCTGTACGAAGTGTGTAGGTGAGTGTGGAACGTCGTCAGTTCGCTCAGCACGTCCGCTGCGATTGTCTCTGCGGCCCCCGCGATTGCCTGGAGGCTTTCGCCTACACGCTCTTTTATGTTGTCTCGAACGACCTTGATCTCTTCAAGAACGTCGTCCATCTCTTCCTTGGACTCGTCATTCTGCTGTACGAGCTCTTTCCTGACCTCGGCAAACTGGGATAGATTCTCGTCCAGGAAAGCCTGGGTCGAGGACAGTTTCGAGAGCTCGCCTTTGATGAAAGACTGCATCCGCTCAGAGATGGTCGAAATGTGCCTCTCCTGCCCGGCACGAAACTCTTCAATCCGGCCTTCCACGAGCTCCGTAACACTGGATACCTGCGACTGCGACATGGTCCAGGTGCTTCGGTTGAGGCCGTGAAGGTCTGATTTCCGCTTGTTCTTGGCATGAAGACCTTCGACGTGCTCCACCGTCTTATCCAGGCTCGATATGAGCTCCCCTCCGATGACAATAAGCTTCTCCTCCGTGTCCTGGTGGGCCTTGCGGATGCGTGTTTCCTCTGCCAGAGTCTTCCGGGTCGCTGCCAAGACGAGTTCTGTCTGGTCTAGAACTTCCTTGGTATCGTCGAGCTGTGCTTTTGTGCCCTCGTGGTCTTTCTTTAGCCCCATGAAGCTTGACGTCAAAGCGAACAGCTCCTGACCCTTGTTGCGCAGGTTCGACTCGAGGGTTTCGATCCTTGTTCCCTGCTCTTCCACAAGGATGCGCCGAGACTCGTTCTGAACCGTCATCTCCTCGTATGCGTCGTTGGACATGTAGACGCCGTTGCGTTGGCGCGTGGTGATGAGTTGGCTCCTCAGCCTCTCAATCTCTAAGGTGAACTCCCTCAGGAGCATCTCCTTGTTGATGAGAGGATTGATCTGCGGCTTGTTGCGGATATTCTTGGCGCGGAAAGCATAGTCAAGGGTTGAGATGGTCTCCTCCAGGTTGCTCTTGGCCGGCGAGATGGTTGCAATAATGCAAGTCTTCGTACGGCCTCCGAGCGAGTCCTGCAATAGGCGGGTGAGTTTCGATTCCCTATAAGGGATATGCTGGCTTCGGTCAACGAGGGCGTTGATGACGCGGCCAAGGGTGAGCAGGCTCTTGTTGATCAGGCCGGCTTCGGCAGCTCGCTTGTTTTCGGCGCCGGAGCGTTGGATGTTCTCACTGCCAGCAAGATCTACGAGGTTGAGCTTGCCAGCACGGAGGAAATCCTCGCCGTTCTCCGTCTGCCGCTTCACGTAAAGGGTGATAGTGAAGACGGTGTGGCTCCGGCTACTCAAGTCGTTGCACTTGGTGGCAGCAACCTGCCGTCTCACGCTGCCCTCCTGAAGCCACTTGAGGCCGTCGGCCGCATTCGTGATGTGCCGCTCCTCCATGCCCTGGACCACAGTAGCGGAGTGCCCCTTCCGCGAGTTGTCGTCAAAGATCTTGAGCTTCGCGGTCTCGTCTGCGGACAGGAGGTCTCGCAGTTCTTCATTATACAACTCGATGAAAGAGCACCGGACGCAGCTGTCGGTGTCGTCGATCTCCAGCTTGTTGAAGAGTGCGTGGAGGACCCGGGGAATGATGCCGGCCGCATCGGACAGAAGCCCCAAGGTGTCGTTCATGTCGCCCGACATTGTGTATGTCTTTCCGGTGCCAGTTTGGCCGTACGCAAAAATGGTACAGTTGTATCCAGCAAGCATCTGTCAACTCGGTTAGCTGTTGACTCCAGCCGCAGCGAATAGGGTTTGCCCGTACATCGTCCAGAATGGGCTTGACCACATCGTCAAAGATCATGCTTTGGTCCGCAGCTGGGGAGAAGACCCGATCAAAATTGTACGACTTATTGGTGAGCGCGGTAGGGCCCATCGAGAGAACAACCTGGTTGCCCTTGACTCCTTCTGCTGACACAACCACGGCGCTGTTCTCGCGTACCTCCCGCTCGTTCCGCCCCCGGCACCGTACGACAACGTTGATGTTGGTAGACTCGCCATCGTCGGCATCATATTCACGCTCCTTGCGCTTGGTGCCGGCTGTAGCGGCAGTGTTGATCGAGGTGACCGAGTTTGCTGGTGAGATCGCGCCGCTCCGGTCTCCGCGCGCCGTCACCGCGAGCTGGCGGTTATGTACTTGTCTTGTCGCGGTCGAGGTTACTCTGGACGGAGGGCGCATGCTAGGCCGCCCAGTTGTCCCTGTGCGGGTAGCGGTAGGAGCCATTGCGGCTGTTCTTCTGCGCTCCATGTCGGGACAGGCGTCGCGTTGTTGTCGCTGAGCTGGATTAGGGATTGGTGTGACAGTAGTGGACGAGATATCCCTAAACTAGCAAGACGAGATGAATGCCCAACTCAGGTGCGAACTAGTTGTCCGCGCCCCGGGTTGAAAAAGGAATGCAGGGGTAGAATGTCCTAAATTCGCGTTCACCCTGCGTGGTGGTCTGTGGTGCAATGTCCGTTTTGGTAGCGGCCGTTTGTGGTGTCGCACCCATATTTGGCAAGCGCGACGCACAACAGCGAGTTGACAGGGCAACGTCGGCACCTCGACGCAGCACCCCCAAATTCCCAAATTGGGCGGGCAGGCCGAGTTGCAGGGACCCCGGCCCATGACGCGCGAAGTGGGTCAGCTACAAACTAAGGGTGAGGCAGTGGGTTGTGAACTGCCCCCCCTTCTGTATCACGAGGCAGCTTTCATCTGACCCCGCTGTCTTGAAGACTCTCGGTCAGCGTGGCTCTCATACTGCCAAATTGCGTTGACAAAGACCGGCAGATTTATGATGCTCTTGGCAGCAGACGTCTTTTCCCGCATTCCTCTTTGCGTTACCCACAATACCAGCTGACTTCGGTACAAGCCCAGCTCGGCTGAGCTAAGGCTTCGCCCCAGAGCCGAGCACAAGCAGATCTTATCGATAACAACCGCTTCCTTCAGCCCCTCAGCTCCCCCACCTCTCCTTCTCTCAGGGCTTCCTTTTCGCGAACAGTAATGCGACGGAACTCACTCTAGCTGCCCTGAGGTCTGAGAACCGCATTTCAACAGAACAGCGGTCCCTTACTACTACGAGTCGCCGTCGTTAGGGAGAGTCAGCCTGCAGCCGCCAATATGTCGTCACTCTTCACGGCTCCTCTCTATCCCAGGAACGGCTTGGGCTTCCTTGGTGAGTTGATCGTGCCGTCGGTTCCGTATCTTCATCCCGTAATATACCCCCCAAAAGACTGATGGTTTCTATGAAATTGTAGTACTCGGCGCCTCCCTGCACGACATACTCACTCGGCTCAAGGCAGAGCCCCAACGGTTTCCGAAGCTCGACCTCCTCTACTCTCCGACGGATCCGATCCAGGACCCCATAACCCTGGCCTTACCCGCGAATGGCCTCCGCTTGAGATTCGATGGCCCCAAACAGCAGCTCCGGCTGATAGAAGTTGTCGATTTCACTAAGAACCAGATCTACCTGAAGCCCAACGACAAAGAATTGTACCTCGTCCGAGCGCCAAACAACCCCCCATCAGCACAAACCACCGCCGAAGCTGCAAGTGGCCCAACGTTCCGCCACATATACCAGCGCTACCTGGGCCCGACATATAATGGCGAATTTCTCCCGGATGCGAATGATCCGAGTGCGCCGGGCACGTACGTGCTGTCGTACCCCGGCGTGGCCTTCACATTTCCCATGTTGGCGACTGACTACTCGCCGGACAAAGACGTGGTTTCACTTATGTCGTCATCTACAATGCCACAGATAGCGACTTCCATGGCCATCTTCAGCGGCGATTCATGGACTGCTACCAGGGAGAATCTCTGGACCGAAGAACTGCCTAGCATTAGGACGTTCGCGCCACTTGCGAAGGGCAAAGACGTCTGCCCAGAGGAGATATCTCACGTTCTCGTGCACGGAGGGGGTGAGCTGGAGCTGAGGAGGACCAGATTGGACGATGACATCCGAATCCGGCTTGGCAAGACGACATCGCAGGAACTCGTTGCGAACCTGGGGCCACCCGATGCTATCTACCGGAAGAACGACCAGCGGATGTACGTACACAAGCTCCGGGCGGCGAGCAACACCATGACCCGACCGAGTGGAAACGAGCTGAAGCGGCAAGATGACCTGACCGATACGGACCAGTCGTCGGCACACGGCACGTCGGATGACCAAGATTCTTCCGACGAAGCTGTTGAGGATGACCTAGTCGCAAACGTGTCGGAGGAGTGCTTCTACAACTACTTCTACTTGGGTTTCGACATACTCGTGTCAACACCTACTGCACCTTCACGAAGACCTCCTTCACAGGCCGAGCTTGGTGACACACCCGAGCCTTCGATCGTAGGAGGCGTCCCTGACCGCCTGGTTGCCACCAAAATGGTGCTTCACGGCAACGTCCCTGGGTCCTACCCCTTCAACCGACATCGCCGTTGCCGCTGGGCAATCAGCTACCTAAAGCAAGGTGACGACACCGATGAAACAGAGTTCCCCGGTGTGACCTCGGAGACTCCTTTCCCCGTAATTGAAGAGCACCTAAAGAGGGAGTGGATGTCCATATACGGATCGGAGGATGAAGCTCGACAGCAGCAACGCGGAATGGTTCTTAATAGGGGTTGGGGCGATAGTCCTGGCAGCAGCTGCGAGCTCCTTGGCGGCTGGGAGGAGAGCAGAGATGCCCGCGCCCAAGGCAAGGAGGACTCGACAACTACCTTGTATGGCTTCCCGGGTCTTGTGTTCGAGGTCCTAAAGAACGGCTATGTGAGTGCGGTGACGGTTTACTAAACACACCCGGAGGCCCCTGTGGTCGCGTGCACGCACTGTGTATAGATGTGCTTTTTGATGCCGGCCTCACTCCCGGTTCGGCGTTCCGCATTGGAGTTGGGATTATTATTGTTGGCGTGGGGATCTTGGATTAAACCCGAGCGGGTATCATTGTGGACATCCGCACTACAGAATAGAGCGGGCTTATGCGACGTCGGTGCTCCACATTAAGGAATCTATCCGACCCGACAAGGGTGTTGAATCGAACCTAGCGGATGCAAGAGGAGTGAGTGGACGCTTCAGATGCGTGGTTTCGGCACTCCGACGCCTCAGCCTCCCGGGCTAGAACGCACGGGGCACGGGGGTGGTGTGTCAGACACCTACTGGGTATGCCCGAGCCACTATATCCAATCCACGGAGCCTCGCAAAGCCGGAGATATATAGTGTCTAGTGCTAGCTATTGAGGTGTGCCGTTTGAATCCAGTATGCAGAGGCAATCCTCTTTAACACCTTGCCCTGAGTATCTGGAAGGCATTTATAACCGAGAATACAACCATTGCGCCCTCCTCCAAGGAAGTTACAAGTAATTAAAGACAAGTCGCCAACGATGAGCGAGACTGCCTCCTCCTCTAAGGAGGTAAAACCTTTGCTCACAGTCTACACCATCGATAAGGATCCGAAGAAGTATAGCTTGGTGTCATTTGCAACCAAACTTCACTTCCGCCTGCGTTATGCCGGCATCCCATACATCGATGGCGTGGGTTCCAGAGGCGAGGCGCCCAAGGACAAGATTCCATATGTCAAATTTCACAGCACGAATGAGCTTTTGGGCGACTCGGCCCTCATCATCAAGAGGCTAATTGAGATGGGAAAGACCGAGGATCTAACAGCCGGCCTCTCCCCCGAGACGAGAGCCACTGATTTCTCCTTCCGGTCCATGATCGACGAGAAGATGTACTTTCTGCTGGTAAGCGGCGCCAAGGCGCCAACAGCCTCCCTCTACCCCATTTCGATATTCTCATTGAGTGTGGCGCCAACACCCCCTAGCTGTACGAGCGCTGGTACGAGAACTACAAAGAGATGCGGGACCATGGGCCTCTCGCTCATCTGCCTGGTGGCATTCGACACGTGGCAGTCGCCGTACTGCTCCAGTATGTCAGGCTTATGCTGTACTTCCAAGGGACGGGGCGGCACAAGTTAGATGAGATCAAGCATCTTAGGGGTGAGGCCATCGCGGCCATGGCCGACTTCGCCACGGTTGCGAACGAGATGGCCCGGGACCGGCCCGAGACGGAGCCCTTCTGGATCCTCGGCGGCCCAAAGCCGACCGAGGCCGATTTCTCGCTGTTTGGTTATCTATCCGGGCTGCTGGTCACACCAACGTGAGTGACACTACACAAGCATCCACATCCGAGGTCACCCGTCACGCTGTGTTACTAACTGCGGCGCCAGCCAACCGGCCACTGTGGCTCTGATCCGCCAGTCTCCTGCACTGATGAGTTACGTACAGAGGATCCACAAGACGTACTTCTCTGACTTCAATGACATTGTGTGAGTCGTTAGGAGTCAAGCCACAACGATGGGAGGGGCTGCCGGGGCGGGTTGCCCAGTGTTTCGGCGCTGACTGTGATGGGCCGAGTCCCTACTCGATTTTGTGTATGTTGTATCGCGATTCCGGGCAGAGTCGCTATTCAATCCAAGGGCATAGCGCCAAATATTTGTGTGCCGCAGTTGTGTGACCTCCTCCCTCTATTAAGACTCGACTTTATGGCTTGTTGGAATGTGCTAGGCGGGGAACCAAGTACAGACCGGCCCACAACGGTGCTCCACTAGAGGCAGTCGGTCTTTGATAGAGGCAACTGAATGCATTGTTGTCACGGGCCCAGCCAGTGAATTTAAGTGCTGACAGCAGCACTACAACGGGAACGGCGTTAGCCTGGCCAAGCCTGGGAGCGAAGAGCGCTAGGCCTTTCGGTAAGGGCACGTTGGTCCGTTAAGGGCCCCTGTCCCCCCCACACGCGTGCACGGGCTCCTGGGTCGGAGCCCCGTAGCCTGTCAGTCCGCCATCGATCCCCCCCTAAAACCTGGAAGACAGCCGAAGGCGGGTTCGACTTTGGCTGACTACTTTCGCCTGGCAGATGCGCATACAAATTTGATCCCTCTCCAACTCGGCATCTCCTGCAGCGAATAAGGGCACGCGGGCCAGAGCCACCACGCTTAAACTTGGCCGTGGCTTCACATGCGAGGCCTTCGTCACTCTCCGCCCACGACAACCCATCTCCTTCGGCATCACGCTTTCCTCCCCCTTTTCTCGCCTTGCTTTTCCACGTCTCGGGCAGGCACACCAAGATGCGACGCGTTCTGCTCTCACACCACTAAGGTTGGCTACAAGCGATCCGACAACCTATAGCTTCGTCGTGGCATGTGAGCGAAAAGGGCAGAAATGAACGACCCCAATGTCAGCCCGCCGTCCCACCTCCGCGCGCGCAGGGTCGCCAAGCCAACCACGGCCTCGGTCGACGGAGGCCGGGATAGGAGAACGGGCCCTGCTCTGGATTCCACAGCTACGACGACGGCCTCTGACGGCCTTGCGACCAAGGACTTCGCGAAGGACCTGGCAGTGCCCCAGCGGGTCTCAGACGAGACGGAACCGGCCACGCACACGACACGGACACACTTAATGGACGACGACAACGACGACGGGTACCCCTTTCGCGCCGAGAGGAACCACCGCCCGACGAAACGCAGAACCGGCGGCGCGAATGCCTTCCTCCTCTCCGATTCCATCTTCGACGCTCCCGGCCCGGAGGCGAACAGCCGAACTCACTCCCATCGTCGCCCGCGCCATGTTGCTGAGACTCATCGGCCCAAGACCTCGACCGCGCCCAACAAGGCCCAGCTGAATGGTCACTCAAACCGTGGACAGCCAGCGGACGTTGATGTGGATGCAAGACCGAGCACGGAGACCGGACTGACGGGGACGACCTTGTCAAACCCTGGTTCGTCGGCCGGGGATCCGCCCTCCGGCGGATCAACAGCGACTTCTAGGGGGGCTATATCGAACAGGACCTCGTTGGACATGGACTCGGCCCAGATTGTCAACATGGCCTTAAATTTGAGTGAATCCAGGAGGCTAGCGTCTAGGAGGAACGCCTCGCAGCCGCTGCCCCCCAGACTCGCCCCGCTCCCAGATGGCACCTCCGGCGGGAGTCTTAGGCAGCATCTTCAGCAGCAGCGGCGAATATCGCGGACAATCTCTCCGAAGCCAGGATCGAGGCTCGTGTCTGGGCAAAAGGTGACCAGCCCTCTCCAGAGTGCGTTCGACCCCGCCGCAGAAGGGAGCTTCCGTTATCACTTCTCCCAGTCGACCATGGCACGCGCACAGAAGGCGAAGGACTACCTTGAGCTCTTGGCTCAATTCCGGAAACTCGTCGAGCTTGTCCCTCCCTTGAAGCCGGACCAAACCCGGAAGCAGATTCTAAGCCCCCCGCCGTCACCAGGGGATGCCTTGCAGCTTGCTGCCACGAAGCTTGGTCGCCCGTATAACCCTTTGCAATATATCCGAAATCGCAAGGTTCGGGCTCGCGAGCGGAAGGGCATTGATGGTGAGGGCCAAGGATTCAACGATGTCCACAAAGTAACCGAATGGGTCGACGAGGTGGCCAAGTGGGCAGCTACCGCTCGCGCAGGAGCGACGGGAACTAAGCTCCTCCCACCCTTCACGAGCGCTGACGAGGCAGCGCTGCAGAGCTCTCCCTCTTCTGGCTCCAGGCAAGGCACCACTGTCGTGAAGCCAAAGCGGCCTCGGGTGGACTGGGTTATCGATCCTGCCGACATGATTGCAGATGCCTACTGGCTCGAACAAGGCGACAACAAGAAGCTTGTCGAAGACCGTCATTGGAGACGAGTCTTCCCCCAGGACTCTGAGAAGTACATTGCCCCATCGTTGCCCTTCGAAAATATCGCATCCGAAACCATCATTCCCGAGGACAAGGAAGGCCCCATCCCCGCCACCTTACCAACGGAGACGAGTCTCTCGGAACCTAAGCACCAGAAAGCGGAGCATGAGCACCTGCTTAGCGGCGCCAGGGACCGGGCCCAACAAAAGCTGCGAGCGCTAAAGGGCGTGCATCATCGCCACAACAGTTCCCTATATGGGCGCGACTTCCTCCGGATGAATCGAGGCTCTCTGTCCGACTCGTCCGATACAGACAGCGATAGGAGAAGAGCGAGAGCTGGGACTATAGGAGGCAACGACAGGTTGATCCTCGAGAAGCAGATGCTCGACATGATTGCACGAGAGCAGAGGGACCAACTGTCGGAAGGCCTCCAGGATCCGGAACACTCGTTCAAGCTGGGCAATACCAACCTGATGACTCCTGAGCGAGAGAAGCCACGGTTCTCGCCAGCGCCTAGCCGCCAGCCTAGCCATAGTCGAAGGCAGTCGAAGGCGGAACTGAGCGAATCTGATGGTAAGATGCCCAAGGCAAGGCCGCAACAAGTCCCTCAGTCTCCCGGTGGGGGTCGCGCCAGTCTCGAGGTTCCTCAGTGGGGAAGATGGCCATCGGCCGATGAGGATACCTCTCTGCCAACATCACCAGAGCTGCGACCGGTCCGGGATGGCGTGTTCATCCCTGCAATTGGGATGGACCTGTCGCCTCCTACGAGCCGGCCGTCATCTCCGACTCGAAACCCCTTTTCCAAAGTCCGGAGCATCTTCCGTGAGCGGAGCAGGGAGCGTGGTGCAGAGTTGCACTCGTCTCACAAGGACGACCTTCCTCCGTTGATGTCGGAAGACCGACTAGTAGAGTCGCCCGGGAGCGAGCGTCCGCTATCTCCAGAGAGACAAGGGTCTAGAAGCCCTTCTAGGAAGCTCGCATCTAGGATTACGGACGTCCCTCTCAAGGCTCACCGTGCAAACACTACAGGTCACATGAAGCACCGCGGGGATGAATCAAGCAATGGACTGCGCGGGCTCTTCAGGGGGCCGCGTATCGATACCGTTATCCGCAGCGGCGTTTCCAAAGTGGGCGATATGCTCTGGAGGAGAGAGGCTGAGGCAGGTGATGTGTCCTCGGTTACGTCGTCCGATGAGTCGGAGACGGAGCACCGAGGTCGGTCGCGCTTCTCTGCCCTGCCGTCGCGATCTTCATCCAGGCGCCCTGCCGCAGACAGAGCACCGACGAAACACTACTTAGACGTCATGCCTCGGTTCTTGCATCCATCTGAGCATGGGAAGCTCAGTCCAGGCGAACAAGAGGCCCTGGCTATCCCAGGCGCTATGCCATCATCACGCCCTCCAAGCCGTCGCTCGAGTCGGTTCGAGTTGCTCAAGCCACCCCGAATCGATGTGCAGGACCCCTCACCGTCGTCAACACCCCCGCCGGATATGTCTCGTCTGCTGGGCGCGTCAGATGCTTCGGATACAGACTCGCGTAAGAGCAGCTATGCTGACGGCGTACGTCGAGCGGATGCGCGACTCAACTCCGTGCTGTCGATTCCAAGTCGCAGGTTCTCCAGCCAGACCGCATCGAGCCGCCACTGGTCTATATCGCAACGTGAGGATCGCACCTCGCCCTCTCGCCGCCCAGTCTCCAAGTTTGAGGTTGCTCGCATGCGAACCCTCGTTATGAGCCGAGGCATCGTGGCGATGGAGATCGACCGACGAGCGAGGGAGCGGAAACCTGCAGTGTGCTCTCCGCGAACCCCAAGAAAGCTGCTTCCCCTAACCCCGCCTCGGCAGGGCAAGGCTCCCGACTCCGACGTGGAAGATGCTGGGACGGGGAGTCCGACCTCCAGCCACAGCCCAGGAGCCTTCTCCTGGCAAGCAATCGTCGATATGTGCCCCGACCCGGTCTTCAGAGAGCAGATACGGCAGCGTCCCATCGCGCAGCTCGAGGTCTATCCCTTAGGCGCCCGGATCATTGGCCAATCGATCCAGTCGGCCGGCCAGCAGTGGCAGGCCTCGGCGGATCGCTTCAGTTGCGAGACAGCACGCTCGTTAGAGCAGCGCGTCGCGAAGGTGCGGGAAAAAGCCAGCGGGCTCTCCGACCTAACGCGCGCCGCGGCCGACGAGGCCGACGAGGTCAGTCGCGACCTCGTGACCGGCCAGCGGCTCAAGATCAAGCGCGTTGTCGACGTCATGGACAAGCTCCTGAGGCGTCGGAGGCGTCGCTTCCGCTGGGTGCGTAGGGCGGGCTGGCTAGCCGTCGAGTGGGTGCTTGTTGGCTTCATGTGGTATGTCTGGTTTGTAGTCATGATAGCGCGCATTTTCCTCGGCATCGGCAAGGGACTACTCAGAGGCGCTCGGTGGTTGCTCTGGCTGTAGGACGGGCTGTGAAGCTGCCTTGCTGCCGGGTTCGATCCACGTCGTCGATGGGCGCCATAGGATTTTGAGATCTTTCCGACGAAAAAGCGTTAGCCCCCGGGTATGCTGCGATGTGCTCGTTCTGGGATTTCATACCACAGCATTCGCCTCGGGCGAGTTCGTACCACCTCTTTTTCCTTTGTCTTGGCGTTTACTTTTCTATTCTAGCTGTCAAGATAAGCTGGTCGTTTATGGAGCAGGCAGGCGCGAGCGGGAGCATCAGCAGGCAAGGCTTTGGATATCATGGGGATAATACCGAACGGGCTTGATACCACCGATACCACTCAAAATGATTGTAATGCAAAATTAAATTCTTATTCTTATACTCTTAGATCGGTCCCCGATGTCCCCTACAGTGCTGTGCTCCCCTTGGATCGCCCTCTCCAACTCGATGAAGGCAAAGGAGCAGCCCATGTTTGAGGGGCGTCGCGAGCAAGTTGAATCAGGCTAGATAGGTACTATCGGAGCTCGGTCACTCATCAGAATACCACCTCCTCATGCATGCATAGTGTGTATCCTAGAATCAGATATTACTCGGCTATGACTGTTGAGCATTGCTCAAGGCCTCGTTCACTTCTATGAGCTCCTCTCTCCCTAGAGATACATTCTATGGGATCAGCAACTTCGTAATCTCACATACTGCTGCCAAGCCGACGATATGAGCTAGCATCTATTCAATCCTCTTCTTGCCCTCCTCGGCATTCAAGTAGCGAGCCGTGCTGAGCCCACGTTCGTGCCTCGCCACAAACGCCCCAAGCACCTTGTCTTTCCGCACCTTGCTGATAGTCTCGTGGTAGCCTTCAGTAGCCCAAGGCCGTGGATTCAGCTTGGGCCAGTTGACCTGCGTGAAAGCATCGTGTGGTTAGCTTTGTCTGAGCGGAGGGATACTAGGCATGGCAGATGACTTACATAGAGCATGCCGTTGTTGAAGATGAAGTACAAGCTCCAGAGGCCCACCAGAGTCCAGAACAGCAGGAACAAGCGCAGTGGCCAAGCGGCAGAGTCGGGCACGCGGCGCGTAAAGAGCCCGATGAAAACGAAGAAGAAGCTGAAGGCAGTGACGTAGGGAACGGCCTGGATCAGGACGGGACGACGGTCGGCAAACACGAGGTTTGAGCCGATGTTGGCGGTGGCCGGGAGATAGGCGCCGAGGAAAAGATCAAACGCATCCTGGCGCGGACCGTCTAGGAAGTTATTGCGCCAGTACCGGGTCACGGCGACGTTGCCGTCTTGGAGCGCGCCGGCCTTGGTGCGCTTCCCCAGGCGAGTCAGGTCCGTCTTCATGGCACCCGTCCCGGAGTAGGCCTTGGAGACGATGTCGGCGTTATCCGCCCACATATTGCGGAAGAGGAACTCGAACGCCGGGTCCTCGTCCTTGAAGTGCGAGCCGGGGTTCAGGATGCCCAGATCGACAAACATGCGGTCCAGAGTCCAGCGGGCGAGAAGGCTCTGAACAACATTGGTCCGATCTAGGCAGTCCATGCAGTTGGTGCGCACTACGCTCGTCTGCAGGTTGCGGACTTCGAGGCGGTCGACGTGGCTTGCGGGCATGTCTACGGCGCGGAAGTACTGCTGCCGCACGAGAGCGTCGTGCATCTGGTCGATCAGGAGCTGAGCTCGATGCATCTGCATGCCCTTGGTCTCGGTGTGGAAGTCGAAGTACACGTAGTGCAGCCGGTCGAAGTGCGACTTGGAGCCGCTGGCGTCGATGGTGTGGAACTTCTCGTCCGTCAGCTGGTCAGACTGGGTGTGTTCCCGAGGCCCCGACACCAACATCTCGACCATCTGCTCGTAAGCTTGCTTGACCCGCATCTCGCGGCCCTTTTGGTTGACCAGGTTGACGAGGTAGTTGTCGCCGTAGATACGGATCTGCTCGTCGAAGTGGAGCTTGGCGGCTGGGAGGGCCGACTCGATGCTCCGTATCTGGATCTTGGGCGTGTACTTCAAGGTATTGACCTCAGCCCAGTACACCGGGACGCTTCCGCGGGTCTGGACGTATGACAAGATCTGCATCTCCCGCCCGTCGGTACCGCGCTTCCCGCTCTGCATGTCACCGCTGCCCGCAAACCCGCCCATGCCGCTGCCGCTGTCGTTGAGGATGACCACCTGCTCCGTCTCGTTGTAGTTAGACGCATGGCCCTCGTCATCCAGGCCGCGGGTGAAGTATCTCGTGCCCCCACGATGCCTCGACCTGCGGCTGATGAGCGCTATGGTCAAGGGCGTGGACTTGAACGTGGTCTGGTGGATCTCCAAGGTGCCGAAAGTGACGGGCAAGATGAACGGATCGATGCCTGGCTGGGGAGCTGGCTGGCCTTTTCCTCCTCTTGTCCGGAAGTCGATGAGATCGGACTGGATGAAGCGATTCCAGAAGAAGCGGTCGTCGGCGCGGGACCACATGGGAGCGGAAGCATCTTGCTGTGACTGGCGCTGGAAGCTGTTGGTGAGGTCGACCGAGTACGAGAAGTACATGGGACCGGACTTGATGAAGTTCCGAAGCAGGGCTAGGAACTTGTCCTCATCCGGGTCGCGGATCTGGCGCTCTCGGAGGGGGAGAAGGTCGGTAGTGATGACCTTGTAGACCATGTGGCCCTTTAGCCGGCCAACGGGCTGGGCCTTGGTGATGACGACGATGTACTTGTCTGCGCCGGTTAGCGATGCACCAGGGGAGGCGCGAGAGCCCGGGAGCCTCCGGGAAGAAGGGGCAGAGCCGACCTACCTAGGCGCAAGCGGATCATGCCCAGGACGCCAGCGACGCTGGACACCCGCGAGACACGCCGGCCGGACAGATAGGACGCTCCATCTACGAGACGGATGTCACCGGTGGGGCGGTCAATACTCAGGGCCGGGGCATTGGGCGACGAAGGGGAGGTGAAGATGTACGAGTCGCCGGCAACGTGGATGTTGATGTCTCGGTAGGGGAGCGTCATCTTGCTGCTGCTGCTTCGGTGCGGGTGGAGCCGAGACCCTTTGCGAGTTGTGCAAAGAAAAATAAATGACCGGGACGGGGGGCTTCAGCTGTGTCGCATGTCACGCAGCATGCGCGGCCGGCTCGGGTTGATCTGGCGAGGCTCGGTGCTCGCGGGTGGTTTGGATGGGAAGAAATTTGGCCACAAGCCCTGGACTCGAAGGTTCGCCTTCAGATGCAACACGTTGCCCGTCGCCCGTCGCCGGCGGGACCCTTTCGTCACTACAGAGTACCTATCTAAGGTAGCTACGCGGACTGCATAGCGGGCTAGCTTGGAAGCTGAGCTAGGTACCTAGGTACCTAAGCAACTGCGGGTGCCCCGAGCGGATTCCATGTACAGCAGTACCTAGGTACCGGTGGCTTGCTGGCAAGTGGGCAAGTACATATGCAAGTGGGCAGGAGTTTCCGTCCACACGATCACGTGGAGCCTATCTGCACGGACCATGCGTCATCGCCTCAACGGAGGAGAGCCGGGCGTCACGACCACTACGAGAGGGCCGCCTGACGTACGCAGCAGCCCGCCATTCATTGTGCATCGGCCAATCCACCCTCTCCCGACGTCCACGTCCTCCCCCAAGGCAGTCACATTACCCACGCCCACGCTGCTCCCCTACACACCCGATCCCTTGGAGAAAGCTCATCGTCCTATTCTCTCTTATCCTCTTTCGCCCATTCAAAGTGCCGACCGTCGTTTGTCACGACGATCTGGGCCATCGCCGAGGCTTTGACAACCGAGCGGTTCCATCTCTGCCGGCAACGAACGAGCCCCGATCCGACTTTCCCAACAACTCTCTCTTCCCTTTTCCCTCTCCGCCCCGCCTCCCTCACCATGGCAGCTCGCGGTCCCCCCGGCGCTCGCGGCATGAACAACCGCTTCGCGCAGTTCAAGCTGGTGTTGCTCGGTACGTCTCGTTATCAGCCCATACTCCCTCCTGCTTCCTAGCCATGCAGTCTGACAAGCAGCGTGCAGGCGAATCCGCAGTCGGCAAGAGCTCGATAGTATTGCGGTTTGTGAAGGTACGCCACGACCCCCTCACGCCCTCTGTCTACTCGCACGAGGATCCCTCGGCGGAACGCACGTCACTGACATGGTCGCGAAGGATCAATTCGATTCGTACCGAGAATCCACGATCGGCGCCGCCTTCCTGACACAGACCATCTCCCTCGATGAGAACACCACAGTCAAGTTTGAGATCTGGGACACGGCCGGCCAGGAGCGATACAAGTCGCTCGCCCCCATGTACTACCGAAATGCCAACTGTGCCGTCGTCGTCTACGACATCACCCAAGCCGTAAGTCCTCTACTTGCCCGAGCATGATGCCGTGCTGCAGGACACCGTTGACCGGAACTACACAGTCGTCCCTCGATAAGGCCAAGGCCTGGGTAAAGGAGTTGCAGCGCCAAGCGAACGAGAACATCATCATCGCCCTCGCCGGCAACAAGTTGGATCTAGTCACGGAGCAGCCAGACAAGCGAGCGATACCCACCGCCGATGCCGAGGCGTACGCAAAGGAGGCAGGCTTACTGTTCTTCGAGACCTCGGCCAAGACTGCCGAGAACGTGCGGGAACTGTTCACGGCGATTGCAAAGAAGCTGCCTCTCGACCAGGTTGGACCGAGACATGCCCGCCCCGGCCAGCGACCTGGGGTCAGCCTCGCACCAGAAGGATCTAATACGCAGGTCGGAGGGCCTTGCGCCTGCTAGAGGAATGTAGACCGCATCACTGCACGCCTGGAGCCTGGATGGCGCGTTTATGCGCGCCCGAGTCGAAGAAAGGGGAAGTGGGGGAGGGATGGACAAGAGGGGGAGCGGAGGAAGATAGTTTTGCGGGCTCTAGAGGCGGGCGCCGTACATGGGCCGGCCACGCGCCCTCCAGATATGGTTTTGGACCATCGACATAGACTTTGTCGTCTACTACCCATTGCCGGAACAGCTAGGGCATGTTGACATATATTTGAGCGGAGTATTCTGGCAGGATGGTGCTAGCTCCTTTTTAATACCGACGTTTCTGCGTTCTTACGAGTTGGCCTTCGTTTTAAGAGGCCGGGGGGCGCCAGGAGCGATATACACGGCGGGCACTGGAACTGCAAGAGCATCTTGAAGCCAAGTGCCGGAGCGCAGATTTTGGACGGAGAATCCTGAGATGAAGAAGGGATGGGGGAGGGGGGGATTTGCTGCATTCTAGGTTCTTTTTGTTGTTGTTATCTGTTGCTGTTATCGTTGTTGTACAGTATGCAAATAGAGCAACAGCGTGAAGTATCCGTGTCAGGGGCCAGCACATTCCCCATGCCTACTTTTGATTCTTCCTTGCGAGCTAGAGTACAGCGTCAACTGTTCCACTATTTTGTCCAATCAAAGCCTTTCTTTAACGACCAAGGACTGTTTAGTTGTTTGCCGGAAAACAGCTGAAAGCCGTCCGGGTGCCCCGGGTACCTACCTAAGGCAATCTGGGGGGCAAAGGAGTAGGGGCGTCTCGTGACAGAATTCGAGGCAACCTCCCAGTATTCCTCCAAACACCAGCATCTCGAAACAATGGATCATACTTCGGCAGTCCAGCAGATCCGCGAGCAAATCTCGTACATGGAGCAACTAAACGCAGATCGGCGCCGGCGGAACCCCATGATTCTGACCAGTAGCAGGAAAACAGACGGACGAGGTGACAGCTTCCAACCCCTTCCGCCGCATTTGCCTAGGCCCGAGTATGCCCTGTTTGCGCATATAGTTGGGCTGGATGACCCCGAACTAGCATTTTACGTAGCAAGCCAGCGGGGCAACTTGGATTATGTTGCCTCCTATGTCGAGCGGTTGGGACCAAGTCACGCCGCTCGTCAGTTTGCCTTGGAGCAGGCGTGCTTTGGGAACCAACCGGCCGTCGTCCGATATCTACTGGGGCAAGGTACCCTACTACACAGCAACGCCTTTGTACGATCTGTCCCCAAACCCGGGTTCACGGATGGATTGGTGGCCAACATATTGGATGAGGGTCGAGACCCGTTGCCGCTAGTGCGCGTCTTTGTTGAATCAGGCTGGCATCCGAATCAGGCATGGGTTGCGCCGTCTACCAACCGAAGCCAAGTGCTGCTTGGGGACTCTCGCTGCGTGACGAACCGGCCCTTGGTTACGTATCTCCTCGAACATGGCGCAGACCCGAATCTGGGTGGTGCGGACGACGAGGGCTCACCACCAAACCGGTGTAGCGGGGAGGTGTTGAACAGGGCCGTAGGGCAATGGGACCCAGCCTTGATCGACCTGTTGCTTGCCCACGGGGCCGACCCTGCGTATGCGCACCCGCTCCATATCGTGGCACAATGTTGTGGTAGTATGCCGTTCCCACACAAACCGTTCTCGCAGAGACGCCTTCTGTGCGAATATTTACTGGCGACCAAAGCTGCTGGGGTCAACGACGTTCGGTGGGTGGCCAGTAGACGAATGACTGCTAGCCCTGCAGGCGTGGATATGAATGAGGAGGCTACGCCCTTCATAATGGCATGTGCAGGCGAAGACTGGGAATTCGCAAAATGGCTGCTGGAGCATGGGGCCGACCCTCACTTATTGGGCGGGAAAGCCTTGAAGCCGCAGCCACAAGGTTGGTGGATTAAACCATACTCGGGCCCAAATGATCCTACATACGCCATCAGGCTGGTTGAAGATATGAGCAAGCGGTGAGATGGGAGTGTAGCATAGAATGGATAAGTCCTGGTGGCCCGTTGGTTCACCGCGCCCAGACAGCAGAACAGTCTTTGCATTCATTTGTTTAGCTTTTAGGACTGCTATTGTTCAAATGTAGACAGACCTATACAATATCTTCTGATTCCTCCATGCCAAACACGCGATCTACCGTCCCAGTCGATAAGGAGCCTTGCTTTGGAACCTAGTTTTTCATTCCACCATTCGCATGCATGTCTCTAACGATGCAGTGGTGACCTAGGCAAGTAGATAAGTATGCAAGCCCTCGAGCCATGACGAGGACGTGCGGCGGCGGCGGCGGGCTACGCTACTGGACATAGCTGGTGTGGGACCATCGTGGCAGAGGCCAGCCGTTAGCGAGTCGAGCTCTGACCCAATCCCGAAAGCTGCCGCTCGGAGCTGCGTCAGTGTGGGTGGTGTCTTGCCGGCATGTTCCTTTCCACTAGCCGAACTTTTTCCCTCAGCATTTTCGTCCACCACACCACCTCACCAAAACAACCTTCCCTCAATTGCGCCTTGCTGGCCACTGCAATCCCTCATGCTGCGGACTTCGCTTCGATCCGTGAGGGCGCTGGGCAGCAGGCCTGTTGTGGCTGCTGCCGGCCGTCAATGGCAGGCAACCGTGGTGCGGCCTGTGGTCCTCGGCCAGGTACGACGAGCTTTCTCCCTCTCTCCCTCTTCCACGTTCGACCTCGTGCCCGTAGCCGGGGCGGCCGGGGCCATTGCCCCTGCACTCTCCGCTGACATGTCTATCACGACCGCAGAGATACTACGCCGACGACAAGAAACCCTCCCCGGACGCGGCTAAGCCAGCCGTCATCCCGGCTTCCGAGACCAACACGGCTGCCTCCACACCACCGCCTGCGCCCGAGACCGTCGCCTCGGCCACCATCCCTCCGGAGGCGGCGCCGCGGACGCCTCCCCCACCTCCCCCGTCGCCGCCTAAGAAGAAGGGTTTCTTCCGCCGCCTGCGCAATTTAGTCCTAACCCTCACTCTCCTCGGCGCACTCGGCTTCGGCGGTGGTGTATGGTATTCGCGCATCAACGACACCTTCCACGACTTCTTCACCGCGTACATACCGTACGGAGAGCAGGCTGTTCTGTACCTGGAGGAGAGTGATTTCCGCAAGCGCTTTCCCAACGCTGCCGACCGGGTCACGGCTCGCCAGCGGGAGAGCGGCGAGCAGGTCAAGATCCCCGCCCAGAGTGGTGCCTCCTGGCGCGTGGCGGATGGAGGCGAGCCAGCCGGCCGCCACTCCAGCGCCGTTCCCAAGGGCGCTGCCGCCGCTCGCAGTGCTGTAAAGCCGAAGAAGGAGCCCGAGACCGTCGTGGAGGCGAAGAAGGAAACCTCGGAGCTCCCCAAGACGGAGGGCAAGACTGCCGCCGCCAAGAAGAAGGCCTCCAAGAAGGAGGCTACTGAGAAGGTGGCCGAGCCGGCCGCTCCCGCTAAGGCAGCTCCTGCCGTGGCCGAGGCTACCCCGGCATTCAAGGCTCCCGAGGTCAATGAGCCCTCAAAGTGGCCGCCGGCATCGCCGATTGACCCCCTCGCCATCAACGGCGCCAAGGAGCCGCTCGTCCAGGACCTCGTACGTATGCTGAACGACATCATCACCGTCATAAACGCCGACGGTGCCGCCGAGAAGTATGGCCAGACGATCGGCAAGGCCAAGAACGAGCTGAGCAAGGTTGCCAACAAGCTAAACGCCATCAAAAAGGCCGTTGAGCAAGACGCAGCCAAGCAGGTCAAGGCCCGCGTCGACGCCTTCGACAAGGCTGCCAACGACTTGATCTCGCGTGTCGAGGGCGCCATGGGTGTGCAGGAGGTTGAGTGGCGCACCGAGTTTGAGGCCGAGATGAAGAAGCTCAAGGAGAGCTACGACGAGAAGGTCAAGGTCATCCTCCAGCGTGAGAGAGAGATTAACGAGGAGCGGGTCAACAACAAGCTGCTGGAGCAGGCTCTCGAGCTGCAGCGCCAGTTTGCCCGCGACATCAAGAACCACGTCGAGCAGGAACGCGACGGCCGGCTGGGCAAGCTCGAAGAGCTGTCGGCTGCCGTTGCCGACCTGGAGAAGCTCAACACTGGATGGAACGAGGTTGTGGACCGGACGCTCAAGACACAGCAGCTGCACGTGGCCGTCAAGGCCGTTCAGGCCAGCCTTGCGGATGCCCAAAACCCGCGCCCCTTCATCAAGGAGCTCGTTGCTTTGAAGGAGATTGCGGCGGGTGACGAGGTCGTAGATGCCGCCATCGCCTCCATCAACCCGTCCTCTTACCAGCAAGGCATCTCTTCCCAGGCCGACCTGATTGACCGGTTCCGTCGGGTTGCCACCGAGGTCCGGAAGGCGTCTCTCCTCCCCGACGAGGCCGGCGTTGCGAGCCACGCCTCCAGCTACGTCCTCAGCAAGGTTCTCTTCAAGAAGCAGGGCCTGGCGGCAGGTGACGACGTGGAGAGCATCCTTACCCGCACGCATACGTACCTTGAGGAAGGCGATCTCGACAATGCCGCCCGGGAGATGAACGGTCTGACGGGCTGGGCCAAGACTCTCAGCAGAGACTGGCTCGGGGAAGTGAGGAGGGTGCTAGAAGTCCAGCAGGCTCTTGATGTATGTCCCTCCCTTCGCTCCCTCACGTAGCCCCCGCGCACGATTCCTTTTTTTCTTCCCCCCCATGACTGACTCGATTATACAGGTAATTCAAACGGAGGCTCGGCTCCAGAGCCTCAAGGTGGACTAGAGGAGGAGGGAGGTCGGGGTGGGTTTTTCCTTTGTGCTCTGTACATTTGGCCTTATGCGTAAAGATAGGTCTAGATAAAGTGTGAAGGGCTGCAGATGCAGCGCTGTGTACCTGTACCGAGGTGGCTGCAGTGTGCAATAGACTTGAGCTTGGACGTCTACGGCTAACTCTGTGACTGACGGCCTCTCTAAATTTGCCTTTAAGCTATAAGCTAGCGACAAGCATTCGGGCACTTGTCGCATAATGACCTCTAGCCCTTGGGTATATCTTAGATCCCTCAGCTATGCGGCTAGCCCGTACTGTACCCCCCTGTTCCGCAGCGAGCCCCACCCGTAGCTCTTTCGGCCTGCCGAGTTATAGGCAGGCCTTCTTCGCCTGAGTAGGTAGGTGGAAAGCCCCCTAGATTTTTGCCACCTTAGGGGCCTTACTACTGGCTTAGCGCATCGCAAGAGTAGAGCCAATTATTTTTCCTCGCTTTCACATCTCCCATTCCTTCCTCTCTACCTTCGTTCATGAAATCGACAGCCAACGCCCCGGGCTAGGTCCAAATCGGGGCGAATTGTCCGCAGGACTCTTTTCTTCTGATTCTCGACTAGGACTGCACCACGAGGCGAGTGGATACAAAGGACTCATCTACATTAGTAGCGGTGTCAGCGGCAACAAAGCTGTGGCTACCCAACTAACGCTCTGTGTTCCCTGCGGCACTGCCAACTTGGCCATATATGCGGTGCGGATGAGCCTATTCTGGTCCCGCCTACCGCTGTGGAACGCTCCGCTGCGCAGCTACGCCGTCCCTCGGCCTTCTCTGATATCTCCAGCCGGCCTGTCGCCCCGTCGACTGAACAGAACGATGGCGGCGACCTCCCAGCGCAGCTATGACGACGTCTTGCGTCTCCTCGCACAGCTTCAGTCGAACAAGACGATCACCTCCCTCTTCTCAGACCCACCCAAGGACAAGGGTGGCAAGGACGATCTGAACGCCCAGGCAATACCTGAGGTACTCGCCTGGATGCGCCGTGCTGGCTACGACCCGTCAGACCTGGCGCAGTTGCGGTGCATCCACGTTGCGGGGACGAAAGGCAAAGGCTCCGTGAGCGTGCTGATATCCTCCATCCTGGCTGCACACCCGTCCCGAGCCGCCGGCAAGGTCGGCACCTACACCTCGCCTCACCTAGGCACCGTGCGGGAGCGCATCGCTATTGATGGTCAGCCCGTCTCCCGGGCGCTTTTCACGAAGTACTTCTCCGAGGTCTGGGACCGACTAAGTCAGGCCGCGCGGGAGGCTGGAGACGTCGTGCCGGATGAGGACGGCGGGCTGGACGGCCCGGCCACGAAGCCCTTCTACTTTCGGTTTCTGACCATCCTGGCCTTCCATATCTTTCTAAAGGAGGGCGTGAAGTCCGCCGTCATTGAGTGCGGCATCGGCGGTGAGTACGACTCTACCAACGTCCTCCCGCCCGAAGCCGTCACCGCGACGGTGGTAACGCAACTCGGGATCGACCACGTCTTTATGCTGGGCGACACGGTCGAGAAGATTGCCTGGCACAAGGCCGGCATCTTCAAGAAAGGGGTCAGAGGCTTCACCAGAGAACTTCCCCCGGCTTCCGAAGGAGTGGCCAAGGTCTTGAGAGATAGGGCCGCCGAGAGGGGCGCTTCCTTAACCGAAATCCCAGACCAAGCTGTAGACGAGTGGGGCGGTGCTCCGGATGCTCTGCTCCAAGGACCGTTTCAGAAGTACAACATGGCTCTGGCCACGGCAGCGGCGAGGGAGCATCTACTGGGCCTCGGAGTAGATATGGATGGCGAATATGGATGCACTGGCTACCCCTTGGCACAGATGCCCGACTACTTCGTCGCGGGGCTCCAGACCGCCAGCATACGTGGCCGATGCGAGATTTTCAGAGACCCAGGGGGTATCGAGTGGTATCTCGACGGTGCACATACCCACGAAAGCCTCGAAGGCATTGCACAGTGGTACATGGGTCGCCCGGGCGGCCCAGGCGGCCTAGGTGCACTACGGGTCCTTCTCTTCAACCAACAAGATAGGGACGCGTCCAAGCTTCTGCTGGTGCTTCTCAAAGCTAGTCAAAGTGCCGCCAGCGGCGAGAAGCCGTTTCATGAAGTGATCTTTACGAGGAATGACGAGAAAGACCCCCCCACGGACGGCAGCGAGCCGGCTAGGGACGTCAGCGTCCAGAATCAGTGCTCTCAAGCGTTGCAAGACTTCGACAAGACTAAGGCGTTGGTAATGAACTCGGTCCCGGCAAGTTTGAAAGCAGTCAGAGGCCTTGCTAATGCGGCAAGGCTAGAGGGGAGAACAACCCACGTGCTGGTGACGGGCAGCTTTAATCTAGTCGGACCCGTGATCCGCAATCTTGAATCTGTTGAAGATTAGTCTAGTCTAGGTAGTCTAAAGAATCCCCCGCCTGCTTAACACCGGCGGATATGTTGACGTCCGCCTTTGTACCACCCCCAACCTCCCAATATATATGTAAAACACCAGTACGACAAGGTAACGGTAGAAGGAACCAACGCTAAGGCTAGAGCGCATCTGCTTTCTCCAATATAGCCAGCGCACCTCCTACCAAGTGTAGGCTGCCTGTGATAAACACCTGAACAGTTTGCCCGTCCTTGAGCTTCTCAGCGATACCCCTAGCTGTGTTTAGGGCTTCCTCGATGCTAGGAATCGCCATGGTGTCCGCTGTCGGGTCCAGCACCTTCCACTTTTCCGCAAAGGCGCGTTGTGCGGTAAGCTTTGCGATCTCCTGCGGGTCATACTGGTGGTTCACAAAGTCTAAATGGGCGTGTATCAGCAACTTGCTCTCATGCTACAACGGAGCACGCCACGTCAAAGCTAGCCGCTCACCTTTCTTGTACCCCGACTCAGCATAAGTTACGTTGGTGCAGAAGATGACGTGTTGGAAGCCCACGCCATCAACCGACTTGACTGTGCTGCAGATGCCATCGAGGAAGTCGATGGCCTCACTCCGGCCTTGCTGGTTGAAGATTAAAACCTTGGGACCAGTTCTATAGTCCGTTTAGTACCCCAGCGGATCAAGCTTGACAAAAAATACCTTACCTCTTCGCGGCCTCCTCAACAAACCAGCGGGCTGCAACCTTCAGGCTGTCGGTCGTGTGTGCGCCGTCAATGTGCCATATGGCCTTCCCTTCGTCCTTTACTTCACACCGTCCCCTCCACACGACCCGCTCCAAGCCGTCGACAAACTCCCGGGGCAGTGCCGCAGGGTCACGGCTGAAGGACGGATCAAGCTTCTGCAAGGCAGTTTCCGCTAGCGCTACCGCTAGCGATGCGTTTTTCTTCTGAAATGCGGCATCGGGTAGGATCTTGACAGATTGCAGGCGGGGGTCGATATCGAGGACCTTCAAGTCGACTTTCTTCTCCTGCGCTCTCTCCTTGAGTACCTGGGCGGCGCCAGGGACCTGCTCGATCGTGAAGGCCGGGCTTCCCGTCTTCATGATGCCAGCTTTGTGCCACGCAATCTTCTCGACCGTGTCCCCGAGCACGAAGACGTGATCGATGCCCAACGTGCTGATCCCCGAAGCGACTGGCCGCTCCACGATGTTGGTAGCGTCGAACTCGCCGCCAATACCTGTCTCGTATACAGCGGCATCAACCCCTTCCTGGAGGAAGACGTGATAGCTCATCAACGTTAAGTACCTGGCGTAGATGGGCTTGTCACGACGCTCGACAGAGATTTCGGTCACCTCGGGGTTCTGGTCGGATTCTAGCAGGTCCCACACCTCAAAGAAGTACCGGGCAAAGAGCTCCTCAGAGATGGGGGCTGAGTTGATGCGTATACGCTCCCGTACGGCGACGAGGTGTGGCGAGATGAAGAGGCCAATCTTCTTTGGCACCGCGTGGGTGCGCTGGTGCTGGTGCAGAATGGAATCTACGAAGGCACAAGTGCTGCCCTTCCCTTTAGTCCCGGCAACATGTATGATGTTGAGTTGGTCCAGATCGCGGGGCTGCTCGAAGTCAGCGAAGGAACTGGGTACAGGATCCCGGGGCTGCGCACAGAGTATCCGATGCGGGACAGGTAGGCTCTCATGTCCTTGATGGAGTCATTGTTTGGCTTGATGCCGGCCTTGCGCCGCGCCTCCAGGACAGCAAATGGCGTCTGAAGCGAGTTGAGGGCATCGATAGCATCCTGCAAGCAAAATTAGCAGGATGTATCTAAAAAATGGCCGGCGGGCCGGGTGTTACATTGTAGGTCCTCGCGGTCGAGGCCATTCTAGCGATGAGGCTTTCTCTTCCGCGTAGATAGCGAAGCTGTGTGACTGGTCGTCTGAATAAGAGATGCATGTGGCTTTCCTCCCCCGTTTCCCTTCTCGCCCGGTCTGCGGAAGCAATTACACAAACTCCGACGTCTCTTGTCAGAGTGTCTAGGAGGTTCGGCGGGTAACAAAGACCGGTGCCGATAAGAGATCCGGCGATGTTGAAATCCCCG
The DNA here is from genome assembly GCA_021432635.1 of Thozetella sp. PMI_491. Taxonomy (NCBI): domain Eukaryota; kingdom Fungi; phylum Ascomycota; class Sordariomycetes; order Chaetosphaeriales; family Chaetosphaeriaceae; genus Thozetella; species Thozetella sp. PMI_491. The sequence goes on from MU270076.1 coordinate 308,543, forward strand.
TCCTGTACTACGGTCTAGTACGCCTAGTTCTGATTGGCGGAAATTGTACAAACGAGGAGCAATCCCGCGTAAGGTAAACTTCTAGCACAAGAACAGCGAGCGGAGCAATGGATTGGATCGCCGGATGTTGGTCAATATCGAGCGGCGCATAAAATTCCACCCAAATTCTTGCCACTTGTAGATGGCGAAGGCCTCAGGTGGCTCATAGCGGTCGGTGGCTGGTCCTCAGTTATATCTAATACCGATCTTTAAGATCTAGGAGAGGTGGCTAATTGGTAGCTAATAGAGGGATGTTAAAAGTACAAGCAGGTTAAACGTAGGAGGTGCGATATTTTCGACTGTTCGACTAGTAAAGCGGTAGGATTGCTCAGACTGTATTAGATTGAGGTGGTGAATTAGAACGCTGTACCTTTAGGGATTTAAGAGGAAGTGGAGGTACGAGGCCGTCGAGAACCTGAAAAGTGTCTGCTGGTCAGGTCTCTTCTCTACAGTGACTCCCCTGTTGTCCGCGATCGAATGTGGCGAGGCGTACGATCTTGTTTTGTCCAAAGGTGTAGAGCGACCGGCGCATCTAGTGTTGAAAAAATGATGTCGCGGCCAAGTGCAATGCAGACAGCGTCAATCCCTATACCACAGACCTAGTCCCAGGCATCATAGAATAGTTGCTACACGAAGCATCGAGGACTGCCCACTTTCCTTGCCACCGTAACATTTAGTGAACAGCGTACTTCATTTCCCAGCATCTAAGCACTTATAAACATTCGCTGCCAAGAAACAGCGTGCTACCCGCTTGTTCTCCAGTTCCGCCTAAGTACTTGTTCTAATTTTTTATTTTTTTTTATTTTATTTTCCAAGACCGCCAATACCTTCTGCACCGATCAGTCACCAGGCAGGGCACCATCCCAATACCAAGTGCCCTCGTGGAGTGCCTTCGTAGAGAGTTCCTCTGGGAGTTGTATTAATCAGACGGGGGCGGGGCCCAACTTAGCATTTTTAGCAGGTAGGCCAAGCCTCAATACAGAAGAAGCTCAGCGGGTATTTGCACCGCCTGCGGTTTACCATCGGCCCCGACTTAGCGAATACGCGAGCTTGGCCAGGTCTGGTCGGGGAGGAGTAAAGACTCTCGATTGCTCTCTGGTCTGTACAACGGCATTCGGGATGAACGGTCAAGCCGCTCTGTGCCTGCTCCTCCGACGTCATCGCATCTCATAGGCCAGAGTGCGAGGTATCCGTTCGCACAGCGCACCGAATAGGCTTTCACAGCGCCGAGTTGCTACACTACGCGGCGTCTTGGACCCGAGAACCCGGAATACGCTTGGCACGTTTGCACAGCCTCCTGCCCGTCGACCGCCTAATAAGTTCCCACGATCGCGCCCCCAGCTTCTTGAGGGCAGGGCCATTTCAATCAGCCGTTTCCCTCCCAGAGCACACAGTGGTGTTCAACTGGGCACCCAGTAGAGTGCGGCGCACGCCAATACTTCATCCCAAGGACCACAGTGTTTGGCGCCTGTCTGGTGCTGACTACCTCAAAGACCACCTCAAACTTTCGTGGTCACTCCCGCTGGAAGTGACAGATCCCAGGCACAAGCAACTTTCTGGCTCCTTCGCCACTCAGACTGTCTTGCGATCTCGCTCAACACCATCAAGATGTGTTTCGGTAAGAAAGAAGACCAGTCTACGGGCGAGCTAGGTCCTCGTCCAATTCCGTCACAGCAGCCACCTGCATATGCCGAAGCACCAGTGAAGGCACCCCAACCGCCTTCGCAAAGCCTAGGCGGGCCATCTAGAGAGGCCTACGATCCGCCCCCTGGACCCCCGCCCCCGTCGTCGTCCAAGAAGCCACTGGCGGACGACAATTATGCCCCCCCAGCCGGCCCGCCTCCGCCATCGTCTAAGAAGTCAGCCCTAGACGACTATGCGGTACCGCCAGCTGGTCCACCGCCATCGCAGATGGAGAAGCCTCAGCAGGACTGGGAGCTTGCTGTACCAGACACCTCTCTCTTCCCCCCACCGCCTGACATCTTCTCGGGCTGGGACCGCTCACCCGCCACCAATGCCACCGAAGCCCAGGCTGAGGCAGGCGAGCTCTGGTGCGCGCAGCACCCCATGATTCGGCCCCTCACGCTGGACGCCCCGGCGCTCGAGGCCTTGCGAGAACACAACATCCGGCTGATGCGGCCCGCAGTCGGCTACCGCGGCACACTGGACGCCCCGGCGCGGGGCGTCTGGGCGGGCAAGACCGAGAAGAGCTCCGGCGACAGCTGTTTGATCGGATACCCGCCTCTCTACGCCGTCACGGAGCACAGCCCGCTGGCAACCGACCGGCCTAAGACAATCTACTATGAGGTAGTGATCAAGAACGACAGCCCAAGGGACGAGATCTGCCTGGCCCTCGGCTACACCGCGCTTCCATATCCTGCCTTCCGGATGCCGGGGTGGCATCGGGGCAGCCTGGCGGTGCACGGCGATGACGGCCACAAGTACATTAACGACCGATGGGGTGGCAAGAACTTCACGCAGCCCTTCAAGCGGGGCGAAACGTACGGTATCGGCATGACGTTCAAACCCACGCAAGGAAGGCTCGAGGTCGAGGTGTTCTTGACGCGGAATGGAAGGTTATCAGACCAGTGGAACCTATATGAGGAGACAGACCAGGTTCAGGATCTACCGGTGACGGGCCTAGAGGGGTTCCACGATCTCAGCTGTGCCATAGGGACCTTCGGATGGGTCAGCTTCGAGATCGTCTTCGACCCGGCGAGGTGGGCATATAAAGGCGTGACGCTTTAGCCGTTGTCAAGGCGTCGCTTGGAGAGGAAGAGTGAGGGGGGTGGTTCTTCATGCCTATCTATTAAAGATGCCTTCATTGAAGGGCCAAAATCTAGCCAAAAAAAAGGGGAGAGGAAGATCGGGACTAGTATCGCGCTCCGTATATTAGCTCTTAGCTATTCCGCTGCGTGCAACGCATGCTCTCGCCGCTTTTCCTCCACGGAGAAGAAGCACGAGAATGTAGATATAATTGTTTATTTAGCCTGGCGTATTTCGATCGATGAGTCAAGTCAGTCATGCTTACTGCCCATCTAGCTCATTGGCGGAGGGCAATGTGACTTGAGCGGATGCTGCCTAGCATAGAGATGGTCCAGCCGCTTCACAGCCGCTGTGAATTCGGCCTCGACTTAGGCTCAACACGAGAATTTGCTGGCCTCGAGAGTGTGCCATCATGCACGGACCATAGCCGACTTCCTATATGAACTCGCCCATCTCTAGCGACTGCTATTCTGACTACGTTACTTTCTCTTCTTGGGGGGGGCTTGTCTCGCCCCCCCTTTTCTCATAGCTGAGATCATGTGTAGTATCTGTTCTTGTCATGCTTGACCGCGGGCACCCACCTACTAGGTGGAAATCACTTCAAGCTTAATTTTTGTCTAACGGATTGCGTTACCCTTTGCTTGCACGGGGAAGGCTACCCAGCATGTTCCTAGTCCTACACTGCCTCTAGGCGACGTGCAATCCTACTGTTTTCCTTGCAGTCTTTGCCTCGCGTAGGGACGCAAGGAACGGCAGATCGATTCCAAGACTCCATGATAGGAATCTATGAAGCACTCCGGTCTCGGTTTAATACGTCAAAAGACGCTGGGCCAAGCGCGCAGCTAAATCTTGCTCTTGTCCTTGATGGTGCTCCATTCCCACCACGGCCACACCCGAGGGGCGTCGTCCTCGAGCGTTCCCTCAAACGCCGGCGTCCTCTTCTCCTTGAAGCTCATAACTCCTTCCATGAAGTCCTGTCCTCGGAAAAGGTCAAAGAGAACCTTGCTCTCCACTGCGTGGGCGCCTTCAGGGGTCCCCGGCCCGCGGTAGATCAGGTCCTTGTTGACTCGCGTGCTCACCGTGCTCGTGTGGACGGCCACCTCTTCTGCTAGAGCCAGCGCTCGTGGGAGAACCTCGTCTGGCGCCACGATCTCGCCGAACAGGTCGCGGAGGAGCGTGTGATCGGGTGGGTACACGGCACCCGTGGTCGCCAGGTGTAGCGCCTTGGAGGAGCCGATAAGGCGCGGGAGGAAGAAGCTGCTGCAGGCCTCCATAACTAAGCCTCGGCGCGCGAACACGAAGCCGACCTTGGCATCACGCGAAATCACTCGAATGTTGGCCGGGAGCGTCATTGTGATGCCGACCCCGACGGCAGACCCATTGATGGCAGCAATGACAGGCTTGCTGCAGTTGTAGATGGCCAAGGACGCCCGGCCCCCGCCATCCCGGTGTGTCTCCCGAGTTTCGGCTTCTAGGGCGTCGGCCGGGGCCTCTCCGGAGAACGCAAGGTCCATTCCCGTGCAGAAGACCCGGTTCTTTGGGTCCGAGCCGGTGAGCACCACAGCCTTGACCCGGGGGTCTAGCGAGAGGGTATTAAAGGCTCGGACGAGCGAGTCTGACATCTGTGTGGTGAAGGCATTCCGGGCGGCAGGTCGATGCAGCTCGACAATGATAATCTTAGTGGCAGTTGGCGACGACCGGGGATGGTGGTACAACTTGATGTCGGGGAAAGTGAGGGCAGCATAGCTCTCAGGGAGGCGGGCCATCTTGCGCGGAGTGAGTGGTGCAGTGGTCGAAGACAAATTAGCTTACAAGGGCAGAGGGTTACAGCGGGGATAGACGGCAATGTAGTCTTGGTTCATAGCAGTGGCCGAGGAAGAGGCCATTAATTAAATATCGTTGCTCTCAGCGAGTGTACCTAGGTTGTTACTGAGCCTCGCTTCTAAGATCTACCCATGGCTTAGTGCTGGGGAGGTGAGGGGTATGTACCCCAAAAAGGAGCAAAAATCCAAGATGCCGAGGCTTCACCTAGTGTGCAAGTACTGGCCCTCGGGCAGTCGACGCCAGGTCGGGCCAGACACAATGGCTTGCCGACGCGTCTCCTCCCGACACACGGCCGTGTAAATCCAAAGGGTGGTGAAGCTGAATTGGGCGGAGAAACGCTGTCCAGCTTGGACGGCTGGCTAGCGAGCACGACAGAGTTTATTATTCACCGATCACTCTTGGATTGCAGAAACTGCCCAGACTAGCAACGCAGTTCGAGACATCAAACACGAAAAGTAGCCATCTTTTGGATTCGGAGAATCCACCGTTGGGTACTTCATTCCCGGGCAATTTACTAGCCTAACCATGCTTCATGCACCATCGTCAAGTCGTGCGTGTCGAGCAAATGGCGAGATGCAATCGGTAGGCTGAGAGCGTATCTGAGGCGACCCCAGAATGGCAGCGACGAGTCTTGCAAGTTATAGGAACTTGCCCGCTAGTCCAAGCAAGCTTCCCATGCCGCCACCCGAGCCGCCTCCCTGGCTCTTCATGTACATCTTGAGAGCGACTTCGGCCGCCTGTGCCACGGCGCCCTCCTTGCTGCTGCCTGACGACACCTTGCCCTTAGAGTCTTGCTCATCGAAGAGCTTGGAGGCCTGCGACATGGCGAGGCCAATGAACTCGCTCTGGCTCTGCTTGCCGCCCCCGCCACTTGTGAAAAGCTTCAGGGCCTGCACGGCGGCGGCGGAACCCATTCCACCAGAAGTGGCCTCATCCGGTTCGTCGTCATTACCAAAAAATTTCTTGTGGTGGCTCACTGCTTCTATATGATGGGGACGTTATCAGACAAGCCGTCATGAAGCAGCAGAAATATTCGAACCTGTGCTACGATGACACTCAGAGTAGAGCGGCCACGGTACGCCCACGGAGAAACGAGTAGACATGGGAAACGATAGGGGTGAGGTTCTTACCCTCTTCGTCGATATCCTCCTGGGCGATCTGTTGCTTCCTGTGTCCTACGGAGTTCAAGATGCTGCCAAAGAAATCGCTGTCGCCCGAGCTGCCGGCATGGCGGGAGGCGTGCTCGGCAGCGCCGCGAAAGTCTTCGTCCTCGTCGTGGGAGAAGCCACCCCCGGCGGGATAACTGCCGCCGTGGGTCTCTGAGAATCAGACCGTAGGTTAGAGACCAGCTTGAGACGGGGGGATCCAATCGATAATGCGCGAGCATTGATGACGGAATGGGGAAACGATTTGGGAAGACATACTGTTGCCGCCTGGGAGAAAGCCTAGGCGCATGTGGCGTTAGTTCTGGATATAAAGGTCACGTCAAAAGGAGAACCGAGGAGCGCTCACTTCCAAGGCCTATACGACAAGTTGGAATGTCAGCTGTTGGTCCGACCAAGGAGGCATACAGGGCAAGTTGGGAGTGCGTGCGAGATGCTTCGGCGAGGGGCATCATCCGTTGGGAGCTCCAGAGTGGGGCAGGTCAGCCAGGACTCGCGGCTACTCACCAGGTTGGCCATTGTTGCTGTCGTCTCCGCCTCCAAAGAAAGACATGTTCAGTAGATTTGGCGGTAAGAACGAGGGCTTCGACGTCCTGAGCTTGTGTTAGATGATGGCTGTCGTGGACGAGTGCGTCGTGGTTTAGGCTTAAGTGGAAGTGGGCTAGTAGTGCGTGATGTCCTGTCCCTCTCTCTCTCTCCCTCTCTACCCTATGACGTCCGCGGGGCTGTTCGAAAGGGGGGGAGGGAGGGGCGGGGGGAGCTGAAAGCCTGAAACAAACTCCCATTCACTGCTACTCAAGGGCCAATTGGAGTCGCGCTCACAACCAAGCTTGCGTGTACCGCTCGCGCTGGAACCAATGGGGATATAGGCCGTGGGCAGGCCGTGGGCAGACCGTGGGCGGGCTCAGCAGGTCATGGCTCCCCTGCTTTGGTGCCGCCGCAGCTATGAGGACCAGACGAAAGCTGCCACAAGCTCCCTCTAATCGCAGACTTAGACCGACGAACCACCGAGCAGCCTGATATGTTGGGCTAGGGAAGACTTTTTGTTGACTCGTGTTATCTTAGGCGCAAAATGCTTGTGTCATTGTCCAGGCCCTGCTCGATGCAACACACTCCATCCCACGACCCTGACCGACGTCGTTGCTGGCCACGGTAGAGAAGCCCTCCATACAGGCAGGTATGTTCCCATTGACCTAGCGAATGTGCCTCTCAGCCAATTTGTCGTTCTTCCATATTCCTCAGTCCCCCAAAACCCGAGGTATCGTAACAACCAAAGCATGTAGTCATTCCCCGTTCCCATGAAACCCCCAATGCCTCCCTCCACCCTTCCTCCCTTAAAGGCGTATGTTGCCTGTGGACGAAATATGTGGGTATAACCGGGAAATGCATCAAAGTACCAACTGCTTCTCGGTCGCCGCCGTACCCGTCTCGCCTCACCCCATGTCCGTGAGGTATTTTGCCCAAGCTTCCCCAGCCATGTATGGGTCGCTCAAGCAGCCCCACTGTTGGCTACTGGCGCAGTGTTTGTGTTTGCATTCTTCTTTTTCTCCTTCTTCGCCCAGCGAAGCCCGCAAGCGTTGCACAGCGTCTTTGGTCCCTTGGGGCCCTTGCGCCATTCGGGGGAGTCGAGAGTACCTGTGGTCGGTGATGAGTAAAAAAACACTGGTTCTAGCGCACGAGTACATACCGCAATCAGTACAGACGTATTCCTCCGCCACCTTGGGCTTCTTCTTCTTGTCGCCTGTCCGCGGGTCTCTCTCCGCCGGGAGGGCGATGCCGGCGTCACCCTTGATCAACGTCGGGCTTCCGCTCCCCGTCGTGATGCCCCGGCTCCGCTCGCCCTCGAGATAGCGCAGCCCCGTAAGCCTCTCGATAGTATCAGCGTGGGTCGCGATGCCTTCGTAACGGGCCATCTTCTCTCGGATCGAGTCCGCCCGGATCCCTGCGATGCCCTCCAGGTTCTCCCGCGTGAGCGCCACGTTGAGGGACGTCGGCCGGCTTGGAGGTGGCATCGATCCTTCCACCGGCGGGGCTTGATGCAATGGAGTTGCGCTGGCCTGGGTCAGATCCTCCGACGGGGCCGCCTCTGACCGGCCCTCCTGGCTTAGCGCCCAGGTCCGCTGGGATTCCTCGGCCTCGGCCGCCTCCTCCTTCTTGAGCTCGTTGATGCGCCGTTGCAATCGTTCGTTCTCCATCCTGTGCTCCAGAATCGTGTCCAGGAACCCAGCGTTCTTCGTCGGGTAGGCACGCGACATCATGAAGACGGCTTGGCAGAAGGGTGATTGGTTGTTCGGGTTGGGCGCAAACTTGGCGGGCGCAATGTGGCCGTGGCCGACAGCTTCGAAGATCTTGTACGTGCTATCTTTGTGTCGAAACCTATATATGACCCGTAAGGTGTTGCCAGTCGCGATAGACTCGTTAAGCTCGGCGACGAACACGCCGACGTCGTCTGGGTGGATGAACTCGCGAAGGAAATTATCGAGCACCTCGTCGGGCTTGTATCCTGTCAGGCGCGTGAAGCTGGGCGACACATGCTTGATCCTCCCGTGCGTGTCGAGTATTGTCAAGAGGTCTCGCAGCTCCTCCACCACCTTAGCCGGCCAGTTCCGTCTCTTGGTGAACTCGGTAACGGTGCTGTGAGGGCCCTGCATGCTACCACCTGCCTGGGCGCCGGGGCCGAGCATGGCCGATGGCGTGGACGCGGCGGTCGCGCCGTTGTTGGGGCCATCATCATCGAGAAGGCTGGTGTCGTCGGGCATGTTGAGGGCGGCGGAGCCCGAGATGCTCGGCGGGGCAGAGAGGCCGGAGAAGATTGACTGATGCAGGGGCGTGTCGTCGACGTCGAGCGTCATGGGGCCCCCGGTGAACGAGTCGAACATCGACATGACGTCGTTTGGGTCATCGGAAATGTGCAGGGCGGCGCCGGGGACGTCTGAGGCCATTGCGTCGAGGTTGCCGACCCCTGCCCCGAAGCCGAAAAGCGGCGGGGCTCCCCGGTTGGACATGGCGCAGTGGTACGGGCGGTGTGTGTGTGGCTGTTTTGAGGTTCTGTCGGCTATCGTGCGTCTAACCGTTGTGATTCGCCGCAGGGCAATCTAGCAATTGCCCAGCACGGGATAGATGGAGCAAAATGCTCCCGGGGTCATGGATGGTAGCAGCGCAGAGGGCAGAAACGGCTGGTAGACAGTTTGGTTCGCAAGTACGGTCGCGCCCAGGATGGCGAGCGAGAAGCACAAGCACGAAATGCGCAGCACTATGCGAATTGGAGGCGGCGTGAGCAAGCTCGGGTAGGGCGATGTATGTCTGAACGCGCGAGGTAGATATTGCTGTGCAAGATGGTGTGCGAGTGCTCCTTGCTAAGAGGGTGGTGTGATCAACCAGCAACCAAAGGGGAGGGCCCGTCTTTTTGAAAAGATGGGAATCTCGAAATCGAGGATGGGAATTTGACTGGTCCCACCCACCCTTGCACGTCTTGGGGCTATTATGCCCGGCCGCGGCAGCGCAAGGTAGCTCTGGTTCCCGCTCGCCTCGGGCCTGTGGATTTTCGGGAGAAGCGCAAGGGGCAGCAGTAGTATGGCAAAGCCTATTCGGCAGCGAATGGGAAGGTTGGCTCAGCGTGTCTGTGCTCTTTGGTCTCTCGAGGAGTTGGAGATCTTGGAGATCTTGCCTCTTGGCTGCCCAGCTATTTGCCACGTTTCAACGGACTCGCTCTCGGTGCTTCCTTCTGGCTGCAAGAACTGCCTAAGCAAATTAAAACCAATGAGGCAAGGAAGGCAGGGGGCCAAAGATCCCTAAAGATACGAAAGACATGCGTGACGGGGCCTAGCGTCCACAGTCCGGCATGCTTGCTCCGCGACGGGACCGGGAGGATCGAGAGGCGGGGGAGGAAGAGAGAAGGGGGAGAAGGAGAGAAAATCAATGCGGCAGCTTCTGCGGGATTATCAGATAGAAGCAAGTACCTAAGCAAGAGGCAGAAGCCGCAGCCGAAAAGTGACAGCTTAGCAACGGCGAGACAAGCGCAGCGGCAGCGAGGCAAGAGTAAGCGAATATATACATGTAACATTCTTTGGCGTCGAGGCGCAATCCCCCACCGCCGGGAAGGAGCCTGGATGTCTGGGCTCGGTGCTCTGACTGGTAGCGGGCAACGCCTGTCTGACAACCAAAAACGCCCCCGTTGAGGGCACAGCCGAGAGTCTGTACAAGCGCCCACCACAAAGTAGATCGATGGGAACACGAGCAGATCTGCTATGCGTTGTTCACGCCATGAGATGTCGCCGCCGCCGCCGATCTTGCTTATGATTCGTCTCGTCGCTGCCGTCTCGCGACCGCGAGGGCTTGACGAGGCGCCTTGGGACGGATAATTCCTCGGGCCTCCCAAGTAGATGCTGCCGCAGTAGCAAACCACTTTTCGATGCCTCTAGCCCATTCCCCCGGGAGCGTTCAGGTGGCCATTTCGAGCAGACCGCCGACAGCCATCGTAGCCATGCGATAGCTGGAGGCGAGGAGGGGAAGCTGATATCAAGGTACCGTCTACAGTAAGAGGTGTAAATTATCAACAGGCTTAGAACGTTCTTCCCCAATCGAAAGACAACGGCGCGATGCTATCGAGCTTCGCGTCGTCTTGCGCCATCACGCGAGGGTGTCCCAAAACTCAGACCCTAACCCTCCTCCAGCGGAGCTACCGCTGCCTAAAGTAGCCATCAGGTCCAGCTTACATAGCTATCTTGCCTTGGGTCCTTAATCTAATCAGTACCTCACGTGCCTGCGCGCCTTCCCTTCCGTGTCCTGGCCCTTGGCTATCCACTCTGCACTTAAATCTCGACCACTTCACGCGTCTCATCACATCCTCACCCCACCACACGTTTCGGCGCAGCTTCCCGCCGTCCCACCACCTCTCACTCCCCAGGCCCCTCTGAAGTCCGACCCCAAAGCGCCTGCTGCCTTGTCAGACCCCGGAATTTCTCATGAGGGAGTTCTCACCACACTCATAGCCACGTCTCGGTCCTTGCCGCCGCAATGTCCAAGATCGAGAAGCTCTTCATCCAAGGCGTTCGGTCCTTCGGAGACAGGGAGCCGGCGGTTATTTCCTTCAACACTCCTCTGACCCTCATCGTGGGCTACAACGGCTCGGGCAAAACGGTATGCCACCCCCCAGCTCCGTTTGCCAGGGCGGCCTGCTGACTCGATTTGCCTAGACCATCATCGAGTGCCTGAAATATGCCACCACCGGAGAGCTCCCTCCCAACAGCAAAGGAGGTGCTTTCATTCATGAGCCGAATCTTATCGGCGAGAAGGTGGTCGATGCCCAAGTGAAGCTCGCGTTTCGCTCGATGATTGGCGAGTCCTTTGTCGTCCGGCGGGTCCTCGAACTTACCGTCAAAAAAGCGAGTAGGACCCAGAAGACCAAGGAGGTCTCCTTATCCTCGCGCCGGAACGGGGAGCGCTTCGGGATTTCCACCAAGGTTGCTGATCTCGACGCGCTTGTGCCTGAGAAGCTCGGCGTGTCCCCTGCGATTCTTGATGCAGTCATCTTCTGCCACCAGGATGAGTCTCTTTGGCCTATGAGCGAGCCTAGTGCGCTAAAAAAGCGATTTGACGAGATCTTCGAGGCGCAGCGCTACACCAAGGCTATTGACAATCTTAAGGTGATCCGGAAGAAGCACGGCGAGGAACTCGCCCGACTCAAGATCAACGAGAAGAATGACAAGCTCAACAAGGACAAAGCCCAGGAGAGCGAGAAAAAAATGTCTGCCCTTCAGGAGGAGATAGAACTTGGCAAGGACAAATACAGGGACCTCACGGCCGAGAAACTCCTCTTGGAAGATCAAGCAAAAGAGAAGCGCGAAGAGGCCAATGCCTTTCTCAACATTGTCAATGACCTCGAGAATACAAGCACTCAGTTGAAGTTTGCCCAGAAAAATATCGAGGAACTGCGCAGCACAATCGATGAGATGCACGAACCTGACGACTATTTGGAGAATGCGTCTGCCCAGTACGAGGAGAGGCTCCAGAGGACTGCGAAGGACTTGGAGCAGAAAGGAGAGCAGTACCGGGGACTTCAAGCAGAATTGGAATCCTCTCGCCAGGCGCTCACTGTGAAGGCGTCTGAGAAGGGCAAGCATCAGTCTGACAAGGAGAAGCATGACCGCCAGCTTGCCAACCGCATCAACTTCATCCATGACGCCGCCGCTAGGCTGGAGATTCGGGGTTATGACGGCGCTCTGGATGATCAGAAGGTAGACGCCTTCAGCAGCCGGGTCCAGAAAGTCCTGGAAGATAGGCGCCAAGATCTCGAACGTCTGCGGCGTGAGAACAAGCAGGAGCTGGACCAGGCTGGCCGTGCTATATCCGACCTCGACAATCGCAAGTTCCAGCGGAGCCAAGACCGTCTGAATGCAAAGAAGGAAATGGCTAAAATCGATAGAAGCATCGCCGACACGCAGAAGGAGGTGGCCTCGCTAGACGTGGACGAGGGCTCCCTGGCGGTGGCGCAGGCCAATCTGGCGGACCTGGACGCGCGACTTGACCTGGCCAAGACGGTCGAGCGAGACTCAAACTTGGACCAGAAGATTCAACAGGAAGACAAGAGCCTCAGAGAGCTGCAGGTTGAGAACAACCGGCTGAACCAGGAAATGCTCGAGTGTAGCCGGCTCGCAACGGAGCGTGCCGGGCTAGAGTATCGCAAGAAAGAGCTAAGTGAGCGGGCTCGTGATCTCGAGACTCTCACACGGACTTGGAAGGACAAGATCTCCGCCATCCTCGGCTCGCCCTTGCAACTCGATTCGCTTGAGACGGACTACCAGAGCGTGCTCGAGCGCCAAACATCTACCCTCGCTGACGTTCGGAATCAGAAGGACGTCCTACAGCAAAAGCTGAAGAACCTTGAGTACAGCCTTTCTACCAGTCGCGAGAGGCGGGCCCAGATTTCCAGTGAATTAGACCGCTGCAAAGCTGCCGTCACCGCGGCAGTGAAGACGGTCAAGGGCAAGGATTCCACTATGAGCGACTACATCGGAGAACTCGAGTCGCTAGAGGCGGACTACAAGCAAAACGAGACAGACCTAAGCCTTTTTGACGAGCTGAAGAAGTTCTACCAAGATGCTCAGCAAAAGCTAGAGCATGAGAACAAATGCCAGCTCTGCAGCAGAGATTTTAACGACCAACCCGCGGCGAAAGCAAGGCTAGTCAAGAAGATTGCAAAGAGCGTCAGCGATGAGGCGAAGAAGGAGCTGCTTGCAGATATGGCCGAACAAGAGGTGCATTTAAAGATCCTCCGTGCTGGTCGTCCTCAGTACGACACCCATCAACGCCTCCAGCAGGAGCTGCCTCCTCTCAGTCAAGAGATCCAGGGCTTGGAGTCTCAGAAGGAAACCCTGGTTCGGCAACTAGAGGACAAGGATAATGCGTTCCGAGAGGAGAAAGACAAGCTACAGGATGTCGAGTCGATCGCCAAAACCGTGGCTAAGATCGTCCAAACCTCCAAGGAGGTCGCTTCCTCGGAGAAGGAAATTGAGAGGCTTGCATCCCAACAGTCTTTGAACGGACCGCTCCACAGCGCCGAGGAGGTCCGCCAAATGCAGGATGCCTGCGCAGAGCAAATGCGAAGTGTTGGCTCCAAGCTGGAGAAGTGCAAGCACGACAGGCAACACCTTCGCGATGAGGTTATGGATCTTGAGCGTCAGAAAAGTGATATGAAAGCCAAGCTCACCGATGTGTCGCATCAAGCCCAGAACAAAAAGAGACTCGAGACGGCCATTCAATCCTTGAAGGAGGATCACAGCGCGCAGAGAATCATCATCCAGGAGGCCGACCAAGACCTTGAGTCTCTCGAGCCTGAGATCTCTAAGGCGAACACTATTCGAGAAGACATTCGCCAGCGCGGCGAAGCAAAAGAACACCGGCTCTCCAAGGAGGTGGACAGTGTCTGGAACACGGTGAGCGATCTGAAAAAGGTCAACGCTGAGATTCAAGAATATACCGATCGTGGCGGCGCGGCCAACCTGGCTTCAAACCTCCGCGCCATCACGACACTCGAGACGACCATTGCCAACCTCGACAAGGAGAGCAAGGAGTTGACAGTCCAGATCAACCGCCTGAGCAAGGAGATTGACAGTGGCGATAGGCAAAAGAAGAACATTCGTGACAACCTCAGTCTCCGCAGAAACCTGCGAGAGGTCGAGGAGCTTCAGCAGAAGATCGAGGAGCTCGAGTCTCGCAATGCCGAATCCGACTACCAGCGACTCATCGAAGAAGCTAAGTCTCTAGACTTCCAGGCCAGCAGAGTGAACGCCGAGGCAATGAAGCTCCACGGTCAGTGCCACGCCAAGGATGACTCCCTGAAGAGCCTCATGGAGGAGTATGAGCAGTTCTACAAGGACGCGAGGGCCAAATACCGAGAGTCACAGATCAAAGTGGAGACCACCAAGGCGGCCATCGAGGACATTGGTAACTATACTAAAGCGCTGGACAACGCCGTCATGAAGTATCACTCGCACAAGATGGCGGAACTGAATCGTATCGCGGGCGAGCTTTGGCAAAGCACTTACCAGGGTACGGACATAGACACCATCTTGATCCGATCGGATAGCGAGTCTGCTACGGCTAAGCGGAGCTATAATTACCGTGTCTGCATGGTCAAGGGTGACACTGAGATGGACATGCGGGGGCGCTGCAGCGCGGGTCAGAAGGTACTCGCCTCCATCATCATCCGCCTCGCCCTGGCCGAGTCATTCGGCGTCAACTGCGGGATGATCGCGCTCGACGAGCCCACTACAAACCTCGACAGCGACAACATCCGCAGCCTAGCCGAGAGTCTGCACGCCATCATTAAGAACCGGCAGCAGCAGGCCAACCTGCAGCTTATCGTCATCACGCATGACGAGGAGTTCCTCAAGCACATGCAATGCAGCGATTTCTGCGACGAATTCTTTCGTGTGAAGCGCGACGAGAAACAGAACAGCGTCATTGTGCGTGAAAGCATTACTCGTGTCACGGAGGGTTGAAGACATCTAAGGATATGCTTTCGAGGTGAAATAGGCACGTAACACGAGACTATGTTTGAGATTTGGAAGAGGCATATCCCTAAGGAGGGGTTTGAGAGGATAGCCGGCTTGTGTTGCATAGCGTAGGGCATCATTACTGGCGTTTGCCTTCTATGGGATCATCCCGGCCTCATAATGTATGTAATTGCTCTCATTTGAGTCGCTTTCTCTGCAGACATACTTTCTGCAATGTGTTGGTACTGAGTTTTGCTCTCGGGAGGCTGGCTGGTCAACTTGACATATGGCCAACGAACGGCCTAGCTGCGTCAGACTAGAGATAATCACCAGCTCCCTTGCACCGGATGTCTATCAGTGTCGGCTGTTGGCCGCATAGATAAACAGACCATATGGTGCTAGGTACACAGTACAAAACCGGCCAGTATTTACTATCCCACCTAGTCTTGGGAGATCCGATCCATTTGGCAGGTGGGCGTGGATGGAGCTACGCGAGTGAGCTGTATCGAGGTTGGTTGAGTTTTTATATTCACTTGCTACCTAGAGCTTCGGCTCAGAGGTGTAAATGCTCGCTTAGGCGACTCTCCCTCCCCCATCTCTTGCCTTCGTCCTCCTTCAAGTAGCCTCTCTCTTCTGCGCCTAGAAGTAGGGCCTGCGACGGCGCAGGGCGGCTTACAGTAGAGGAAATAGCAGCTAAGCATCAAGCCAGAACACCGAACCTGTCCATCCTCTTCGTCGAGGGGCTGGATCCTCGGGAAACGCCAGTAAAAAAAGAGTAGTGCCGGGGGAGAGATGGGAAACAAAAGAACCAGGAAAATATGGGAATCTTAAAGTTTGATCAAAGCAAAGCCCGCTCCGAAACTCTCCAGGGGGTCCGCGCTCGCCGGCGGGAGAACCACGGATGTCCAGATCTCTTTATATCGCAGCTCGGAGCTATGCCGGTCGTAAACGTCGTCATACTAGGTTTTATACACGCCGTCCATTGCGGCTCGGAGAGACCTTCTCGTCCACCATGGTCTCCTCCTTAGTCGATCGTCATCCGGCTCGGGAGCTGTGGCTTCTGGTCCTGAAGCTGGAACGAGTTGGGGTCCTCCTTCTCAGGATCGCGGCTCGAAGGCTTCATCAGGTGGGCTTTGAGGCCGGCTCCGAAGTTGCTCATGCAAATGAAAGCATTGATTATGGTCAGGATGATCAGGACGATGGTGATGACAGCGAAGGCCGTCAGAGACTTGCGAACAGCCTCGTAGTTGTCCTTGTGGCCGGGCTGGTAGATGCGCACGAGCTTGAAGAAGAAGTAGGCCAGGCCGCCGAAGTAGAGAATGATGACCGCCACCATACCAAACTTATTCTCTCGGCGGCTGGAGAGGGCGGCGAACAGCAAGATCGCAATCGTCACGGGAATAGCGGCGATCGTCAGTCCGAACTCGACATCCCCAGTGCCGGTAACGATGACAAGGAACTGCACAGTGAAGCCAAGGAAAAAGAAGAAGTCAAACTTCAGCAGGGCAATGTAAATCTAGCAAGTGACGTAGGAAATTAGCATGTCGTGAGCAGACGCCGCGAAACTCTTGGCCAGGCAAGGCCATGGTGTCGTGCTTACCTGGTAGTAGAGGAACCTCTTCTTCATGCGGTAATCCGCACCGATTTGCTTGAGAATATCCCAGGCGAATTCGCGATACAGCTTCCACGCCACGAAGGAGATGCCGATCGTGACGACCGCGATGATGATGGGGATGGCGATGAGGAAAGGTCGGATGGCGCCCCAGACAGCCTGGGATGTCGGGTCGGGCTTGATGACGTTCTTCTCCTTTAGGATCTCGGCGGCGGTGCTGATCTGGTCGATCTGAAGGGCTGTGTAGATGAGAAGGGCCAGGTTTGACAGGCAAATTCCAATGATCTGGATCGTGTTCTTCATCCGTAGGGCATCCCAAGACAAAACCAGCTGGTAAAGAAAGCCGAAAATGAAGAGGGTCAAAAAAGTCGCGATCGTCCGGACCTGCGAGTTGAGCTTGTTGTAGGCGTCAGGGGTCGATTCTGGGGGAATGGCCTGGACGCTGCCCTGGAACCTGGCGAAGACGTATCTAGAGACGAGCGTATTAGTTTTTCATGTTCACTGTAGAGAAACTCCCTGGGCCAGGCGAGGGAACAGCAACGCAGGAGGGATTAGGAGCCAGGACTTACGCCTCGAAAGCCAGGCAGATCAAGGCCTGCAGGCCGATGATGCCAAAGAAAATCCGGGCCCATTTTGACGAGACAAAGTCAAAGGTCCGACGAGAACTGCTGCTCTTGGAGGGCGCCATGATGCCTTCGCGGTAGTGATAACCGTTGTTGACTCCTCCGTCGTAGCTCGCAGTCTGTTGGTACGGCTGGCGGCCAAAGCCGGCGTCCGCGGCCAAAAGGGAGTGCCGCGAGTCTTGTCGGAAAGCCAGGGCGGGCTGGATTGACGACTCCGCGATGGAGCCGGGTTGGTTCTCTCTACTGGATACGCCCAATCTTCGTCGATTGTATTGGTGTGCCTGCTCGATTGAAGGTCGTGGGGGGGAGGGCGAAAGAGAGGGATGGAGGGATATTAAAAAAAAGAAAAGCAAGAAGACCCGGCGGAGGAGGTCAGGACTAGGCCGATCGGTGTTGGCGTGGCTAGTCTCGTCTCTCTCGCTGGTGGTGCGGAAAGCACTCGGTGTGGGACTGGCTGTTTGGGAGGAAGGGGGCGTACGGGTTGCGATTATCAAACACGCGTTCCCCTTGGGAAGGAAGACAGTATGGAACTGCGAGCCAGCCGACCAGCGCGAGTGAGGTAGGGGGGCGGCTGTGGCAGAGGGTTAGGGGGCTGCAGTGCTTGAATCGTGTGCGTGTTGGGGATGGACTGAAACAAGCTGAGGAGGTGAATGTGTTCGAGTGCGACCGGGGCCTTGGCTGCGAATTAGAGTTGGGCAGAGACAGGAGCTCGGGGTCGTTTGGAGTTTCGCCCAGTCGAATTAGGTAGTGCCGGGATGGTTGATTGATTCAGGCAAGGTGGCTGCCTATTCCCGCCTTTTTCTCCTCTGGACCCTTTCTTTTTCTTGCTGTTGTCCTTGGATTCAAACCGAATCGATCGTTCGCAAACCGGCTGCTCTGTAAGATGGACTCAAAAGGGGGTCGTCGGGAGGGGGACGTAGAGAGGATGACAAGTTCGGGAGGCCGCAAGGCAGGCGGCCGATTTTGAGGGATCCATCGGGGGTTTTGTTCTGGCGCAGCAGCAGAATCTGGACGTGCCAAACGGGCGCAGTGCCTGTGGACTGGCCGGGTTTTCTGGGCTGTGCAATCTGGGCAGGACGGGGCGAAGGGAAGGGGAGGGGAGGACCCGCACTTTGCTAAGTAAAGTTTGTTAGTGCCAGCCCAAATGCTGCTCGACCGTTACCAGCTTGCCAGTGCAGACCGCCCCTGGGCCCCCCTGAGTTGTCGGCTCGAGAAGGTGTCTTGGCAGGCGATCACCATCTCCACACTACACTACACTAACAAGGCTACTTCTCTAGAGTGGGTCCCCCCGGCGTCCTCCCCTTCCCCCCCGGGAGATGTGCTCACTCTGTTTTTTTTTTTTCGCTGCGGTTTTTCGCGAGTCCCCAGGGCGCTGTCTCTTGGCTCTTCAGCCCCAAATCTGACAGGCGATCCAGTCCTGAGGCTCCCGGGAGCTGAGACACCGACTGGTTCCTCAGGTCGCTTCATTGGATCCCTCTACGGAGCACGCACTCTCTCCACTGTGCGAGCGAGTCCCTGGACTAAGGCGGCATCTCCACCCCGCTGCTATCCGTTACGATGTCCCGTCACTTGGCCATTAGGAACTTTGGGAACATCGCTCAGTCGCGCCGAGTGCGCATACGAGAAATCATGTGCAGCATGTATGGTAGTATCTACGGGGCATAACCTTAGGTAGCTGTGCAGACGTATCCCATACAGTATGTACTGCACAACCGTGCTGTACATGTACATCACAGTACAAGACTGTCCAGAAACAGGGTCCATCCACCCGATCCCCGATCTCCGCCCCTCGCTTCGATGACAACCCAGTTCGTTCCGGTGGCACTGGCACAGCGCGTTGCTCGTGAAGATCTCTTGCCCGAGCTCGAGATTTGCCTTGTAGGCTCTCATCTGCGTAGTTGCCAGCACGTATTGTCGACTTGCCCACGGAGCGTACCTTGCCGCTTCATTCCTCATCCAAACTAATAACGCGCCTCCTATCCGGTGACTGGCCGACGGCCGAGCTCTCATCATCCCGTGGTTTAATGATCCCTGGTAAGGTAGAGCGTAATCCTCATACCCCCCGGTTTACGCAATTATCACGACGCCCTTGGATCCATCCCGCTCTTCCCTTCCCCGTCTCCCGGCAATCCCATCTCCAAGAAGCTGCTTGGAATGGTAGTGCCTCCTAGCCCACAGTGTGGGATCGTATCCATCCTCGACCCGCTAACAATGACGGAGGTCCCTCTAGCAGTGGCCGGCCACCGGGCGGGAGGAGGAACCAGCCCAACCCCGGCGGAGACACGATGCATATGGTGGGACTCGCGGGCGAATAGTGCTGAGCCACTCCCACACCCGAGCAAGGGGGGAGAGGGGAGGGGGTGGCCGGTGACCTCATCTAGCGTATGCGACCAGCCCACTTCGCATCTTGAGTTGCTATTTTTCAAAACCAACTCCGTAGCACGTAGCATGCAACCAAGCAGCAGCTTGGTTCGACTGCATGGTCCCTCCCGTCCAGTCCTGGTCTGTGGTCGACTTGCCGGGGGAATACGAAGAAGCATGACGCGGGCCCGAGGGCTGCTCCAGTGTAGTTCGCATCCAAGATTTTGCCCTCGAATCTGCCTTCATACCGACGGGGGAGAGCGGAGCCTGGAGTCACGGCCGGTCTCGAGGCGGACAGTAATTAATGATACAGTACTACCAATAGATTGGCCGACGGCCCTGTGGAATGCCGGCGCTGACCATGTCTTTCTCTTGCTTGCCCGGATGGAGCCTCACTGCCTCACTGCCTCACTGCAACGGAGCACTACCGGCCTAGCGGTCCCGATCTACTGGGGCGCTTGATGTGGCGCGGCATGGACCAGGACCCCTGCCCCCTAGAGACTACAGGAGATAGCGGCGAGGGTACTACCATAGTACATGCGTAGCAGTCCCCCGTTCCGAGTAAATGCACTCTCCTTCGGCTCCAAGGGTCTTTTTGGTCCCAGGGCCGCGTGCCTGTCACAGGTCGTGCCGAAGAACAGAATTTCTCTAGCCTAAGCCCAATCCTCCAATCCACCGCGTCGTTCTCACGATGCGGTTTAGCCTCCGTCTTGCTCTATAAAGGAAAGCAGAGACGCTTTGCGCGAAGGAAACGGGCGCCTCGGGTGAGTGTTGAATCTGTTTCTCAGCGTGAGGGGGCGCTGATGTCAGAGCTACGGCCAGCTGAGAGATCCTTTCCCGCCTGACTGACCTGCTGGCCAAGCTCGCCTAGTCCTCTCAGGGATGGAGAAGGCGGCATGATGGATCGCCATGTTCCTCGCCCAACACGAGGCTGTGAATGGCAGACGCAGCGTGGTGGTCCACTCGCACCCTAGGATGGAGAGATGGAGACAGCAGACAACGCATAGGGCTGTCGGGCTTCGGCGGTTAGGTTGGCTGGCGGGTCAAGCAGTAATTACTTATGGAGTAACTAGCTACCGAACCAAATACGGAGTCCAGGTGCCTGTGCTTTGCTGCAGTGCTGTAGTCCAATAGTGACGTCCATTGGAGAAATGAAGAAGGAAAATGAGAAGGAAGTTAGGGGTGCTCATGCCTCGCTTTGCTTGCTCGCATTTGGTGACCGGTCGGAGATGCTGAAGGGTTCCCAGGGCCGGGCCTGGATTCGCAATCTACATGCAACGTCGCTGTCCGGGACAGGTCCATAAGCTACTGTAAGTGTCAAAGTGTGCTGCTAGTTCCCCCGCGAAGAGGCTCCGCGTGAGTGCTCGCAGAAAAGAGCCTCTGTACCTCGCGAGCTATAGCACCTAGGTTGCTGCGGGTCGTTGAAGCGCTCTCGTTGGGGCATTTTAGAGGTACCGTAGAATGCTGGCTCCTTTTTGATTATTGGTGATGTATTCATTAATTCCGTACCAAGTACGAAAATCATAGGAGCTACCTTAATAAATAGTACAGTACATAGTTAGCAGCAGGCAATGAAGCAGCTTGGCAGGCAAGACGCACTGCACGGACCATGTCTCGTCGCCTACTGGCGGCGGGTCCCACCTGCTTTCTGTCAGCAGTATACGCGCGCTTCTGGCTCCCGAGCACGCGCCAACTAGGAACTTTCCACAAGGTTGCGATCGGCTGCGATCGTGTGAACCGCAACCTCCAACCCCCACCTCCACCAACATGGCGGCCATGGAGATTGGAACGGACGATGACATCCTAAGAAGAGTCGCCTCTGACGGCACTATGGACTAGTATGTTCTCCTGCCCAGCAAGACAGTCCCGGCCCCAACAGGCCGGGGGGAAAAAAAAACATGGATGCTGACCAGGCTCCTCCTCGAATCTAGCTCGTCCTGGCCCGCGCTCCTGCCCACCGTGGTGTCGCGCATAGAAGAGGTCCGCCGCCGCCTGCCTCCCGTTTCGACCTTCATGCTGACCGCCCCCTTCCAGACCGCACGCAATGACTTCCGGATCCCCATCTTCCCCCCGCCGCAGCCCGCGGTGCGGCCTCCCTCCCCACGATTCCTCGCTCCCCTACCCTCTTCCGACCCAATCGAGCCTCCCGAGTCGGAAGGCACCTCGTCGCAAGAGACCAACAAGGAGAATGCTAACCCCTCCTCCTCTACCACCACCAATGCGCACGCCCTCGGTGCGGCCCAGGCTGCCTCGCTCGGGTCATCCGCTCCCAGCCTCCCGCCCATCGAGCCCGGCGCACTCCCGCCGCCCATTGCGGCGCTCCTGGACGAGATAACGTCCACCATCACGGGAAACTTCCAAACATATCCGCCCCATACCATCCAGCGCCTCGCTGAGCTAGTGCTAAACCCCAAGCAGCACTACCGCAACCTGCCAGCTTACCTCCACGCTCTCGACCGCGTGGTCCATGTCACGAGCGGCGCCAACCTCTATCCGCTGCCCCCGGCCATCCCCGACCCCACCGCAATGTCTCGGCTGGCGAACGGCCACGGCGGAGGTGGGACCTCCTCCGGCCTTAGCATCAATTCGGCAGCCGCCAACAACATCGGCTCCGACGAGGCGCTCGGAGGCGCTCTCCTTACACCAATCCCATGGCTTGCGCGGAGGGCCAATGGCGATGATGGGAGCAGCGATGTGGGCAGCTCGTCGCCCATGTCCGCAGGCCCAAGTCCCACCCAAGCTCAGCAACCGTCTCCGACCCAGGGCCGTGGGTCGCAGCAACGGCAAGGCAGCAACGGCGATCGTCAGATGGAGACAGAAAGCACAGAGACCATCGAAGGACCCAATGGCATGGGTAGGATCGAGACGGTTTCGGTATCCATTACGAATGGCATACCGTCCATGACCGCCATCAGCCGTGGCATTACCCAGGGCGAGCTGCTACGCCAGGAGCAACGCGCTGGCGTTGTGCCCGTCAGTCAGCTAGCGAGACATGGGCACAGCGGCGCGCCAGGGCACTCGGCTGGTCCCGGGACTGGGGCGGGACCAAGTGCCAGTGCGGAGCCCGGCAACAGCACGGGTGCGGCGGCTCCGAGCGCAGAGGACGAGGATGCAGCCATGGGTGACGATCCGGAAGAGGAGATACCTCACGCCCGCGGTCCCGAGGAGATAGGGGCCGCCGACACAGGGCCGCAGAACCCCAACTCAACTTTCCATGCCAACGCCGGGGGCAGCATCGAAATGCAAGGCATCGATGTCGAGGCAGCCGTTGGCAGACCCGGCGAAGGCACCCACACCTCGCCGGAACCCACGGTAGTGGTAGGACATGCCGGCTCCGAGCTGGACACCGTGGTTCCCAAGAGCCCGAAACGGGAGGCAGCGGACGATGTCGAGGCCGGAGCGCGGAAGCGGGTCAAGGACGGTGGCTCGGAAGAGGCAGAAGAGACATTAGACGAGAAGGCGGCGTTGAAGCAAGACGCTGAAGGTGACGTGATCATAGAAGACTCCGTCGCAGAGGCCGATACCTCGGCAGCTGGCCCACGCCTCGTTGACAGCGGCGAAGGTGTCTCCAAAACAGCAGGTCAGGTCAGCGGAGGTGGCGACGTGGCCGGAGATGAAGGCCATGGCGCAGATCCTGCCAACGATGGGGGTGCAGCGTAGCTCGGGAGACAAGCCGGGATGCTAGGGCCCGGCGCAGGCGCTCACGTCTCTACGTGCCATAACCTTTCTTTGCTTGCAATTAGCCACTGTATTCCTACACTCAATAGAAGATACCATGTTGACAACGAGCACCCGGCTGGAACCCAATACGTGATGGGCATGCACCTAGTGCTAGCCTAGCCGTTAGAGAGGTAGGTGCCGGCATCAAGTACCCATTCCATTATGTATTTCACCCCACAGCGCACCAGGATGGCAAGTCGCTCTCGGGCGCCGATTATACAAACATTACTATTGTCTCCGTTTAGTCGCTGGGCAAGTCGATACTGGTAGACGGGTTTCCTGTCGGTGATCCCTTGCCGCGTCGGCGAGACGCTTTGGTAGCAGAAAAGGGGGTCGAACGGTGTTGAGCGCCCCAGCGTTGAGCACATCGATACGGACGGTAGCTCAAGCTCCTGGGGCTAGTACTGTCTGGGATCAAGATTCTTATTGTTCAGAAGTCATCACGAAGTACACTTGCATACCCAAGACGCCTGTAACTCCTACACTTATGTCGTAGAAGAGTGAGCCGGATGCGGCCACGGCTATGACCATGCCTTTCCCCCCAAAGTTATCAAACCCCTTGTTTCACAAACGCCATCTGCAACTGCCTGAACACCCATGGCCCAAAGCAATTCAGAAATTCCGATCAATCAGGTCGATGTATACCAACCAAGAACCCTCGAACCACCAGCCGAAAGGGCCTCGATTCAGCTCAGCATCTCTCTCAGCTAGGGAGGACTGGCCATGGAAGCGTGGCCTGTGCTAATCCAGGGCCAAACCTGCTTCCGAGCCGTCCTCACGTTCCATTTCGTGGTTATCGCTAGAGACCGCGATGTTCATCACCTGGTCAGGCACATGGCCGAAGATCTCGCGCCTAAACGCAAGCAGCTGCTCCGAGGCGGCCGCGTTTATGACGAATTGCGGTCCGAAGACGTCCAACATCGCGGAAGTATCCACCATGCCTTCCGTCGTGTCACGCAGGGGCTGTCCCTCAAGATCTCGCACCGCGTCCTGCCACCAGGTCGACGGCACAAGCGTATCGCTTGCTCCCTACAGGATGATTTGCTGAGCGTCTTTTATCTGGCCCTCAGAAGGACAGTAGGGGCACTTGAATCGGCTGCCCTTGCACAGCCGTTGGAGCGTGTCCTTGGCCAGCACGTGGCCACATGGGATCATCATTGGCGGATTCTCCTCGGTTGTCTGCTCTTTGGACACGGGGCATACGAAGATGCTGTGAAACACCATGCTCTCGGGCAGAGGGGTTTCGAATGGGAGCTCGCTGGTTGTCGTCCACTCGGTGCCACGCGCGCGCGTCGCCTGGACGTACTTGAGCAGCTGGGGCAGAGCGAGTGCGCCAGCCGTAGCCGCAATGTAGAGCGGCGATTCGGCTGAGAGGCCAAGCAAACTACAAAACTCACGGGTAAATGATGAGGCGACCTCGGTGAAGGCACTGTCAGTCTGGAAGAGGTTATGGTAGGGCGAGTCGCCGATGTTGCGCGCAAAGACCATGGCGCTCACTAGCTGCTGGATCTCGCTTAGGTGGCGGTCTTGGAAGCGTGGGAAGTTTTCCCGTGCGTATGCTAGGGCGCTGGCCTGGCTGTTGCTCTGGTTGTTGGGCAGCCCGTTGATGGGGGTGCCCTTAAAGAGCCACACGTACTGCAGCTTGCACAACTCAAACTCAAGGTTGCTGCCCCGCGCTTCTAACTCGGCCGAGTTGGCACGAGCCCACTGAATGGCGGGCAAGAGATTTCGCGCCTTAAGTTCGTGTAGCACCCGGTACATCTCGGCGAATCTATGCTGCAGCTGCTGCGGCTCAAAGGCGGACAGGTCGTGGCTCTCGCCCATCAAGTCGTTCATGTTAGCATCGTCCGCCCCGCCATCCTCCATGGTCTCGTCAATATCGTCTGACGGTGTATTTTGTGCTGTCGAAGGGTGGTAGGGTGAGGGCACAGGAGGGCGGTGTTGCTCCTGCGCCTCCGCGATAAAGGTAGAGGCCACCGAAAACTGGCCCTCCCGAAGCATGTGGATGGTGATGGAGCGGTTGATGAGGTCGGCATGCTTGGACAGAGCATCATAGCCGGTAGGCAGTGGCTTGTTAGGAAAGGACTGCGGGGAGGCCAAAAATCAGCATGTGAGTATGAGGCAGGCAAGCAGGCAGGTAGGCAGGCCGACTGCCCTCCGCGAACGCGGTATCATATCATCTGAGATCACGTACCTTGTCCAGCGCCTTCCCCAGACCTTTTTGGCCCTTGGACACCTCCTTTAGATTGCTATTGATGGCTTCGAATCCCTCCTTGATCGGATTCTGGAGTTTAGTCATGGTCAAGACTGCGGTCGGTGAGTCAGGGTTGGCGGCCACCTGGTCTCGGGCCGCGGTGAGGAGCTCGATGATCTTGTCGACATTGTTGACGGCCGCGTAGAGGTTCGACGATCTTTTCAGGCTGGAGAGGTCTGCCACAAGGGCCTCGACGTCAAATTTGGGCTCGGGCATATCGGGCAAGGCTGCTAGCGGAAGGGCTCACTACCTGTCGCCAATAATGGACAGCAGCGTTGATCCGGTGGTGTTTAGAAGGAGGATAAGGGTTTGATTGCGCCAGTTACGAGCCTTCTCGGGTCGAGGAACAAGCTTGCGTGGTGTAATATGGCGGAAAGATCTGTTTATTTCTCTTCTTTTCTCTCTCTCTCTCTCTGGTCACGGCCGTGGTAACCATAAACCTGGGCGCATGGCTTCTTTCTTGAGATACTCGGACTAAGAGTGACCAACTGCTACAGCCTCGCCACCGCGGGAGAAAGCACCCTACCGCGAGTGGCTTTCAACAGTTCAGGTCGGGCACCCCCACGGCGGGTCACGGCCTGAGGCTGTAGGAGGTAGCGGAGAAAGTGCTGACGATGAACGGCGGTTGGCCCTTGGCGCAGCGTATGCTTGGGGAGGACACAGGAGACAACGCCGTCCGAGTGGTCTGCAAATCGATTGAGAGGAGTGAGGACGCGGGTTACTAGGCAGGAAAGAGCCGGGTCGCGGATCTGGAGGCTCAGGGCGTAAGGTTGGAGGTTGCACGAGTTGCCAGTCGGAGCAGGTGGGTTGGAACGATCGAGCTCCGGTGGGTAATGGGGCAGGAACGGCTAGCTCGCCCCTCACCCGAGGTGGTGCAGCAGCCAGAAGCACCCGCGGGAGTTACGGAGTACTGAGTAGGGGTTGGGGTTGGATTGGCTGCCGGCCAGCAAATGGGTTGGCTGCCGGGACAGATAGCCCGTGTAGCAGATGCGCCCGAAAAAAAGGGGAGGGGCGGCAAGGCCGACAAGCGAGAAACAAGGCACGCACGTCAGTGGTAGCTGGACCATTGCATCACATGCATTCCCTCTGCGCTCTGTCTCTCGCACTCTTTCATCATGCTCTCGCTCTCCTGCACGCGCGTGCTTTCTTAGCTCCTCCTCGGTCGTGGCAAGTACCACCTAAAACGTGACACTTTTAAGCAGGCGGCCCTGCTGCCGCTAGTCATCCCGTCGGTCACCTTTTTCCCTCGGTACCTTTCATTTCACGGCCCCCTTTGAGTGGATGAGAGGCTGGAGCGCAAAGCCCACAGCCGATCCGTCAGCCCCACGATGCGTGCTGGCCGTCTTCGCTGCAACCCCCCGCAATCGGTGCTGTGAACGACCTCCCATAGGCCTGCCACGACCATGGCAACTTTCCGCCTCCCCTTCCCTATGGTCGATGGCAGGGTGCACAGAGAAGAAGAGCTCACCCTAGCGAGGCTCAACGCGGCAAAAAATGCTAGAGCGAGCTCCATCGACACTCCTGCCTCAGCACCTGCCGGTCTGCAGTTGGTCAATCCCATGCAGTCAATAGACAGCACCCCAGCCGCCTCGCCCTCGCCCCAGCGTCGCCGTATAGCCCTCCCTGACCCGGTAGCCTTCCGGTAAGCCCTCTACGCCGTGCAGCCTTTCGTCGACCCGACCAGACTGACCCATGCGTGCCATGCCTAGGTTCCTCGAAGAAGATGCCGCTGTCGCAGTCGTCGACCGACGCAAAGTCCTCCGAGGCTACGAGCTCTACCTGGTCGAACAATGGGCCTGCTCTCGACAGTCACCCACCCTGGTCATCGTGACATACACCGGGGATCCCAAGCACTCGGTGGTGGTTGGTGTGCTGAGCGTCCCGGCCGATGAGAAAGATTGGTCCCCCCGATTGCGGGTCTACTTCCGGGCGGTTCAGCAATATGCTCGCCCTAAGGAGACCGAGATGGGGGACCTGATGGTGACCAACCTCAGCAGTTTCCCCTCGGCCTACACAGTCATACCCATCCCGGACGGCGATATCAAGCAGCACCGTCAAATGTTCATCGTCAACGAGGACCTCAAGCGCTTGGGCTGCTCCGGTCGATCGGCCCTGACTCTGTCGGAGCCAACGCCAGCGACCCAGGCCAAATTCCTGCAGCTATACAAGACCAGTGATAGGGTGTCACTGGCACAATCGGTCCTCGAGCTCGTCAAGCTCTGCCAGGTGGCTCTCTTTATCTTTGGGAAGCTGGAGCAAGAGTACATCGACGGCCTGCTCTGCGATGTGACCGAGAGCGCCATCAACAACTGGTGGACTGAGATAGGGTCCGAGTACTACAATGTCGAGCCCACCGATGGCATACTCGGCCCTACCACCGTCGCCGCCCTTCTCGGAACGCTCATGGGCGCCAGGAAGCGCCTTGGCTACTACGGCGCCCCCATCGCCAAGGATGTGTTCGATATCGACAGCACGAAGAGGGGCATCGGGACGTTCCAGAAGGCGTACAAGCTGGAGCGAACCAGGCGCCTTGACCGCCAGACCCTGCTTAAGCTTCACAACGTGACGGCCAAGGCGGCGGCGCGGGAAGGTGGCTGGGGCGTGCAGAAGGCCGTCAAGTCGACTATTGGCGAGTTCGGAGGAAAGAAGGGCGAGCTCGTGATCGGGATGGTGGGTGGCCGCGAGAAGGCCAACATCGGAGACGTCGAAACCACTGATCTAGACAAGTTCATCAGCCTAGCCTCGGGAGAGCGCGCCAAGTGGCTCTGGCATGGGAAGCCGAGGAGGACGCTGCCGGACCATCACGAGCACTCGATGCCTGACATGAGCAACCTGCTGTTCGGGAGAGAAGCCAAGGATCCCTCAGACCCCAGCGCGCAGGCGGCAGCGACCAGGAGGACCCAGTCCCTTCCACTCGATGAAGAGGTAGAAGCCCGCAGAAAAGAGGAGTCCCCAGGTATCTACTCGGCCCCGCCCCCAGGGTCTGCCACGAGCATGATGGATAGTCCAGGAGACCGCGAGGCCGTCAGGAAGAATGTTTTCAAGAGTGTCGCCGGCAAGGTGAACGATGCCCGCTCGGGACTAGGACGCATCCGGGACGCCATGGGCGGCGGTCTGCGTGGTCATGCCAGTCGCCCATCCAAAGACGAATCAGCCGAACCGTACAGTAGCCTCGTGAGCCCAAGCATCTCGACGCTAGCCCAATCCTCCTCGGCTGCTCTGTCTAGCCCGGTAGCAGTTGGCAGGGCCTTCACCTGGAAGAACAAGCCGGAGGAGTACCTTAGTGCCTTCAAGAAAGAAAGGGAGGCTGCGGAGACACGGGCGAGACTCAGCACTATTCCTCACGAAGTCGAGGACGCCGTCGTAGCCTCGAAGGACGCTTCTGAGGAAGCGGAAAAACCCGCGCCGAAAGGCCCGGAAAAGGAGCGATCCCAAGATCCTCAGCAGTCCCAAGCCATGGAGATCCGAAAAGAGCTTATTGTGAGCGACGCGTCGGTGGCCGGGTCCGTTGTCGATGAAGGCGACCTGAAAGGGCCGATTCTCACCGCCGAACTCAGGTCGGAGGTCTCTCTTGCACCACTACAGCGCCGCCATAGTATCGCTATCGCGGCACTAGATCTTCAGAGAGTCGTGAACGAAGCACGCTATCCGCGCCGTCTCTCCTTTAGCGACGGCGAGGAAGCGATACTCCGCTGGCAAGAGCTGGTGAGCCTGGAGACGCCCGAGCCAACGGACGCATCTTTGCCTCCGCAGGCAGGCGATGCCGAAGTCGCACGCAACCTATACACCCAACTAGCCAGCCTGCAGGCCGACCTGGGTCCCTGGGCCGGCTCCAGGGTGGCCGCGGTAGAGGCGCTCGACGAGAACTTGACACAACAAGTATCAGACGTGCAGTCAATCTACCTGGCACTATCCGAGGCATACCAACGCATCAAGCATGGCAGTGGCGAGCTACTCGGCGAAGAACGGGCGGTGCTGACCGAGGCAGTCAAGGACGTTGACGCTCTCGTGGCACGGCTCGAATACGAAATTAGCGCGTTGGTTGGAAGGGTTCAGGATGTCGAGGAAGGCGTCGCAAACTTCGAGGCGCAAGTCGAAGACGTGGAGCGCCGAGCAGAGGAGCTCAAGGCTGTTCTCGAGACGGAGAGCTGGCTACACTGGTTTGTGAGAACTCTGACGGGTATCGGAACCGGCCCGAACATCACTAGAGGCATCCTGGACGAGGCAGGAGTGACAGAGGGCTTAGGGGAGTAAGATGGTGTGTGGCGGCTCGCGTGAGGCAGTTCCAAGCATGCCTCCCACGAGCCTCAACCCCTGGATGCACCACCACTTGGGAAAGGATTCAAATTTTGGCTTAGCATATATGGAAGGGAAGCAAACGGGCAAAAACTTGGTCGCATCTCCGCATTGGAGCCTTGCATAGCATTGATACCATAACAGCACATTTTCACGGGAAAAAGATATCCCTCGCGTGCGATGGAGTAGCGCTAGGTGAAGTGGTGCTAGTGTTTATTTTACATTCCTACATTCCTACATTCGTTGGGACTCTCCCATTTTGGCTGGAGGTTGTCATATATTGTACAGAGCCGGTTCCATCATGCCATACGCCCCTGGAGGAATCCAAGTCAAGAAGGCCCTCAAGTCTATCGTAAAGGAAACAGACGACCGTACCACCCTATCCCTGCGGGTATCTGCATGACGAAGAAGTGGCAACTGAGTCGGATTTCGTGCCAAGCAATTGAAGACGAGAACACGATCGGCCGTCGAACATCAACGGCGAGATTTGGCGGTTGTGATCTGGTCGGGAAGGAGCGAAGATTCTCTCAGATCAATCCAGCGCCTCCGCGTGCTTGCATCTCCTTCTGGACCTGGTCCGAGATCTTCTGCTGGGCCTCGAAGAACTTGGCCGAGCACCTGTCCAAGCATACCGACTCGCCTTTGTTGAGCTCGCCCTCGCGGTAATCCCGGGGGATGCACTTCTTTGTGCAGATGGAGGTCATCCTAGACGAGTATGGAGGTCAGCAGCGACATTCTCTATGGGTTAGAGAGCTACACCGACGGGCGCCGTGGGGAGTTGTTTTGAGAAGCTCTTCGGAGCTCTCAAGAGGACGGACGGGGCGCGTGCCCAAGGATGGCTACACTTACTGGTTGTGAAGGTAGGCCATCATGCGCATCTCAGTCTCCACAGCAGCGATCTTCTCCGCGCTGGTAGGCTTGCGAGCTCCGAGTCCGAACATTTTCGCGGTGATGGGGGTTTTGTTGGTTGAAAGGCTTGTTGTGATGTGCAGGGTCTGGTTGTGCTCAACTCGAAATCGGAAGTCGAGGTCTGCACTGCTGGTAGCCGTAGAAAATTGAGGATGGGGTCGAAAAGATCGATGCTGATTGGATTGAGTTTCGTCATTGTGGGGGCCTTTAAGATGGGTCGGTAGGGGGGGAGAAAAAAAAAAGGAAGAGCAGACATACACCATGGACGTAACAGAACGACAGCCCGGTCGATGATCGCAGCTCCCTTCTAGGGCCCATGAAGAGGAACTAAGCTTCCCACCACTTGGACTAAATTCCAAGCATGGTTGTAAGTCGAATCCGATCGATCTGTCTGCCTCTCTCCCTTGCCTTTCATGATGATACCAGATCTAAGAACCGTTGCGAATGACACCGATCGGTGAATGATCTAAACATGCCCATTTCTCTGAGCCTCGAGCCGCGGCTACTGCTTGCTATTCAATCACCTCGTGCCCTGCTGCAAGCTGAACGCTAACCACTGGGAATATCAGGCACAATGACGGCCACGCCATGCCTTCAGTTTCTGCGGCCGTATGCCTGGAAACCTCTGGCGGCCCCTAGGGCGGCGTACCTGCGATTTTATCACCTCGCCCGCCAGCAAGAACTCCAGCAGGCCGATGCACTCCACTACCCAAGGATTCAGCACCATGTGCCCCCGATGACGATCCCGGCCTTCAGGGAAAAGTACCAAAACGTACAGCCGGACTCCCCTGCTGGGCAAGAGGTAGTCCTATACGGGCGCGTGGGTCATGTGCGGAGGGCCAGCTCCAAACTCATGTTTCTGGACTTGACAGGCGAGTTCGAGCACGTCCAGGGGCTCTGTAACTTCCGGAAGGTACAAGCCGACGGGGTCACTCTAGAGCAGTTTAAGGAGCTTTCCAAACGGCTCAGCAGGGGCGACATTGTCTCGCTCACCGGGACAGCTACCCGAACGAAGACGGGCGAGCTTTCAATCGATGTCACTCGACTTCCGGAGCTTCTATCGCCAAGCCTGGTGCCCTTGCCAGATCGTTTAACCGACGACGATACCAGGGTCCAGAACCGCCATGTCGATCTCTTGGTCAACCGAAACGCTGCCGACGTCCTACGCATGCGCTCGTACATTACCAAATACCTCCGGGACTTCCTCCACGCCAGAGGCTTCCTCGAGTTCCAAACCCCCATCCTCGCCGAGAATGCTGGGGGGGCGGTCGCTCGCCCGTTTGTAACCTTTTCAACCGAGTTCCCTTCCAAGGAACTCTCCTTGCGCATCGCTCCCGAGCTCTGGCTCAAGCGCCTCGTAGTGGGCGGCGTGGAGAAAGTGTTCGAGATTGGTCCGGCGTTCCGGAATGAAGGCATTGACCAGTCTCACAACCCCGAGTTCACAATCTGCGAGTTCTACAATGCGTACGCGAACCTCGGCGATCTCATCAAGCAGACCGAGGAGCTGATCGTGGGCGCCGCTGAATCCTCTCAGGCCCTCATATCGACCAAGCTCACGTCGTTGCCAGCCATTGACCTGTCAAAGTACGCTCGCCCTTTCAAACAGCTCGAGTTCATACCCGAGCTGGAGGCCAGGCTTGGCTTCCAGCTCCCAGACCTTGCGGGCGAAGATGCATTGGCAAAACTACGCTCTCTCCTCGAGCAGCATGGCATTGACGCCGGTGCACAACCAGATGCCCCCCTACCCAAGCTCCTAGACTGCCTGGCAGCCAAATTCCTCGAGCCGTACTCGCACGATGCTCCGGTCTTCATCACCCACCATCCCGTTTGCATGTCTCCGCTATCCAAGAGCTTCCGGTGCGACAGAACTGGCCAGCTCGTATCTGCCCGCACTGAACTCTTCATTGATGGGCGAGAACTAGCGAACATGTACGAGGAGGAGAATGACCCAGTGGCGCAGAGGCATAAGTTCGTAGAACAAGTCAAGAGGCACAACGATCCATCCGCCGAATCCGAGGGGCTGGTCGTTGATGAGGGCTACATTCAGGCTTTAGAATCCGGTCTACCGCCGACCGGTGGTTGGGGCTGCGGTGTAGATAGGCTCGTAATGCTCTTTTCTGGCACGTGCAGGATTAGCGACTGCGTCAGTTTCGGGAACTTGCGAAATGTGGTCGGGCTGTCAAGCCGGGCCAGAACCCCCCTGGACGACGTTGAGGACGGGGATACGGCAAGGGGGTCTGAGTTGGCTAACACTGGAGACTCCTGACAGCCTTGGAGGGGCTGGCAACATGGGAAGGCGATCTATCTTGACATACTGGAACTAAAACTACTCGCCCTGGGCGACCTCAATGTAGAATTATAGACCTAAATACTCAGCTACATCATGACAGATCATGACAGAACATACAGCCCGCAAAGCACGTGTTTTGATTCGAGTTGTTCATGTGCTACCTCAACTATGTTCTAAGCTTGAGTTGTGGATAGCTAAATAGGGTAGGAGGGGGTAGGAGAGATGAATGATTCGGGGTACAACGGCCGTCATGGGAGGACTGGGATAAAAGAAAAACCAGCCGAAAAGGAAAACGAGGCAGCATAGGCGCAACAGAGCAGTCTCTTTTGGCATGTAGGGAAGGAAAAAGGGGCGATGGAAAAAGAAAATGGAGAGAGGGATTTTCTTGCAGGCCATGATGGTGAGAATCCGCGGGTCTCTTGTACATATTCTAGCCCATGTGCTGGGGTTACTTTGATTATCTCCTCTCTGACTTTCCTGCCAGTCTCGCAGCTTCATCTGTCTCGGACTAGACCGATACTCATGAGTCTATCTCATCAATGTCGAGTGCTAGTCAAATGGCCGCATATGGAGACTTGCTCGCTAGCACGCTTGATAGACGCCCCAGATGGCTACGAGACTCTGCACTACCAGAAGGAGGAGGGATGCGGCTCATAGACGTAGACAGATGTTTGGATATCGGTTCCTTTTGATGGTCCGGTGGACCACTGCAGCATCTGCATCAGCTGCTCCGCCGGTATGTCCTTGTATCCGGTGCGGCGTCGACGCATCTGGTCCCAGTCACCATCGATAAAGTTGGGTGCGACGCGTGCGTTACCAAATTCAATCTTCGCGATGTCGACGGCCTCGCGGTCCGTGGGGTCTGTGACTGCCCGAATCTCCGGCCCGACGAGCGCTGCGCCCTTCTCCGGCTGCTCCAGGAGCAGCCGAGTCCGACGGAGAACCTGTGGGTGGTCATCATCAAAGTTCTCGATGGGGGCCTGTTGTTTAACAATAGTGCTGCAGACGTCGACACCTAGCCACTTGGCGAGCTCCTCGGCCCTTCTAACTTGAACAGAAAGGAGACCGGCCTGGACGATCTTCCTGACGGTCTCGAGATCCCTCGTCGCATGTAGCTGCAAGTTCGTCTCAAAGTTTTCGGGCAGATAGCTCTCGCTCACATACTGGTAGGTGGTGCCGATACTTCGGTATTGGACTTCGGCTCTCTCACGGTCGAGGCCATCGTGGGGGAAGAGTTTTCGCCGGATGCGCTGCAGCCGATTCTCTAAATGAGGTTGGGGGCCAGCCGACTCTAGGTCGAACTTGCAATAGCAGTCAAGATTCCACCTGCCCTGGAGGAAAACGGCGACTTGGCGCGCGGCGTCGTACCCGGCGGTATTTGCGAGCAGGTTCTCAAGCGTTGCCGGTTTCTGCAGGACATGGCTAGTCCAGACCTGGAGGAGCTCGCGCTTCAAGTCCATGAAGTGATGCGTAGCGTCGAGGCCATTCAAGTGGGCCAAGGCACGGCACTCGTAGCACCAGGGACTCGCAAAGTTGAAATCAGTACGAAACTTCGACACTACCGCAATGACATCGGCCATAACGAAGTCCTTGGCCAAGGTACCTGGCGAAGGGAAGACGAGGGTCGCCTTGCGGAGGATTTTATCGGTGTTTGTCGCTTCGTCGTGGACCAAGGTGAAGTCTCCGGCCTCGACATAGCTCAAATCACCCACCAGGGAGGTCAACTTCGAATAGAGCTCCCGGCCGCGTCCTTTGCCACAGCCAACGCAGGCGTTGTGCTGCCTCCAGCTGTCCTGGCTGATCATACCTGTCGGTGTCGCATTCGGGCGTTGCTTCCGAACCACCCGTTCCACCAGCTCGGGAGCGATGCGAAGGGGCTCTGCTTCGTTAGCCGTCAGGATGGCGAAGTAGTTGTCGGCGAAACTTTTCCGCGCAGAAGCCAGCTGCGCGGCTTTGGATTTAGAAAGCTTGGCGTCCAATGCGGCAAGCGAAGCTTTGGCAGATGTGAAGTTGGCAGCCATCTCCTCCCTGCGGGTTTCGTCTGTTAACTTTTGCTGATACTCAGAGATGATCTGGTTGCGCGTTTCGCTATATTCCGGCCATAGATTGGCGTGAATATCAGCACACCGACGATACACGAGATCAAGGGCCTCGTGGAGAGCGACAATAGTCATATCTCCGGAGTACGGTGTGCGATCTATCCAATGCCGGAATCCCGTTCCCAGCTCAAGGAAGTTTATGCCGACGGCCTTGGCGGGGAAATACCACTCCTTGATGAAGCTACAGAGAGTCTTGGTGAAGTTTCCCTGCAGCTGATTCCAAAATGCGCCAAAGGAACCCTCACGATCCGCAGATTGTGGGCCGTCGTAGTATGGGGGGCAGAAGTCCAACTCTCTGAAGACTTTCTTGCCATCTGGGCCTACAAGTGGCGTCTCGGCAACAATCTCGATGAGGCCAGGAAGCATAAGAAAGCTGATCTGCTCGCAACTCACGACTTTGATGCGTTTCAAAGACTGCATCGAGTTGCACAGCATGCGGAGGATGCTAAGGTCCAGAAACCGGACATCCTGGAGAGTCAGGTGCGTGATTCTGGCTCTGTTTTCGTGTAAGGTTTGGTCTATAGATCATGTTAGTAGGACTCATAGTAACACTACTGTTCCTCTAAGGGTAACATACAGATTTTGACGTGATCCTCAAGCAGCTGGCAGTAGAAGTCATCGTTGTAGTTGGTGTCGCTAAATGCGCCGACGACGACTTCCCCTGAAGCTACTTTGGAATCTTTCCAGTCCTTTAACACGTCAACTTCCACTGGGTTTCCGGAATTTACGTCGAAGTGAATCTAGTGCCGTGGCGGTCAGTATCGCGCCCCGGCTGCGGAACGGCATGTACCTGAAGGGAGAGGGTTGCTTCGTACCTCTCGATCAGTCGCCATGCCATGATGGAGTAGTTTGCATGTGCGCTGCAGATTCAAGATGCTACCGTGGCCGAGCAAACAGACAACCATCCAACGAAGCTCTGCTGTGCCGAATACCCGTCCGAAAGGTGTGCTTATATTGGCTAGAGTATCGTCCTGTAGTTGCCCCTGGATTTTGTTGAAGTGCTCATCGACAAGGAGTCCCGGGCCCTAGAAAATATGTTAGAATACGCAACGGACAAAGCAAAGGACGTGGGCGATGGGACTCCTGCCTTCTGGATCCTGAAAGGGAAGTATGGCCACATGCTCAAGCGATTCTCAAGCTTGAATTTGGCCGGAGCATGATACTTGAGCCAGTCTTCAGCATCCCACTGGCGTTTCAACGCATAGTGGTTCGTTGGAGTCTCGTAGTATGGCAGAATTACTGGATCTCCACGCTTGGTGCGGTCCTCTCGATGCCAACGGAAGTAGGCCTTGGGATCAATGCACTTAGGGATTGAGCACCAGTTCTTGCGATTCTTAACCTCGAATGTCGGGAGCTTGACACTTCCGGGGCGGTAGACATCACTGGCACCCTGAAGAAGCATCGATTCAGTAGCAAATCCCGGTGGATTGAGCAAAGGGCACTGGAGAAGATGGAGGCTTACATAGTCAAGCAGGCGGATGTATTCACCGGACATGGCCTATAACCTTTTAGCAGCGGCCCGGAGAGCGAGACGAATTAGGGTCTATCGTACGTCCGGTGCTTCTAGAGGAGCCTTCTGCAAGTCTGTGATATGACCTGCCCTTTGAGGATGCAATGACTCTTGTCGTGGAGGATTGTCGACTAAACAGCCGACGTCACGGACAGGCTGTTTGTTTAGCTTTGTGTGCTGTGGCAGCCTTTTCTTGCCCTTTCGATGGCTACCAGCACCTCCTTCCCGGTGAGAAGGGTTTGTCTTGTCAAGAGAGCTCTGATTAGGTGAATGGGACGCAACGTTCCCCGTTGGATTCTGTGACTGCTCAGCATTATTAGCTTTCTTGGCCCTCCCACCTCCTCGCCCTTTCTTTTTGTTTGACATATTGGACACTTCCAAGGATATGGGCTTAAGGAAGCTCTTCGTTCGAGAAATTAGTCAAGTGGTGGATGTAATGTAATCGTGAGGGATATCGCCGTGACAGTTGCAGGACCGTCAAGGATAGGTCAGTGTGTGGTGAGTCTGCAAGGTTTGTGAGGGATTGTGAATAAGACGGGGAGACGATTCGGTTTCTAGATTGAAATGAGAGAGATTCTAGAGCCTCTCTAGGCGTTGTTTTTCGTAGAAAATGCGAGGAAGGCTTGGGTGTGCATGCCGGGGCTGAAAGGCTAGTAGCTTGGAAAGAGTAGGTGCGGCCTGAGCGAATGAAGGGGAGGGAGGAGGATTTTGAACCACCAGTCACCATTTCCTTCTTAGACCGAAATCTTTGTGTCGTGTTAGGAAAACTCGAAATCAAGGCATCTCGATGAATGCTCGCACGAGAGGTTTTGGGGATGTGACGAGACCATGGATCCCTTCAAGTGATGATGGGTCAATGGGTCTGTAATCTTACCTAGTTCCGGTATCAAGCAAGTTGTACCACCTTTCAGACACTTTCCCAATGATGGAGTGGATAGCAAGTGTGTGATAATAGTGGAAGAGCACCTTAGCTGGGATCTTTGATAAGAAATGGTTGTGAGAAAGAGCTGCACGGTTCGGGGCGCCCCGCGAGACTTAAATAACTGCTGGCGGGATTTATGGATCAAAAGGGGAAGTGAAAACTCATTTAGGGTCAATTTCAATGTTCAATAGAGCTTTATTATAGCCCACCAGCTTTGGAATATTTGAAAAAGACTCCAGCTGGTGAAGGGCGGAGAAGAAGGAATAGGAAGTGACTAAATGGTGACCGTTAGCACGGGACTGACCTCTCAACGTCCCTTCGGTCAGGTAGGTTGAGAGCCTGTCCAGGCCAGGTAAGTACGAGGAACTTTGTTCAAAATACCTGTGAAATGCTAAGAGGATCAGGGTTATCGCTGGCGAGCGTGGCTCGAAATCTGGCATGCTGTTGGACAAGCACAAGGACGAATATAGAAAGCAGTGGATATGCAACATTCTCACAGTAGCACTGGGTGGCAAGAAGCATTTCCTGTGCCATAAAATTATCTACATCGATAATCCTGAGGTAAAATCGCATTCTATTTTGGATCCAAGGCTCCCGTTGACGGAAGGCGGCCGATAGCGACCTGGCGAGTTGGCCAGTGGCCTATATATATATGCCGAGACCTAGTGTTGTATGGTGTCTAATCAAATAGCACATAAGACGACAATATCTGATCCAGGCTTTGAGTTAATTAATATGGTGAGTTTGCTAGCGGTTAGAAAGTAAGTTGGATGCCTTTTTGCTACCTCAACGAGCTCTTCCCTGCTGCATGATTCGCTTCTACCTCTTGTTCAGCTGAGGCCGCCTTGACGATACTAATTCGCACCACCCCGGAACGCGACCATCGAAACTCCTTAGCTAGATACATAACAATAGCCACAGTCCATGATGATACAAAGGCGAGCTGATTTAACTACCGTATCATGGCGGGCCAGGGGAACGCCTCCGGGGGGCGGGGTCCTTGATAAACATCACGAGCCCCTGAAGCCCCCTACTTTGTTTGGTAAGGTGTCAACAATGATGACAAAGCTACAATATCTACGTGGTATTGGACTTAGTTGGGGCTAGGCTCGTTCTCACCGCTCTCCCGACCAAAATGTCATCCTGGGGGCAGGCGCGGGTGCCTCTGGGAAGCCCAAGGTTGGACCATCCATGCCTGGCCAAAAGGCGGTATGACCACAATGTTCCCGTGAGCCAGGCGAGCTTGCCGATAAGGAGAATTGCCCCATTGACAAGCGGGGGAAAGGCACCTTGACAGCGTAGCGCGATGACTCGCAATCATAGGGAGGCAAGAGGCTTGCGATGACACCATCCTATGTTGGACCGCTCCATTGAACCACGAGAATGGAAGAGATAGTGTTGGTGCCCCCGCAGTGTACATGGCGGAGATGTCGCGCGGACACCCTCTCTCTCTTGCATGCAAGAGACAGTCTCAATACACCATTCAGCTTGGTTCGCTAAGGCTGGAGGTCACCCGAGCTCCGCCATTGGTGCATGCCATGCCGCTTGTCTCTCCCCACCTGAACCGTTCCCTCCGGGTTGAAGCTTCAAGATGGGGTGAGAGATGAGCGGGGATTCGGGGTCCCGGGGCCGCCCGTGCGGAAGGGGTGGCACCACTGGCCACTTGATGTGCGCATGCAGGCAGAGGTGCAGTGGTGTTGATACAAGTAGGACAGCCGCTGGACACGGCGATAGGACGGAGGCGAAGGAGGGGCAGCGAGGTGAGAACAACAGGGAGGGAGACAAGGGCGGGGACGGACAGGGAGGGGGGTCAACGCCGGCATGGCATTCCCACCAGTGCTTGAGGATTGGGAGGGTTCACGGCACAAAAGGGGTAGGCCGCCAAAACCCTATCGTTGCCTATCTCAGGTGAGGCCGGCAACGGAGGAAGGGGGGAGAAGGAACATGCCGTGACAAGTGGCTATCTCGGCTACGGGTAGGTGAAAAGTAAAAAATACAAAATAAAAATAAAAATAAAGATTTAGGTACATAGGTGACAGGTCAAGATCGGCAGACCAAAAAAAAGATGGGCAGGATTTGCGGTGGGCCTACCTGCGTGGTTGTAACAACAATGCAGTGCACAAAGGCACACAGTCCGACGATCGAGAACGTTGTGATGTACGGCGCTAAATGTGCCTCGGCCGGGGGGAGGGGGGGGGGGGGGGCTCCACTGAGCTATGAACGCCCAAGGGCACACAGGGCTTGGAAAGTCTCGTTGGCCTCGTTGGGGCGCGGCCTCGACGACAGCGTGGCCCTAGGGGTGAGAGGGGAAAAGGGGGAGGTGTAGAACGGTCATGCGCATGGCGCGAGACAGGTCCCCGATGACATGCACGGGGATGGTTCCTCAGGGCATGAGGGCTGGCTCCTTACCTGCTTCGCCAATGCCTCCTGAACACCTAAAGTGCATGCAGTACGTGCCTTTTGGATAAGCACCATTTGCACCGCTGTGTAATCGAGATGGTGGTCCTGGGACGAAGTGGCACCGTAGCAGTGAATCGGAAACACTCCTACCAGGTGATGCTTGCCATCATGGCCTCGTACCCCTCGATCTGCTTGGCCACATGACAACTGAGGGGAGGTAGCAGCCAAACCTGGCGTGCTATGACAAACATGGTCCAGCTGGCTACGAGACTGTTTAACCCCACTGACGTCGACATGAGATCCTGTGTGGCTATGTAGCAAGGGGGATGCCTACAAGATGAAAAAAAAGTGTAAAAAAAAGAAAAAGGGAAAAAAAGAAGCAGGTGTCAGGCCTGAGCTTGACTAGCAAGTGCTTGGCTGGCAAGCTGGCTGACTCGAGAGCCGAGAATCATGGTGGCCTTTTTCTTCTTCTGGATTCTTGCGGTACATCCAAGTCTCTCCATGTATCTGGTAGATTGCTAGGTTCAGTCGAGCATGTGGCCATGTATGCAGGAGGGAGGCGAATCGATGGGCTGCTTGGCCCTTGGCGACCAGTCCCGGCGGCTGCCAACTAGCTGCTATCACTGGACTGAAAAGAGGCGAAAAAAAAACGGGGCGGGTGGACAGCGGCGGGGAACGGAGAAGTGCCTGGCCGAGCACCCAAAAGCTCGTCCAAGGATTGAATCGGCGGTCTGAAAGCCTGGGATCGGAACTTTCCAAGGTGGTGTCGGCGACGACGGCATATCGTCAAGCACTGCGGACTGTGCGGGTCCGGATAAGGGCACGCGGGGAGGCAGACCCCATCTACTAATCCACCATATAGCCATATCCATCCGTACGCACCCAGGCCGCCTGCTGTTTCTACGAGCCTTTGGCGGCCGTGCCTGTTCCCAACGTGCCGTCCGCCGACGTTTCTGAGGATTGACGTATGATGGTCGGTTTGGATAGTGGCGACCGCGGGAAGCAGATTAGGCAAATTTGGGGGCTCGCGACGCAGAACCAAGCCGTGGCGACGACTTCTAGCGGCGCCGGCAGCCAATCATTAGCGGTCTGAGAGAACAGCTGCCTTTGGCTTCGTCCTTCCGAAATCGAGATGTCATGTGGGGGGCAGCTGACGGACTGGGGCAGAAGGCAGCCCGGTGGAGGGAATGCCCGGAGGAAGAGGTGTGCTGGCCGAGTTGGAAGTCGACATGCAGCTTTGTGGAAATGTTGCCAGCAGCAATCTGCAGTCGATGTTCCGATACGGAGCTACCCCACCCCTGGGCGAGCTGCGGCGAAGTAGCAGGCAGATCATGCGCAGGCTCGATGGCGAGACAAATGGGTGCGAAGCCGGCCCAGGCATCTATGTGTGGAAACGCATCGAACATGGACGACCAGGGAGGCGGGGGGCACATCGCTTCTATCCTATCTTGAGCTTGGCGGTGTTGGGAATTTTCTTGTCGAACGACCGGCTGGAGTCGGCAGCATCGTTGGCCACCGGGCAAAGCGCGAGGCATAGACTCTGTACTGTAGCCTCTTACACTTCACGAGGTGTGGGACTTCGGATCGAGACCTGCGGTGGTCATCTGCTCTCTGTACCCACTGGTATGCTGTAGGCTGTCTGTACAGCTACGTACCTGGCGGTACTAGCTGGTAGACAGCAGGGCGCGCTCACAGTGAACCTATGGAGGGAGGCACAGGTGGTGGGGGAGGTCGAACGGTAGGTTCCATTCCTTCACGGGGGGGAGGGGGTTGTTCTCCAATCAGGACGGAGGCGGCCTGGTCGCTTCTTTGTCTGAGATTTCTGGATATCTGACGATGCGGCCCGCGTGCCTGACCTGGGATCTCTAGCTAGGACGGTCGAAGCTGATACATTGTTAGAAGCTTCATAGAATCCTCTAATTTCTGCCGCCCTTGTGGCCTTTCTGCCCCTTTTCTTCTCTCCGTTTCCTCTACTATTAGTAGCTATCTGCAATACGACATGAGTATCATCGAGCGGCAGGATGACGATGTTTCCATGCAATGAGCACACCCCTGCCTGTGCGGGCTGCCTGCATCGAGCTAGGGAGGGTCTGACAGGGGGTTGCCTATGACTGTACTACGGCCGGCCAACACCACAGGTTGACGACAAATGTTGTGCTCGGCTAGCCTACGAGCTTGGAACACGCCTGGCCGGTGCGCAGCTCCCAGGGGGGTTTTGATAGGAGCCAAGGAAGCAATGAAGTTCGAGAGCATGTGCGCAGAACCAACCCGGCACTGTTACTTGGGCTGAGGAGAGAACATGATGCAAATAGCCCGAACCTCTCTCCCCCCCCCTCCAAAAAAAAAAGTGCCTTGGAAGCTACACTATGCGGCACGGCGTTTCGCCCAGGTCCAGCCAGCCCTTTCCCTGAAGTGCAGCCCCTCCCCCTCCCAACCACAGGCCAGGCCTGCATCGAGCTGGTCTCCAGGCTTGCCAGGGCCGAAAGGAGCCTCCTGGGTGGTAACAGGGATGGAACCGGGGTGATTGCTGGGGAGATGGTGATCTGACGGAGGGAAACAACGGCATAACAGAATGGTTTGGGCTGACAGAAGAAAAAAGTGCACGGCCTGGGGCAGCAGGAAGGCCGCCCAACCAACAGTCAAGGCATACGCCCATGAAGCCAGCGAGAGCCAGCTTCGGCAGGCTGTTTTATGCCAAGGCTCCGCCTTTGCTATGCCTCTCATGCCGTTGCTGCCCAGCCGTCTGGCCGTATCCTTTTCCTCGCCTGTCCGCCGCTGGGCAGGACGTGCTTCTGTGTCAGTGCTGTGGGAGATGGATCTGGGCCGGAACCGGGTTCCAGTGGCCTCTTTCGATCCATGGCGAAACCCCAGGGGGGAGGGGCTGGACGGGCCACGAATGGGCGGCCGGCAGGTCTGAAAATCCCGTCAAAAAACGCTTCCTCAGGTCTTCAACAAAGACGGCCCCGCCAAACCCCCTCGAGGTGGCGGCAAAATTTCTCTCGAGAAGGTCTTTTTATCGAGTCCCACCCACCGTTTCCGGCGCTTCTGCAGGGACTCTTCTTTCCAGTACACAGTAAGGGGAGATAATAAGACAGACTGGCGAACCGTGATCGCTCCATGGCGCCCGGTAGCGCCCGTGATCGCCTTTGTCTGGCGTTTATTTCGACGCCGTCTTCAAGCGGACGAGGAAGCAGCCACGGAGGTCCAAGCTTTCCGACGACGCATTAGCGGTGGTGGGGCCTTTAATTGAATGCTTCTGGGCCAGAGGCACTAAAATTTTACGCGGGTGGATACCTGGCGCCAAGGTACCTCGCAATTGTAAGAGGTAAAATGGCAGACGGGGAGACCTCATACGGCAAGTGCGGGTCAAGGAAAACGACCAGAGAGGTAGCAGCAGCTTACGACCAAGAAAAATCGGCTCGAGATTACAGGGTTGGCCTCGGATCTGCTGGTAGCAACGAGGTCGCCGCCGCCGCCCAAGAACAAATTTTTCTTTGCGCACCCCGTCCCCTCCCCTCCTTCCCCCGGTCCGGCCCCGGTGTGACGTCTCGAGGAGATCGGAAAATTCGACGGACTAGTAGCCTAGCTCCGAGAAGGGCTCCTCATTTGATCTTACTTCGGGTCGCCTCTAGCATGGAAATCTAGATGGCGGCGGTAGAGAAGGCAAAAGGCAAAAGGGGTAGTGGTAGTACTTGCTATGTATGGGAGAGGAAGCGAGCGAGCTTGGTGCTTGAGAGGCTGATCGGCCATTTTAATTAGCTGCCACGGACCGCAAGTCACCTGGTTGCTAGGCCCAAGACCAGGTGGATCGTCCAATGTGGCCCGCAGATTGGGCGCCTTTGGCGCCCTCTTGACGCAGTCATAGCGGCAGAATGGTGTGAAGACAGGCTGGAATGAGGACGTAGAGCTGCACTACGGCAGCATGATGCCGGTACTTCGATCCAAGGTACCACCATACGAGGCAGAGCTCCAGGACCCCGGTCGCCGCACGAGCCAGCTAACGGCTCTTGCTCGTGGGCCGGCAGCCAGTCCGTGGTTCACGCAGCGCCTGGCCGACCTAATCCCTGTCCCAAAACGGTCGACGTAATTTTACCTGCTCCCCGGCAACTGCAGGCATTTTTGGCTTCCCTCTCGACCAGAGGCTTGAGCCAGAGCAGAACTGCAACTCT
The DNA here is from genome assembly GCA_021432635.1 of Thozetella sp. PMI_491. Classification (NCBI taxonomy): domain Eukaryota; kingdom Fungi; phylum Ascomycota; class Sordariomycetes; order Chaetosphaeriales; family Chaetosphaeriaceae; genus Thozetella; species Thozetella sp. PMI_491. The sequence continues at coordinate 352,496 of MU270076.1, forward strand.
AGTGGCCAGCCGCACCGTATCGTCGCAGCAGGAGAAGGGGGCATGGCCCAGCCGGCTCCGTTTTTAATGCCCGAAAATTGAAACCGAAAGAAACCGACCTTGCGCCGGGCGCCTGGCCAGTCGACAAACGAAGGGGGCTCATATCGCACCACAGGCCCACCGTTTTCGCCCTTGACAACCCGGCCCATTTGATGCCCCCCCCCTTCCCATCAAACACCCTGACCAGCACCGGCCGGGGAGCCACTCAGCAAATAAGTAGTACCCTGACTGCCTTCTCTCCCGCCCGCCTTCTTCTCCTTCTCTCTCATTCCACCCATCCTCCCAACAGTCTTCTGCCTGCCGAGAACGCCCTTTTTCCTTCTCGACAAACCCGGAGTCCTCTAGTGATACCCCTTCCCAGTCACTGTAAAGCAGACCGGCTTTCGTCTTCCTTTAGTGATACCCGATACCCCTTTCTTTCTTATTCTTGATACCCTATCTCTCACATAGTCACAATGGCCGAAGAACAGAAGCCCGTTGAGGTCCCCAAGGAGGAGGCCGCCCCTGCCGTTGAGCCTGCCGTCGCCGAGACCAAGGCTGTCGAGGAGACCCCCGCCGCTGCCACCGAGGCTCCCGTTGTCACTGAGATCCCCGCTGCCACCGAAGAGACTCCTGCCGCCGCCGAGGCTGCCACTGAGGAGCCCAAGGCGGAGGAGGCTAAGAAGGAGGAGGTCAAGCCCATCGAGGAGGGCACTCTTGAGCACAAGGGCCAGGGCGCCAACTTCCCCAAGTAGGTTTGCTGTTGCTTGGCCGTTGGGGTCACTGTACTCACCTTGTTTCTACAGGAACCTCCTCTACTCCAAGAAGTTCTTCTGGTTCGGCACCGAGCCTGTCGATGTCAAGGCCATCGCCAGCTTCAAGGCCGACAAGGTCGTTGACGTTGCTCACCACGTTACTTCCTGGGCCGCTGAGACCGGCAAGGGTCTGCTTTTCTTCAGCGAGAAGTCCGATAAGGCTGCCCCGCACGGCGCCATTCAGCTGGTAAGTCAGGAACTAGTGACCACTCGCACAGCTGGGAAGGAATGAGCGTGCTAACCCGTCGCGTCCAGTCTGAGGCCTCGGAGCCCGTCACTGACGGTACCAGCAAGTTCTACTTCAGCTCCAAGGGTCACAAGCACACTTTCAAGGCTTCCTCGGCTGCCGAGCGTGACAGCTGGGTCGCTGAGCTGAAGACCAAGATTGCCGAGGCCAAGGAGCTCGTCGCTACCGTGACCGAGTCTGAGACCTACAAGACCACCCTCGCTAGCCTCAAGCCTGCCCCCCCGGCTAAGAAGGAAGAGAAGGCTGTCGCCCCCGCCGCTGAGGCCGCCAAGGAGGAGCCTGCTCCTGCCACTGAGGAGGCCCCCGAGACTGCTGTCGAGGAGGCTGCCAAGGAGGAGCCCAAGAAGGAGGAGCCTAAGCGCCGCTCTGCCAGCCGCAAGCGTGCCTCCATCTTCGGCAACTTCCTCGGAAAGAAGGACGAGGAGAAGAAGGCCGCCGAGCCTGCTGCTGAGACCAAGGCAGCCGAGCCCGAGGCCGCTGCCGCTGAGGCCGCTGCCACCGAGGTCGCCGCCGAGCCCGTCGTCGAGGCTACCCCTGCCCCTGTGGAGGCTGCCCCCGCCGCCGAGGAGGCTAAGCCTGAGGAGCCCAAGGAGGAGGCCAAGAAGGAGGAGAAGCCGGCCCCTGCTAAGCGTGCCAGCATCTTCGGCACCCTCAGCTTCGGTAAGAAGAAGACTCCTGAGGCCGCCCCGGCCCCTGCTGCCGAGTCTTCCAAGGATGCTCCCGCCGCCGAGACCGTCGCCGAGACGGCCCCGGTGATCCCTGCTGTCGAGACCACCGAGCCTCTCTCGGCCGAAGTTGCCTCTCCCGCTACTGTCCCCACCGAGACTGTTGAGGTTGCTCCCGCTGTTAACGGCGATAAGAAGGAGGTCAAGAACGAGAAGCGCAAGAGCTCCCTGCCCTTCGCCCTCGGCGGCAAGAAGGAGAAGGCCGAGAAGGTCGTCAGCTCCGACGAGGAGGGCGCGCCTAAGAAGAAGGACTCGCCCTTCTCCAAGCTCCGCGCTACCATCCGCGTAGGTCTCCCCATGAGTCACGTGATCACAACAGACGAAACATGCTAACAGCAGACGCAGGGCAAGAAGGCTGAGAAGGCTCCCGAGAAGGCTGAGGAGGCCCCTGCCGTCCCTGAGGCCGTCGCCGAGGCCGAGGCCCCTAAGGAGGACGCTGTCAAGGCCGCCGAGCCCGAGGCTGTCCCTGAGGTCCCCGCCAAGGTCGAGGAGGAGACTCCGGCCAAGCCTCTTGAAACCACCCCGGCCGTGGCCGCTGCTGCTTAAGGGCCGCGCCACAGTCGCTGGACACGAATTGGCTTTCGCATGATGGACGACGCAAGAGCAATCCCGAAGGCCTCCCAACGGCCGAAAAAAAATAAAATAAAATAGAGCGAGCTCATTCGACACATGGTTAACTGTCATCACGCCGACTTTGAGAGGATCGCCATGCCTACCTCCCACCTCCCTTTACCCTCAACTGGCTAGGTTTGGTCTGGACTCGGATCTGCATTTAAGATACCCGATACCCTTTTCTCAAGATTGGTTCATCCTGATACCCTCGTTTCCTACCAAGCCTGGCGGCCCGGCGCCGTGGTCGTCGTGCCACGAACGTCGGCCGCCACCCACCATGTCTTGCTTTTGCATTTAAAGCTATTTCCTTGTTTGTTTATCTGTCGGTTCTTGTTGCTTGTTTGATCAAAGGATATTCTCCCATCCATGATCGATTGTTGTCGGTGGTTTTTGATACCCAAGTATACCCCGTAAACGGAGGAGGCGGCGACGGTCGTGTAGGAGAAGTTTGAGAAAAGGTGTAGTGAAGGGGGGGGACTCTTCTCTCGGGAGAAGAGGATTATTACCAGAAAAAGAAAAAAAAAAGAGTTCGGTGGGTTTGGGGCGAGTGGATCAACCCAATCCCCTAGTCAGTCATCGAGAAGAGGACAAGGCAAGGGGGATGATGCACACCAACTCGAGCTTCTCTGTCTTCCCACCTAGGGGAGGGCTAGGCTCCAAGCACTCTTAATAGCTAATACATACCTCTCGTGTCGAGCTTCGCTGAATCTACTGGTTCCCTTTGGATCTGCTAAGTGCATATGTGGTTCCACCGTAATACTCGCGATCTTAGATTCGTAATATTTGAAGGTTATTGGAGGGTATTCGATATACTACAAGGAAATGGTATATATATATATATGATGCCAGAAACCCCCAGATGTGTCTCAATCCCTTTTCACCCATCCCATGTTACCCGAGAATCTTGAAATAAAAAAATAGTGTCTATATAGCTATTCCCCCAGGAGGACTGGCATTTGCATCATATGTGCTCGTGTGTGAGAGGTATAGGGCGATAAGCTAGATGAGATATTAGAGAACGACCCCGTTCTTGGCTAAAGTCTTGACGATCTCTGGCCACAAGTTTTGGAGTCGGAATGGCTTGGACACAACGCCGTCCTGGGCTAGTTAGCGAGTAATTTCACCGAAGGATGATAATATATTCGAGGCAAGGAGCTAGGAGCTGAGGGGAGACCTACCATGCCCGCAGCGATGGCAGTTTCGATCTGCTCATCGCGCGCATAGGCCGTCACGGCCAGAATGGGTATCCGCCGCCCGATGGTCCCATCCTCCTCGAGCTGGCGGATCCTCTTGGTGCATGTGATACCGTCCATGATTGGCATTTCGATGTCCATGAGGATTATGGCGAAGTTTGGCAGATTCTCTCCCACGAAACCGTCCCAGTCGCGCGACTGTCGGAGAGACTCGAGCGCTTCAGCCCCGTGGTTCGCTACGTGTGTTTTGCTCCCACAGATAAGCAACTGGCGCTCGAGCACCTTCTGGTTTACGATGTTGTCCTCCACGATGAGTACGTCGAAAGGCGGGCGTGCGGCGTACGGGTCGGGGATCGCGGGAAGGGGGCGAGTGACTGGAGACGGTAGCGTGCTGCTTGGGGTGGTCGACGCGTCCGAGGGCGCAGCCAGAGATGGTGTCTGGCCCTGGGCCTCATCGCTCGCGCTGACAAATGGCGCAGAAGCGTCAACCTGCGGAACGAGAGCTCGCCGACATTTGATGTAAAAGGCAAAGGTCGAGCCCACGCCTTTCTCGGATGCGACGCCGATCTGGCCCCCTTGTAGCTCAGTCAGATGCCGCGAGATGAAGAGGCCGAGTCCTGAACCGCCGTACTGAACGTGGGTGCGCGGCGAGGCCTGGGAGAAGCGGCGAAACAGGATCTGCTTTTCGTCGTCGTCGAGCCCCGGCCCAGTGTCCGTGATGGCGAGGTGGAGGTTGATCTTTTCGCCGTCTCCCCAATCGGCTTCGTCCGTCGGATCGGTGCTGTCTTTCTTCGCTGTTGGGAAGTAACTAAAGCCAAGGTCGCGGACGTCTCTGGACGCCCCGAGGCCGATTGTGATGCAACGCGCCTCTTGGGATTGCGTGAATTTCATGGCGTTGGTCATGAGATTTATCAGCACCTGCCGTATGCGGGAGGGATCGAGCTTGACCCAGTCGACAGCCAGGTCGAGGTACGATGGCTCAATCTGGAAGCGACACTGGATCCCCTGCGAATTGAGCTCGGCCTCGAACATCCGGAGTACATCTTGGACTACGGTCACCGGTTGCACGTCAATGGGCGTCACCAGCAGGAGCTTCGAGTCAAGCTTCGAAAGGGTCAGGATATCGTCAACGATCCGCTTCTGGTGATTAGCGCAGAGCGAGATCGTATTCGCCGCCTCCACGCAACTATCCAAGAGCATCTGCAACCCTGGGACAGTCTGGACGGCATCGCCGAGCTGGTTGCGCTCAATAGTGGATGTGATCTCGTCGGCACATTGAAGTATTGCACTCAGAGGATTCCGCATCTCGTGGCTCGTCATGTCGATAAAGTTCTCCTGTTGCCGTTTCAGCTCGACCGCCTCCTGGCGCCTTCGCTTCTGCAGGTCCTGGGCCCATTTCTGCTCCGAGATGTCCGTAATGCAACCAAAAATGCTCTTGAGTTCGCCGTTTTCGTTCTTCTCCGGGTACGCACTAAGCAAAACCCACGTATCGACTGGCTGCCCGTCAATGACTTGGCAAGACCCCTTGAAGCGGAATTCGTGCGTGATAGCAACCTTGTCGAGGACCAACTTCCGCCACACCACCTCGACTCCAGCTCGGTCTTCATCGCGCACACCCTGCATCCAGACTGCAAGGTTGAGCGTGCCCAGATATTTAGACTCTTCGGCCAAGGCGGACATCTTCCACCACATGTCATTGCAATAGTTGATCTGGCCTTGGTCGTCCGTGATAAACATGCCAACGGGGCCGAACTCGGCCATCCTAGAGAACCGATATTCGCTCAATATGGCCTGCTCTGTCTGCTTCTGCAGCATATCTCGCAGTTCCATTTTGTCCTGGATCGCCAGTCTCGCCGCGAGTCGGCCTCGTCGTATCTCTTCTTCGAATAGCACCACCGAGGCCATGGACGTTGCGAGCTGCCGTGAGAGAAGGCCAATAAAGAGCCGATAGTCACCGTCGTACGGCCGACGGGGGTTGGCGCCGAGCACGAGGAAGCCGACAACTGTGTCCCTCCCTGTCGTTGGATGAACCGGGAAAACGACCACAGTCCTGCATGGGTCGCCGAACCCTCTCCAGGCAAGGCCATCGACGAGAGAGCTAGGAAAAGTCCCTGCTTCTTTGCTGAGAATGATGGGAGTATCGGGGTCTGCCATGGCGGCTCTCATATACGGCGCGAAGCCTTCCGTACTTGTGCGGAGATCCAGGGAAGTGGCCGCCACGGGATGGCCTTCGGGAACCCCCAACGAGCCCTCTAGCATCAGCTGAAGCGGACTGGCCATGCTCCCGCTGTGCATGGACGCAGCCTCGCTCTCAGCCCCATCGCTGACGGAGTATATGAGGGCGAAGGGCACATCGCGTTCGTTGTGTTCAAGCCCGCTTTTTACTTGGGCCCAGAATTCCTTGACATCCACCGCCTGCGATGTCTTTTCGCCGATGTCACGAAGAGTTAGCATCCTCCTCTCGGTGACCTTTCGTCTCGTGTTCTCAAATGCTGGGTTGTAGATTGCCACAACGCTCCCGTCGCTTCCAATCAGAGGCACAATTGACCAGTCGAAAAAGGTTTCCTCTAGAAATCCGTTTCGGGTCATGAAGAGGCAGTCGTCGTGTTTCATCGTGGCCTGTCCCGCGTGCCGCGCGCTGTCAAAGACGGGCTTGATATCATCCCAAATTTCTGCCCATGCTTCCCTGTATGGCATGCCCATCAGCCTTGGGTGCTTCTGTCCGGCTAGCGAGATGTACGCCTCGTTATATATCGCAACGTAATCATGGCCCCAGTACATGGCGGCGGGGTGCGGGCTGCCCATGATCAAGTTAGACATAGATCTTAGGTCGGCAGGCCAGTCCTCGATCGGCCCGAGGGATGTCGACGCCCAGTCGACCGAGCGGGCGAATTTGAAGTGTTCGGAAAGGTTCGGCATATCAATAGGTATCCTAGTCCAGTCAAAAGACGGGCGTGTCTCTTCCAGCACACCTGCCTCGAGTGCCGAGTCGTCTTGAGAGCGCGTCGAAGGCTCCAGAACAGGTTCGGCAAGCCGGCTGCGCGGCTCGCTCTGCGACCGTAAACCCCGTCCTGCTGGCGTCACGGCCTCGACATCCCCAAAATAATCATCCTGCACCGTGGATTCCCCTATGGGTGTGGTGCCATGCTTCCCCGGTGTTGGCCCCCGGGCACGCTCATCAAGCACGGAAGAGGCCCGCGTCAACCGGCCTGGTGATGTTGGTGTCATCGAAACCGCGCTGACGTTGCCGCTGACGACTCGAAACCGCTTCCTGATGGTAGAGCAGGTCCACGAGATACCACCATACGATAGTGACCCTAGGCACATGTCTAGTGACTCCTTGTTGCTGTCTTTGTTCACGAAACTTAAAATCCAGGCTTTGAAGCGGCTGTACTCGGTGCTTCGGTCTGGGTCCGAACCATCGACGAAGAGCAACTCGTGGAGGCTTCCCGAAGCTCTCAGTGCCGCATTCGAATAGAGGAGCTGCAATGGGCCAGGCTTCATATTGTCAGAGTGGCTCAGATCAATGATGAAAGTGGGCCGATCATCTTGCTCTAGCAGCTCAATCACGCCAACGCCTTGCAGAAGTTGCGCAGCTGGGTGCAGTTGACGGCTGTCTGGGCTGCGCCCATGCGCGGGATCCGTCGAGGACCAACTCGTGGGAGTGCTCGAGGATCTCGCTGGGCTAGAAGATCGGACATGGCCTCTCGGAAGGCGAACGGTGGTCACGCTGTCCTTCGCGTCCTGGATGCCACTGATCAAAGAAGCGGCGGCCTCCGAAGAGGAAAAGCTTGGCGGTCGGCTCATGCTTGGCCTCGCTGACTTTGAGAAAAACAAAGGTGACGTGAGTCCTGGCGAGCACGCATCGATGGGGAGCACAGGCCGAGGGGTTAATTGGAGATGGCCCGGGGGGACAAGACGGGGCTTCTTTGACGGCAGCGGACGGTCACCTTCTCGCCCGGGTCTCTTCCCTAGAAGACTGGTGGGTGTCGTCGCCGCCGCCGCGGTAGCGCTGGGGACGGTCGCGAAGCCCGGCGAGGATCGCGGGACGCGAGAAATGGGGCGATCGCGGAGCACTGAAGCCGATGTCAAACCATAGCGGCCAATTTCGTATTCCCATTCCGCGACAACGTCTCCGGTGTTGGGAGAACGGCACGGGAACCCTCGATTCTGGCGGAAAGTCTGGGTTACCGCGTCCGGGGTGGGGAGGGAGGGGAACGGAGCAGGGGCAGGCCGAGCTGGTGCGCTGGGGCGAGGAACCTCGGAGGGGGGAGAAGCCGGGGACGAGCTGCCCTGTGGGATACGGGGCAGGTTCGAGTTCTTAAACGTCATCAAGACAGGGGAGTGGGCGCTCCGGATGCTACCAAGTCATTCCGGACCGCTGGTTCTAATATACCAGTGCCAGGAAGGCAGCCGGAGGAGAAGCGGCTGTCCGCAAGGCGACACTCGCCGCAGGACGAGATTAACGCTGAGGAAGACAAGGGCTCAGGTACACGGCGGATACCGGAGCCATTGAAGGGAACCAGCGGTCCAAGAGTCGAGTGTGGTTTTGCAAGTTCATGAACTACGGGGGAAAGGGGAAGGATGGCCGGCTTCCCGCTGGTAGGGCTGAGGGTAGACGGTCGCGAAACTGGGCCGTCCAGGCGAGCAGGTTGGCCCAGGTTTGATGTGTAGGAGAACAAGAGCGTGTATGTGAAATCTAAGGGCCGTGGGGAGACGAAGGGGGGAGTGAAAGAGATCCCAACGGGACCGTCTCCAGGAGAGTTCGCGCCGTCTCACTGACTAGTGGGGGGAGGGGCGCACGGGAAAGGTGCTAGTAGATGGGCTTAGGCAGACCGTTCAAGACACCCAGGAAAACGATGCCGCAACCCCATGTCCGGGGCCGCCACCAGGACAGCGCTGCAGCCGAGGGCCAAGGCGAGTGGGCTGCTGTAAGAAGAGGTACAAAGAAGAAGGTCGTGCCTGCAGGTCGGTATCGTGGTCGCTGGGGAAGGGGAGGGGGGAAAGGGTGTGCGCTGATACTAGCATCAGGGTACCGAACACCCTTTTTCGCGAGACAACGGGTTGGGGCTGCTCCCAGGTGGCAGGAGAGAGAAGTGGTGCAGCTAGGAGCTCTGGGTCGTCGTTACGCTGAGCAGATAGCTCAGAGTCTAGCCAAGAGTCAGGCGACGGGGCGGAGGCGGAACGAGGGAGGATCAGTGTGACAGGGGTCAAAGGTCTGTGAAGGTCTGGAGCCCCCTCGCCCAATATTGGCTTCAATGCCCTGCATGCGCCAAGGGTGCCCCATGCCTCACAGGTCGACCACCCCCCTCCCCTCCTAGTCCCACATGTCACTGGGAGAGCTGTCTCGGTCGAGCACGGTCTTCGGTGACTCTCAGCGAGGGACGACGCGCACACCACGGGGTCTCTGCCTCTCGGCTTGATGCCTGAAGCTTGTCAATCCACATATTCCTGCAAGCAGAGCAGGAGTCATGGAGTAACGGGCAATTACGACATGACTCATCGTATCCGAACTTTAAACACAGGACGGCGGGTTTCTAGAAGACCCGCAACGGGGAAAGGGCTGCATGTGGCCGGATCGGCTACTGAGAGCAACGTTTGCACCGTACCGTACCGCAAGGTAGGGGCCCGCGTCCCCAACTCCCAGGTGGCTTTTCTTCTAGTGTGGGCCTATAAGCCGCCAGCCAAGCTGGCGTGCGTGCTGTGCGTACGTACCTAGGCTTAAGCCTACAAGCGGGTTCTCAGGCTTCTGAAGAGATTGGGGCTTCGGACGGAGAGCAGCAATTTGGTTTGGTGGGAAGAAGGGGCTGAACGTTGTGAGACAGGCAGAGTAAAAATATTTCAAAAAAAAAATTAAATTCCGAAAGTAAATTCCCAAAAAGGGTAGATAACCCGTGGGGCTTGAAGCTATCTCGGCCATGCTACACGAGGGACACGAGGCCGGTAGGGGTGCTCAAATGGCAAAATACATTAGAGTCAAAACGCTAGGTGTGCCTACGAGCACACTCCAGGCGGCGCACGCACCAGAACGAGCCAAGCAGCGGCCAGCGCCGCCCAACGTCGGGCGGCGGGCGATGGACAATGCGCGGGCTTTCGGTATGTTACTTACTGTACCTGTCCTCGGGCCAGAGCACTTCAAAGACAAATCACCCAGATACAGTACTGTACCTACCTCTAGGGAATTAGCCAGGCTACCCTACATTGTACTGCGCCTTGGAAGCCGAAGCTAAGGCTAAGGGCAAAAGCCCAAGCCCAAGCCAAAAAGCTAGGCACGCTAGCCACCACACTCGCTCCTGTCTCACGCAACCCGAGAGGGAGTGGCGCCCCGTTCGGAGCTGCTGGATAGCGCCGATCTTCCGTTCTAGAAGGGCCTATTTGTGCGACGGCCCCAGCCAGCCAATCCCGGGTGGCTGCGCCGTGCTCGGCTCCACAAAAAAAGTGGCCTGATGGGGCGGAAAGGCGGTGATCGGCACACAATACCATCAGCCGGGAACCTGCGATTTCACGATTCCCATAGCATCCGGGGCAGACTGTCGAGCCCCAAGGCCGCCTGTCCAAGTTAAGCCCAGCTGCTTGCGTTCCGTGCACCCCCGGCGTCGATGGTGGTGCTGATGGTAGCGCCGGGGGAAAGGGAGCATCCTCATGCTCAAGCTCGCCTCAGGCCCGGCAGAGTCTTGTCTGCAGATACGCGTGTTGTACCGTAGAGTTGGCATAGGTTTCTCCACCCCAAGGGCCTAGATCGCTACAAGGTAATAAGGCAACCAAGGCCAGGTAGCTAGAAAAGTGGACTCCCCAAGGGGCTCGATCGACCTCGACAGGGCGAACCACGTACGACGTAGCTCCCTAGCTCCCCAAAGGCAATGAATGTAGAGTGGGTACACAGTATATGTCGCTCTCCTCGTTGCTAATAACGCCAGCAGTTTTGAAAGGGTCTAAAGCTCGAAGAGCTTTAATACTACGAACGTACTCGCTGCCCGCTTCCCTCGAAGCTTACCTACCACCTCGCAACGTTTCAGAGCGAAGCGCAGTCTTGCCTACCTGGCTCGCGTGCGTGCGTGCGTGTGTGTGTGTGTGTGTGTGTGTGTGTGTGTGTGTCTGTGTGACAGTAATCTTTGTAATATCTCCCAGGCTATGTAACTGTCCCGCCCCGGCTCCTCCCCCTCTTCGGATACGGTACCCAGGATGCGAAACGCACGCGTGTGGCTTACCCGTGCTTCATTCGCCACAGTCTCGACTCGTCGCCCTAACCAAAGGCCTCGAGTGCCGTCTCCTGGAGTCCTGTGCCATGGTCGCGCGGGATACTAACTAGGACCGCTAACTAGGACCACTGACTGGGACCGAATCCGTTCATTCCTTCCGGCACTCCCTCCCCCATGGGCAGTTGAACTTGCCACCTTGCGGGGCTCGGATCCCTCTAGAAAACAGCACCTTGCCTTATTGATGCCATCCCCGTGCTGACCTGACCTGTCTCACAAACTCGGAGCGAATAGCGGCGGTGTGGTCGCGCTAACGGTCATCTTCCGCGAACTAGCCGTTACGAATAGATGCCACAGCTGTTGTGCCAGCATGGCTGGATGGGCTTGCCACCATGTGCTTTATTTAGTCCACCTTCCAAAGAGTGTGAGACGGCTCTCGGATTCCACCCCGTTTCTCCTCCTGCCCAGCCGGTGTAACCCCCCTGCAGGCGCAAGCCAGTCTCGCCAGAGGACGCATGCTTTCTTACGAAGCATATCTGCGTTCCCCAATAACTAGGCATTCGACCGCCAACGAGCCTATAGTGGCCGGGGTCCGATGCGAAGAGAGCTTTTGTATCCCCACGCCACCACGCATTGCGGAACCGTAAAACCAACCTATGCTCTCAGGCCAGAGAGCCGACCTCGGGCACCAAAAACACGCTGCAATGCGCCATCCAATCTTGTCTTCACTCTTTCCGCCCGTATATCGCAAGTCGGTATCGCAAGACCCACCGGTTCCGCGCCCCTCCGGTTCCTCGCCGAGGATAATCTCACGAAACCTAGAAGCGGCATATCTTCCCCCCTGCCTCATCTTCAGAGGGAATGATTAGCAGTGTTACTACGCGATGGCAAGTCTGGGAAACATGTCAGTTCGCTCTTCCAGCTGAATATCCAGCCGGGCCAGTTGACAGGGCGGCTCGTAGCCAGGAGGGATGTCTGGTCCCTGGTATTCTAGCGGGATCTACTTGGCAGCACCTGATGGGACTACTGGAGAAGTGGGAGTAAATCTCGTTGTAAATCGGTCACAGCCATGGCAGAGAATTGCATCCGCCCGGGTCATTCAAACGGGCCTCCGTATCTGCTAGCCGTCGTAAAGTGACGCGGCGTGCGACAAGTGCAGAGCAAATCACACTGCATGTCTCTCCTTGAGCACGCCGCTGTTGATGAATCGTCGATGCTTCAAACCAAAGTTTAAAGTTGGTGCATTCACATCAGCAGTCTCTTCCCGCCGGCGGAGAACAGTAGAGGAACGAACCCAGGCGAAAGGATGCCATTCGAGCCCCTTGGATGGCGGTTAAATGGGGCTACATTCGGAATAGGCTGGTATTTGATAGTTGAAGCCGGGAGCCAAGTAAGGGCCGGCCGGCGGGAGAGGGCGGCTGGTAGTGGGGCCGAAAGTAGATCGGTGATGGGGCCACTTCTCGGTTCCCTAGATCCTCTCATAGAATTCTAAGACAATTCGACGGAACGGAGAGACGGTAGCGAGGAGAAGGCAAGGGATCACGATCACGAAAAGAGGAGGGCATTGAAGGGAATGGGGGAAAGGATAGACAATTTCCAAGACCCGAGAAAGGGCTGATGATCAGGCCATCTTTTCCCATACGATCTTGCCCAGAGGTAGCACGGTGCCCGGGTGCGAGACTGCCCAAGCTAGATCTGGTCCCTGGCCAATGTGCGCTTCGTTTGGTGATGGCCAATAGCGCCGGCACGGCAAGCGTTCGTAAGAGCATTGTACACTGTTGCATTGAAGACGTATCCCAGGCATGCTAGGGGAGCGATCGATGACAGTTTCTGGGCGCATCTAAGGGGCACGTCGATGCTCGAAGCGGCAGTCGCAAATGAAGGCGTGCCTTATTTGGCACATGGCAGCGCCTACGTAATTGGCTGCTATATTTATGGGAAGCCCTAGAGTATACGCCTGTATAACCACCACCTACCCATGTACGCAGTGTGGGACGGGTTAGACGGGTTACCGTGGGTGACAGTGATCAGATCTTTGGAAGTGATGGGCATATAGATAGGCACGGGCAGGGCGGCAGCACGGCCAAGACCAAAGAATTGACGCTGGCGGGCTGCCCTCGAGCAGTCAATCGATGAATCGGGGGCACGGAGGGAGGGGCCAAAAGGCGGGGAGGGTGGTCAGCTCGGGCGGTAATTGGGTACACGGCATTAGGTGCTAGACGCACCGGATTGGACCACGCTCGTCTTAGCCCGGCGCTTACATGCTGCCGAATGCACCTCTCCCCGCCTCTCCCATTGGGCCGTTTGGTGATTGTCCAGATTGACCTGCATCCCCTCCCGCCTCTCATTGCTGGCTTTTGGCGGGCCCTCCACCCCCTTCAGGGATGGATGCGGGCGGCTGGGAAGGACGGCGGCTGAGGGCACAGAGATGGTCCCCACGCGCCGGCCCCTCCACGCCGGCGCCCGTTATATGGCCATTCCCCTCCTCCTCCTCCTCTTGCTACACTCCGTGATGCCGCCCAGCTGACAGGAGAGTGTCCGTCTTTCCCCAGCCTCAAGCTGCTACCGCCCGGCCCAGAAAGAGCCTCACTCGCCTCTTCTCGCCATCCGTCGTCGACCGACGCCCGCTCTCTCGCCGCCAAAAGACTTGAACTGCGAGCCAGTGCAGTGATAGTACCCCGGCCTAAGGCTTCAAGACGATAGGGCTCAGTCTTGTACCCCCAACCCGAGTCGCGCCTGCCGGCAGTCTGCGCAAACAAAAATATCCCCAAATCAATCGAGCCACTTGGCATTCAACCGCCTCGCGGCAAATTCGAGCCATCGAGACTTGGTGGAGCGGGAAGCCAGGCGGAAAGCCGTGATAGCCTCGTTTTGTTTAATTCAATTTTATTGTCGGGCCAGTCTCTTCGGGGAAGGACCTGCGTCCCCCTTGCGATCTGACTCCTTCGGCCCGCCCAAGACGGACGACACCTAGGTGTGCTTTGAGCTAGGAGACACAAGACTAGGAGACACAGACACGTTGCGAGGATGGCGTTCACATATAGGATACTCCGGCGGCCATGGAAGGTTAAGAAGCCGCTGTACCTCCTCATGATTCCGGAGCTCCTAGGTACCGTCGCCATGCTGGTCCTCTTCGGCATCGAGCAGCCGGACCTCTTCCGCAGTGCGTTCTGGCAGATCGGCTTCGATAACAAGCTCAACTCGAACCCCAACATGATTCTCTACGCCTACGCGAACCACCGGCCGCTGCCCACTATCCCCTTCGTCTGGTCGCAAACGTGAGTGGCAGGCGCGCATGATCAAAGGAGGGAAAGCCCAATTGTATGCTGACAGACCTACCCAGGCTTACCAACTTCAACGTCGCCATCTCCGTCATCTCGCTCTTCATTCTTCTCGCCAAGATGATCTCCCTCATCATGAAGGTCTTCTACCCAGTCTTTGGTGCCTTCGTCTCCACCGCCCTGACTGTCCTGTACGCGGTGAGCATCTACGGCCAGGCGGGACCCGACTACGCCGACGCGCGATACCCGAGTCCAGTGGCGTGGTACATCCGGATGGGCTGCGACATTGCGAGACCCTATGGCCAGTACAAGAATTGCCAGCTGGCGAAGGCGACTTTTGCCGTGTCCGTCTACATGATGTACGTGCCCTAGCTACCGCGAGACCTAACCCAAATGCGAGGTGCTCACCAAGTGATAGGACCCTCTACCTGGTCAACCTCGGATTGGCGGCCTGGGCGATGTGGCCCGATCCGCTCCTCAGCAAGGAGTTTGAGGATGATGACGACGATGACGAGCCCGTTTCGTCTAAGCAGTGGGAAATGCAGCCGACAACACCTGGTGCCGTTCCTTTTACCCCTCGAACACAAGCATTCCACACTCTCGACAGGAGAATGCCAGGACGCCAGGGTTATGCGTGAAAAACTCGCCTATTCTACCTTTTCTCGAAAAGCCAGTGTGGGGGGTGGATGCTTCCTAGGCACTGGCTCTATCTGTTGCTCGAGGGGGACATATGGTAGGAAGGACCCGGATCCTCCTGAACCCGCTTTTGATGTGAACATGAATGCCTATCATACATCGTCAAATCAACAAGGGGGCCTTGGTTATTATGTTTGACCCGGCGGATGGGGCGTCATTATGTATTTTGTGGTCGGAAAGCACGCCTAGAGTGCTTCAAGGCCGGGAGTTAGTCCATATGAGCGGTTTTGTTCCGACAAGTGTACCATACAATTACTACATAAGCTTTCGCCTTATGTGCTGGTCCGACAGAGTGATCAAATTGCCCGCCCTTAAAATAAAAGAGAGAATAATGACAGTGACGAAGGAAGTTAGAGTCCCGGTGCTCGGATCAGAATTCAACGAAAAGGGCCGCTGGCGCCTGTTGTAACCCAAGCTGCCTCGAATCAGGCCCGCAGCTTTTGCTCGTGTCTCATGCCTTCAGTATGATCTCCGTGGGGTCGATAGCCCCCATCTCTGAAGCTCAGCATCGCAGCGCTCGAATCAGGCACTGTGACCGTCACCATTCCATCTCCATCGGCGTGAGCAGTCTCACCAATAGTGACGTTCGCCAGCCGCACCGGTCTGCCGTTGTCAAGCTCGTAGTTGTAACTCCAGCCGTCCCATGTAATGCCTGTGATGGCGTCGCTACCATTCGCCAGCAGTCTCTGGATGTTCATAGCCGTCCCGGGCAGAACCTTTCCAAAACTATAGGTCTTGCTACCTCGAGCTGGGGGGTCACGGGCTGGTTCGAGGCCAGCCCCATCCTTCGTGGTATTGTATGCCTCCAGGTTCAGGACCAGCACCCGGGTGATGGTTTTGGTCTCGCCGGCACCCGTGTACGCAGCGTAAGCTGCCTCTCGCTCCGATGGTAGCGGGATCTGCCTCACCACGACAGGGGTCTGGGTTAAGTTGCCTAGGAATGCAGCGACCGCGATGTTGCCGTAATAAGGAGCCTTTGTCCCAATTGTACCCTTATCGGTTTCAATAGGCTGCCAGGAGGCATACTAGAACCAAGCCCGGTCAGTCTCAACTCCCCTTAGCCAAGAAGGTAAAGGCACGAGTCGATTCTTGTCTGCCTAGGAGGGGGGCATGTTTCTCACCCTCTATCCATGCCCCAGTGTTAGCAATGCCCTAGAATGGATGTTTCTGTAACTGCCCGGAGCATGTCTCAGGAGCAGGAGATCAAATACTCCCGGTATTCAACGAAAATGGCATAAAGGGACAAGGGGAGACGGACATAGTTTGTACCCATGTGCATGTGCACTCGTTTGAAACCCACGCTGGCACTATACAAGTTGAAGTCCACTCCCCAGAGCGCCGCCCCAAATGCGTTGGACAGACCAGGTTTGCCCTCGTTATAGAGGGAATTAGTCTCGCCGAAAATATGAGGAGGTACATCTGAGTCGTTTGCTTTGATCGTGCTATACTCACTAACATGGGCGTCAACCGAGCGTGCGGTGTTCGAATGGTTCATCAACTCCGGCCAGGGTCAGTCGGGATATGCAAGAGAGGAGTTGTGTAATGTTGACATACTGTGCCTTGGAGCGTCACACCAGGGGACTGGGCCCCGGAGATGTAGCTGGGTGTGAGTTAGAGGAGGCACAGGTCTACCCCGCTAGGGAATCAGTGGCAAAAAGCCTGCTCACTTGTGTGACGAGAACAGCTTGATGGCTCTGTCCATATCTACCCCATCCTCCCACGCCAAAGGAGCCCTGAGGTGGTTTTTAGTTCCAGCGAATGACGGGCCCAGGTAGCCGTACGAGGTGCCAGCAAGGTCTGGGCAAGACTTTTGCAGGAGCTCCTTGATCGTCCTAGTGCCATTAAGGTACTGCTGAACGTAGGCCGTTTCATTCCAGACTGCTGGTCTCACGGGACCTTGGGACGAAGTCGAGAATAAGTCTGGCTCGTTGCCGTATTCCCACCAGTAGAGCCGGCCCTGACCTAGCGCCTTGCAGGCTAGAGGGACTGTATCCAGCAACGTCTGCCAGCCGGCCGTGCTGTTACCGCCAAGCCCCATGTTGAATCCATGAGCGAATTTAACCCCGGGCCACGTGGTGTAGGACTCAAAAAAAGAAGGCCCTATGAACAGAGTAGTTGGATAATCGAGGGACCGGTTGGGGTTGAAAGTGCCGTTGATGGCAAAGCTAAGAGAAGCATTGTAGATGGCGTAATCCTGGGTATTGCCGCCGACCCGGATATAGGGTTTGGTCCCAATGAGGTCTTTAATGTTCTCTAGGAGCTGGTTCGAGAAGGTGTTCGGGTGAGATGTGTTGCCTGCGCATGTGCCAGACACTCCATGAGCACCACCGCTCCGCTGCAGGGTAGGAGGTGGAGTTGGGCATACCAGCGAAATCGGGAAAGCTTGAGAACTCGATGCTATAACTGACGAATCCATCATACGGTTGGCTGCCATTGGCTACTGACGGAGCTAGGGAATATTGAACCCGAGCCGAGCCTAGGCCAGCAAGCCAAAGAATAATCACGTTCGGCCGCATCTTCCCATTGACTTGAAGATCTCGCCTGGACAAAGATACAAAGAGAGGATGAGGTAAAGGGCGGGGTACAAGGTGGTGGGCGCTGTAGAAGGCAGAAAGTAGCAGTGGCAAAAAGGGAAATGCGGAGGCAGATCAAAGCATCTTGGCCAATACCGTCCGGCACACGGACTACAATGCGGGCTGAGATTGGGAACGGGAGCTCCGGGTCCATGACGGCATCCAGGGCAAGAAACACTCATGGCTTAGGCACTCTGTCGTGCTGCTGTAGCACTGCATTGATTGGACCAGGGGGGCGTCGTCTGGGGGTGAGTATCTAGATTTCAGACCTACATTCGGATATGTTGGCCCTTGTCAGAGAAACCTGGGCACCATTGTACGGGGGACACGAGAACAGTAAAGAGGGTGGGAGGGTTGCGACTGTGGAAACAAGCACTAGATGGACTCAGTGCTCTATGCGGTGAGTGGCCATGCGAGGTGCGGCCGTCCGTTTTGAAGCTGAAGTGTAGAAGATGTATTCCCGAGTAATAACTATCTACTTGACCTCCGAACAATTCATCGGCCGTCCCGGCCCGGTAGTTTGATACATGGCGAGATTCTGTGTCGGCATCCGCCTCCAGACTTGCATCACCATAGGCTAGCTACGAAAGGCAAGGCAGTATCACGGTGTAGGATGGGATAGTCCCGTGCACACCAAGAGCAGGCCGAGTCCAACTCACTCGGACTGATTAGTCGGTGTGTCTCGAGTGGTCGCCGCCACCTTTGGCCAGTAGACTTCGTTCGCGGCCGGCCCGGGAGCTACCCCACATCTTCCCAATCAACCCAAACCAAACAGACCCTTGTCCCTGCAGGTCCGGGTGGTGAGTGTTGCAGCCGTTCTGCAGATGCCAGCCTGGAGGACGGCAAGGGGAAAAGACAGGAAAATTACTACGGTAATAAATTTAAGGTACTTAGGTATTTCCTTAGGTATTTAGGTACTTACAGGAGGTATGTAAGCAACGGAGGCGGTTGAGCGCGAGTGCCCTCCGAAATTCGCATTTCTACGAGGTCGGAAAGCACAACCTCGCCGGGGAGCTTGGGCCACATGGAGCAGCTTCCCGGTGTTTATGGAGGGGTGGAGACCTACGGTGGCCATCGGCACCGGGAACGGTCAGAGCTAGTGGCCGCCTTCGCATCCCGACGTCATCTGCGAGCTGCCGCCCCTTGATACCTCAAGCTGCTTCCCCTTTCAGAATATCGCCGCCCCGTGTCCAATTTGCACTCTCAATTGCGACTACGACACCCCAATCACTAATCTCGCCCGCCCGACCAAGCCGCAGGAAGGGCGAACTCGCCTTATCTCCCTCCTCTTCACTCGCCGTAGTGCCCCCGCACGCTGAGCCAAGGCGAGCCGACTTTTGGGCACGACGACGATAAGGAGAAAAAAAATGGCCTCCTTCCTTCAAAAGGCGATGCTGCCCTCCTCAAGGGTAGTGGTACGCTCTCAATTTCAGAGGAAAACGCTGCCTCGCCTCGTGCATCCCGCCTCGCTGTCTCTTCGCCTCGCTTCCACCATGGTCCCTAAGCTCAAGGACCCGTCTCTCTTCAAGCAAGACGTTTGTTACGTCAATGGCGAGTGGGTGACGGCCAAGTCTGGCAAGACCTTCGAGGTCACAGGTAGGAAAATGCCACTGCTCCTCCTTTCCATTCTCGCGCCTGCTCATGCCTGCCGTAGATCCAGCGACTGGCAAGGTCATTGGCACCTGCCCCGAGTTCGACACGGCAGACACAGAAGCTGCGATAGCTGCCGCTAAGGCCTCCTTTGAAACGTTCAAGAAGCTGACTGGCCGAGAGCGGGCTAAGCTCCTACGAAAATGGTACGACCTGATGATGGAGAATGTTGACGATCTAGCCACCCTCATCACCCTAGAGAACGGCAAGCCACTCGCTGACGCCAAGGGCGAAGTCGCCTATGCGGCGAACTTTTTCGAGTGGTTCAGCGAAGAGGCACCACGCGTATACGGGGACACGATACCGTCCACTACACCGGGCAACAGGGTCTGGACCGTCAAGGAGCCCGTTGGGGTCTGCGGCCTCATCACACCGTGGAACTTTCCCGCCGCTATGATCACTCGCAAGCTGGGTCCAGCTCTGGCGGTTGGGTGCACCGCCGTGTGCAAGTCTCCCGGAGAGACTCCATTTACCTCGCTCGCCATCGCTGAGCTAGGCCACCGCGCCGGCATACCCAAGGGCGTCGTCAATGTCATTACTGCTCTGTCCAACACGCCCAAGATTGGAGAGACTTTGACCACACATCCAACCATCAAGAAAGTTTCTTTTACCGGTTCCACCCCCGTCGGAAAGCTCCTTATGAAGCAGTCATCTAGTACGCTCAAAAAGCTATCGATGGAGCTAGGCGGAAACGCCCCCTTCATTGTCTTCGACGATGCCGATGTCGACGCCGCCGTTGCCGGGGTTCTCGCTTCCAAATTCCGTTCTTCGGGCCAGACGTGCGTATGTGCCAACCGAATCTTCGTTCAGAAGGGCATCTATGACGAGTTCGCCAAGAAACTAGCCGAGAAGGTCTCTGCCTTCAAGGTTGGGAATGGCTTCCACGAGGGAATCACCCATGGCCCCTTAATCCACGACCGCGCTGTTAGTAAGGTCGACGCACACGTCCGTGATGCCGAGAACAAGGGTGGCAAAGTCATTGCTGGCGGCCAGAAGCTGCCAGATCTCGGAGAGAACTTTTACCAACCAACCGTCATCACCGGCATGACAGTCGGTATGGCACTTGCTACAGAGGAGACGTTCGGCCCGGTCGCCGGACTCTTTCAATTTGAGACAGAAGAGGAAGTTGTCCGGCTTGCGAATGACACGGAGGTTGGTCTTGCAGGCTACTTCTTCTCACAAGACATCCAGCGCGTGTACCGGGTCGCCGAAGCTTTGGAGGTGGGAATGGTTGGCGTCAATATCGGTTTGCTCTCCGATCCAGCCACGCCTTTCGGCGGCGTCAAGGAGAGCGGTTTCGGTCGGGAAGGCTCCATGTACGGGACGGCTGAGTATACGATCACCAAGATGATTACTGCTGGAGGGATGTCGCAACCGCTCCAGGGGAAAGCTTAGATTTTGCCTTGGATGGGATCTCATAGGAGCAGTATCTGCCTGATATATATCGACGGCAACATGTATTTGTTAGAAGCTGGCTGGGATTCTTATCTAGGACGCTCAAAGCCCGCCGCGCAACGTGGCAGCATGGGCAAGGTTGTCGGACCTAAACATAGACCAGAGCGTCAACCAGAGCGAGGGCTCGCTCTTTGCTATAGGGGTATGGGGGTGTTGCGTTCAATATGAGAATACAGTGGTATATACAATTCCTCCCAGACCTGGTTTAAAGACGGCTAAGGACTGCTTCCGCACACATCTCCATATTCACAATCGCTAGTATGGACCCCCTAAGAGAAGCACCAGGAAGATGGTTGGCGCGGCTGATCTCGCTTATCTTTCTCCGCCTCCCAGTCATCATGGTACTTGATCGTGGCAGTGATAATCTGGTCAATCGTTCCGAAGACACTCTCGTGCGTCGTTGCAGTGCACTCAAAGTATTTGCCTCCGAGGAACCGGCAGTTCGAGTTAGCCTGTTGATGTCTGTCAATTCCTGATGCCTCTACAGCCTTCAAGAAGAACGCGAACTGCTCACCACGTGGAACATGATTGGACGGACGGCAGGCACAAAGTTGAGTTGAGGGAGCAATGGAGCAGAGGAAGGGCGAGTGTCGGCCTTGGTCCCGAGCATGAAGAAGGGACAATCGATGAGCCAGCGGTCGATTTCGTTCTTCCACTGGGTCGTATTTAGTTAGCATCGCATTTTGCGCATCGTCGCTGATCGTTACGCACATGGTAGATGGCCATCATGTTGTCCTCAGCCTCAACCGAAAAGCAGATAATGGCTGCGTGAAAGTTTGTGCCTTTGAGGGTAACGGCATCGGCTGCAGTCATCTTCCCGGGTACATCCCATATCTCAATGCTCATCACTTCTCCATTGACTGGGAGGGTGACTGTTATGATGTCAGTTCGGACGGACCTGTCAGCCTGGATAATGATGTCAGTATAGGCATGCAAGGGAGGGTGAAGGATGAGAAGAGGGTAGGGGCGAGGAGGCTCACCGGCTCGTAATTTCCTGTTGCCAGCGTACTGAAGGACTAAGATCAGTGCTCGGCTCTTCCTGATAGCTACTTTGGGGTTTGCTTCTTACTTGATGAGGGTAGATTTCCCTGCAAATGTAGTGCCGACAAAGAGGAGTTTTAACTTGCGAATCTGAACTGACGAAGCCACACTAGTTCGACGGCTAACAGAGAGTTGGTCGAGGAGGAGACTGATGCCGGTTACACTACGACGCACGATAGTCTTTCTTCTCTTGGCTGCACCTAGGGGCTCAGGTACCGTCTCGGCCCCGTGCCCGTGGGTCCACACATCGGTGCCAGGGAATGAAATCCAGGAAAGCCGATTCCTCACGCGGTTTAGAAGACGGGCCCGCTTCGAAGCGGGCTCAGGCTGGATGCCCGCCTCCTATCTACAAGTTAGCAGACCCAACTAGAGGGCACGAATAATATCGCGTCATACGTACTCTCGCAGAACGTTTGTGGCAGTTAGCGCGCTCGGTACCATGCTGGTGGACGCTCTCAGTCCGAACATGCGATCTGGACAACGTCATGGAATGTAACACTTCTGAAGTATTTTTATCGTAGCGGCCATCAAGACCAGTGCCCATGAGGTCATCGGTCCCGGGATCATAGATGCCGTTCACGGTGCATTCTTGTGCCGAACCGCCTGCCTCAGTCATCAATTGCACTTTCCCGGCTGCTCGATTAGCACCATTCCTACCGCGCTCCTCCTCGACTTTCTGATCGATCACACCATTGGCGTTGGCCTCAGTGGTTCGCGTAGAACCTGTACCAACGCGAAGATAAGGCTTTTCATGCCCAGAAGAGCGATCGCCGGGTTGGAGAGGTGAGATGTCATCAAACGGATTAGTATTCTGAGCTGGATGCGCAGTGAGCCTGTTGGCGTAGCCCGTGACCCGAGTACAGTCCTGAAGCCATCTGTCAAAGCGGTTACTTGTGCGAAAGTTGTTGGGCAATCCGTCATGTGCACGTTGCCCAGAGCAGTAGACACCTCCGCTTCGGGGCTGCGTTGTTCTTTGAAGTACTTCTAAACCATCACACAACTGAGGCCCATGACACCCTCCCTGCGAGTTAAGGGTTTGAGCACGCACCCTGGTTTTGGCGTGGTTATGGCCTGGCAGGTGTTCCGCCGCAAGGTGATGGCTATTGTGTTCTCTGGGCCTAGGATACTCGTTATGAGGAGGAACATGCGTGCCTTTTGCTTGTCGTCCGGCTTCTTTCTCCCGTACGAGTCCTGCCGACTGTACACGAGTCTCCTCTTCACACTCGTGACAGTCGCATTGGCGAACGACGGATGGAGTCCCCCCGGCTCCTTCTGCACCTTGAGGCGATGATAGACTGCATCTCCGGGAGCGAGGAACGAGGTCCCGCCCAATCTGATTATGATAGCGGTTGAAATCCGCGTTGCCAGGGGCTCTTTGATGATAGAAGCCGCTACTATTGCGGATATCCAGACCACTGGCGCCGGCAAACGCTGTAGTACCACGCTTATGATTGAGAAATACCTGCCGGCCAACCGCTCGAGGCACCTGAGCCATCTGTTGTTCCAAAACTGGAGGACTTCGGCCAGGCGGACAATTCGTAGACGCTCTCTCAGGGTTCTGCTGGAAAGGCGGCCTGGGAGTTATATTTGTGTTGTCATGATTACGACCGTAACTAGAGACCTTGTCGCCAACTGGGCTCTTTGTAAGTTCAACGGTATCGCCAATCCGGCTATGTCTCAACGGCCGGCATCGGGGCACGAGGTTTGCAGTCTGAAACCTCTCTGCACTTGGGTCGTTCTTTACGGGGAAACTTGGCGGCAGTGTCTCGGGGGCACTCTCAACAAGGTTCTCCGGGGATATTTCGAGGACGCGACTGCGACCGGGCTGTATTCGTCTTTCCTGGAGCTCCCGCTGTCTTTGTTGCGCGGGAAGAATTCGGCCGAAGATGGGAATTGGGGGATACCTGAGCGAACATGAATTAACTGGAGACATACTCTCTCAGAGGCGCCAAAAAACGAGGAGAGGAACAAAAGAGCGCAAGAACACTTGATGGGAAGGAGGTGGCTCGCATGATCGCCCGTGTATGCTGACAGGATCATGGAAGATGTTATTGCTGGTGAAGGTTTTCTGCGCTACTCACTGGCGATGGCTCATATTTATCGCAGAAGCGAATTTTGATGCTCGGGGTAGTAGGTCGGTTTACCCATTCAGTTGCTGGGAAGAATGAAGTGGCTTTTTATTCCGGCTCCACGGAACATCGGTTTCTTTTAGTTGGTCCTACAGTTGATTAGTGGGCTAATAAAGGACTACTCAGTTTTACCTCTCAGATCGTCTGGACACAATCGACATACAAGATGATGATTACGCGACTCCTATCCTGGTGAGAGGCAAGATGTATGGCGGATGTGGGATTGCGAGGATGCTTTTTGTTTTAAAAAAAAAAAAAAAAAAAAAAAAGAAGGGAGGTGGAGAGGCTCGCTGTACTTTCGAAGATCGGCTTTCACGTTAATCTCACACGCACGCTGCGACTGGGTGTAGGTAGGGTAAGGGATTTTTTTCTCCCCAAGTCAAAGTGAGGAGGTTGAGTACCGTACTTGGGTCTGGGCAGACCAAGCGGCTACTTCCCAACGCAGTTTCCCAAGGATAGGGAGAGAGTGTCATGGCGAAATGAAATGAGAAAAACAACCATGTTTCTAGGGAAAGAGCTTACATTGTATCCCATTAATATTAAGGGTTTTGGGATCTACGAGGTCTGGAGAGACCAGTATTGCCTCCAGATAGTCCGATCACTTGCCGAGCTCCAAGGAAGTTCCACATACACCCCAACTTATTTTCGTGCTCGGTCGACGAAGGAGAGATGCAAATCGTAGAGTGTAGATAAAATATAAGGCAATAAAACTGAATACAGGCGACCCTAAATGACAATCTCGTCTCGAGCTGCAGAAAATAACTTATGTGATGTGTAAACAAAGTATTAGGGGTAAAAGCGGGGCGATGGCTGGCCGAAATGGGACCACAGGTGCGGCGCCGACAAGTCCTCAAGTTAGCAATTCGTCAAGGCATGTAAGGTATGTAATACTCGGGCTTCTATTCGCCTCCTTGTGCTGGGTCTTGGCATGGATCTTAGTCGCACGCTGGAGTGGGCTATTCCCCGCCTTGTGAGCTGCCGCCATTGACGGAGCACGGTGACATGCTGACGAGATATCCGGGCATGGTCCTCCATAATTAGGTCTTTTACCTGGACTGGGGCGGGTTTCGTCTTGTTATTGCGTGTCCTTGTTCCGTATATTGTGGACGGATTTCGTTTGACTTTGAGTCTCGCTCGAGTTCGGGTAATTGAATTTCGAGGCTACAGTGCTATGTTAGGTAATCGCAACAGGGTTCAGAAGTAAGAGCAGCTTAGGTGTAATCTGTACCTCCCCGCACTCCCTTTATTCGACGAGTGCGGCAGGGGCAGCAGCAGCGCCTTTGGAATCCGTCCCCACTCCGGGCGGGTCAGAGGACCGGCGATGGCGCAATTTATGAGGGCTCCCCGATTTACGGACAACGACTTGGGCACAGCACACTGGCCCAATCCAGGACTAGAATCTCACCTCTCCAGGCCTTATTATTCGTCCAACTGTGCTTCCATCCATCCTCTTCCCCTTAGCGGCACGCACCCCCCAGACGGGCGATAACTCATGTCCTCCTCTCCCTTGCTTCTTCAACTACTCTGCCGCCCAATTTCCCGCATCCAGACGACAGCTAGGCTTCACCCTCGGGCGGCTCGCAGTATTCATTCCTCTTTGGCCATGTCGGCAAAGCTCAAGCCGGCTGCCCGCGTGGCGAGCCAGAGACAAGATGTTTGGTAAGTGGGAAGAAGCATCGATCGCCATTTTGGCCGGGATGGGTGCCCCGCCCCTTTGGGTAGTTCCCTCTCCCCCAACAGATATCTACACAAGTGATGGGATATGACCTCGTATGCATTCTTACTGGGCCTGACCATACTCGATAAGGACCATCGTCAACGAGGCAGCCGCGGCCTCGCCAAAGCAACCCATCATCAACATGGGCCAGGGGTTCTTCGGCTATAACCCGCCCGAGTTCATCCTGAACGCTGCCAAGCAGGCGCTGGACCGGGTCGAGTGCAACCAGTATAGCCCCACCAAAGGGCGGCCCCGGCTGAAGAAAGCCATCTCAGATGCCTACGCGCCATTCTGGGGGCGGAAGCTGGATCCGGACACCGAGGTGACCATCACCACGGGAGCAAACGAAGGCTGGTCTTCTTATTCCCGGACGTACACCGAGGCGGTTTCCTAACCTGGGCGACAGGCATGCTCAGCGCTTTCATGGCCTTCATCGAGCCTGGGGATGAAGTCATCGTCTTCGAGCCCTTCTTCGATCAGTAGGTGGCCTGTCGTCCCTTGTACCCTAGAGGGCCTCGCGGCTAAGAAGACGGCCCTGCCGCGGAACAGGTACATCAGCAACATCGAGATGCCAGGCGGTAAGATCGTCTATGTCCCGCTGCATCCGCCCAAGGAAGGAGCTGTCAAGACCCTCTCTGCCGCGGAATGGAGCCTCGACTTTGAACAGCTCGAGAAGGCCGTTACGCCGAAGACCAAAATGCTAGTCATTAACACGCCTCGTAAGAAGACAATGCCACGGCCCCGGCCTATATTGTCGGAGCTGACTGTTCTTCTTAGACAACCCCGTCGGCAAGGTCTTCTCGAAGGAGGAGCTGCAGCGGATCGCCGACATCTGCCTGAAGAACCAGATCATCATCTTGTCGGACGAGGTCTACGACCGCCTCTTCTACGTACCCTTCACCCGCATCGCCACCCTGTCGCCCGAGGTCGAAAAGATCACGATCACGGTCGGGTCCGCAGGCAAGAATTTCTATGCCACCGGATGGCGAGTTGGTGAGTGCCATAGCGCGAGTTCTCTCTCCCTCCTGATGGCGATATGAGACGCTAAAACTGAGGGATACAAGGCTGGCTGATGGGTCCTGCCGAGCTGATACAGTACGTCTCGGCTGCGCATACGCGCATCTGCTACTCGTCCGTCTCCCCGCTGCAGGAGGCGTGCGCCATCGGCTTCGAGCAAGCCGAAGGTGAAGGGTTCTGGGACACCTGTGTGCAGGACATGAAAGCCAAGCTGGCCCGCTTTAACGAGGTCTGGGACGAGCTCGGGATCCCGTACTCGGAGCCCGAAGGCGGATATTTCGTCATGGCCAACATGAGTAAGGTAAAGCTTCCCGAGGACTATCCCTTCCCTCCGCATGTGGCGAGCCGGCCCCGGGACTTCAAGCTCGCCTGGTTCCTGATCCAGGAGGTCGGCGTCGCTGCCATCCCTCCGACTGAATTCTACACCGAAGCCAACGCGCATATTGCGGAGGACTATCTGCGATTTGCCGTCTGTAAACCTGACGATGTGCTCGAGACCGCCAAGGAGAGGCTACGGGGGCTGAAGAAATACATCCAGAACTAGAGCAGAGAAGCTCAGGCAGAAGGCTAGACAGAGAGGAATGGTCTTGCAAATAGATTTCACACAAAAAGCGTGGCCCCTTAACCACATATCGTGTTCCTCCGATGGCGGGGCAGCACCTGGAGGCATAAATGGCCAATCCAATTTGCTGTGACGATCCTGATGCCGAGCGAAACCCGGTCGGACCCTTAGCGCCGATGGCGCGGCGTTTACACTTTCCATCCAAAATCGGCGATAAGGACAGCAGTCAACCCCTGCACTCAGCACACTCCGTGCGTAGAATCGGCCTTAGGAGGTGTCAACGCCATAGTACGCTCCCTTGGCCTCATGCCCTCCGCCGCTGGAAGGAGGTGGACGGACCATTACTCATGCCCGGCACCTCAGTCTCTTCGGAGTTGAGCAGCCAAACGCCTCGGGTGCATCGGCCATTGGGCGAGACCACGAGGAGCTGCCCGTTCCCAATTGAGGCCGAGTAACAAGTATAAAATGAAGGGAGCCGGCACCAGGAGGTGGACGGCCGCATCAAACAGCTATCCTCTATCGCCTCTTCACGCCAACCCATCATTTAGCTTTACATCGCGGCTACTTTACACACTAGGACCCTGCATTGAATCCCCCCACCTCAGCCAGCCCGGAATCCGCTTAGAGACTTAACATGTCTACCCGTCGGGTTCTCCTCACCGGAGCCAATGGCTATGTCGCACAGCATGTACTGGCAGCCTTCCTCAAGGCCGGCCATTCCGTCCGGGGCATTGTCCGGTCGCAGTCCAAGGTGGACCAGCTCAAGAGAACATTCAAGGACTACGCAGGTACTGCGCAGCTCGATTTCGACATCGTGACCGACATCACCGCCCCCGGCGCCTTCGATGCCGTGCTCAGCTCAGACCCCCCTTTCGATGCCGTCGTGCACACGGCCTCGCCCTTCAACTACCGCCTGAACAGCAGCGCGCTAGAGTTTCTCGAGCCGGCTGTCCACGGCACATCCGAGATCCTGGCCAGCATCGCCCGGGTCGCACCCACGGTCAAGCGCGTGGTGCTTACCAGCTCCATGGCGGCCGTGGTCGACTTTGCCGCTCCCAAGATCACCAGCCCGGCCAAGGTCTATACCGAGAAGGACTGGAACCCTACGACGTGGGAGCAAGCCATTGCGCCTGGTGCCGCGTCTAGTGTCGGGTATCAGGCCTCCAAGAAGTACGCCGAGAAGGCTGCATGGGACTTTATCGACAAGAAGAAGCCCAACTTTGACTTGGTCGTGCTGAACCCCCCAATGGTCTATGGGCCTCTGTACGACCCATCTATCATCGGGAGCCCGTCCGAGCTGCCCGAGAGCGTGTTCGGTATCTACAACAAGATATTGGGTCACGGTTTGACCGAGAGCACCTCCCTGCCTCCAAACGTCCTCCACCTATACGTCGATGTGCGAGACCTTGCTCAAGCGCACCTGCTCGCCACCACAACCCCAGGGGCCGGGGGCCATAGGTTTCTGATCCTCGCGGAACAGGGTCACATGTCGAACCAGCGCATCGTAAATATTGCACGAGAGAAACTCCCCGAGCTCCATGGACGCATCCCCAAGGGCGACCCGGAGAAGGAGCTTTCTCCCGAGGGAACATTCGATGCGAGGAACACGTCGGCAAGGGAGATCTTGGGCCTCGCATTCCGGTCCCCGCAAGAGACCATAGGAGATCTTGCCGCGCAACTAGCGGCCATCGATACGAGGGTGGGGGCTTAGCCGAGAGACTTTCGAATGGCGTTCGGATGGATGAGTTGTTAATTCGGGGACTGCTTTCACCAAGGGGATGGACACGGCAGAATCTAGTAATGTACATAGACATATAGGTGGATTTCACACCGCCTACGCGTAAAATATCGTCTCTATAACATCGTCTCATAAACCTGCGCCCAGATCCTCGGCTCTCATTTGGCAAAGTGCAACGACTTCGTGTAGCAGTACGAAAGCAAACCTTGCTTTCCCATCTCCCCTCCATATCCGCTGTCCTTCATGCCGCCGAAGAAGGCGCCGGGGTTTGGACGCTCGGAGACATTGATCCAGACGCTGCCTGCCTCCAGCCGGCGCGCGATGCGCTCGGCATTGGCAAGATCCTTCGAGTACACAGAAGCCCCGAGGCCCGCGTTGCTCAGGTTGGCCCTCTTGATTACGTCGTCCTCGTCAGAGTAGGCGAGAATGGGAAGAACAGGACCTGGGAGAAGAGGGATGGTTAGCACGCGCCACAGGAACTTGCGGGGGACGCAAGGAGCCTACCGAATTGTTCTTCTTTCACTAGCCACGAATCCTCGGCCGGCTTAGACACAATGGTCGGGGGAACCCAGAAGCCTTTCTTGTCCGCCAATGCCTGGCCGCCCGTCACGATCTTGTAACCGCTCTTGCGGCAGTCCTCAATGATATCCTTGATGATGTCATACTGCGCCTTGTTGGAGAGCGGGCCGAACGCGCTCGGAGTGTTGCCGTCTTCCTGCACAGTGTACGACCTCTCTACCTCAGCAACGAGGCGATCTAGGAACTCGTCATAGATTCTCTCGTGTACATAGATGCGCTTACTCGCGACGCACACTTGACCTGCATTGAAGAAGCCGCCTGATGCAATGCTGGGGATCGCCTTGTCGAGGTCGGCGTCGGGGCACACGATGCAAGCGTCGTTGCCGGCAAGCTCAAGCGTGACTTTTTTGAGCGTTTTGGAGCAGCTGGCCATGACGCGCTTTCCCGTAGCGATGGTTCCGGTGAAGGTGATCTTGTCGATTCCGGGATGCAGTGTCATGAGGGCACCGAGCTCGGCCCCCCCATTCACGACTTGCAGGACACCCGGAGGCAGGATCCCCCTAGCGAGCTCGATCCACTTCATGACAGCGTACGGGGTGAAAGGCGAAGGCTTAACGATGACGCAGTTTCCTGTCACAATGGACGAGACTACCTTGATGTTGGACAGGATCAGGGGGAAATTCCAAGGGCATATGGCACCCACCACGCCGAGAGGGACGTGTGTGGCTACGACCCTGGTATTTTCATCCTCGGTCTGGACCTCGTCTTCTAGTCCGATCTTGGCTATGGCTTCCGTTAGGGCTAGGTAGTCATAGGGGATGGATGTGAAAAGGCGAACGAAAGGAGGAGCAAGAGAATAGAGGTTGGGGCTTAGGAGAAGGCTTACAATACAAAAGACACTGATGGATGGAAGCCTGAAGGTCGATGCCAGCTACAATCGCCTACGCGGTTTCAGCTCTGGGACAGTATTTGGAGATAGCCTCTGGCCTCAATTGGCACATACCGACTTGCCCGTTTCCTTCTGGAGTATCTCGGTGAGCTCGGGTCTGTGTTCTTCGAGGTTCTCAGCCAACTTGACCAGCAAGGCTTGACGCTCCGGAACTGTCGTCAGAGACCAGGTAGCGAAAGCATTTCTGGCCGCTGTGACCGCATCATCGAAGTCCTGGTTTGTGGCCATCGGGCACGCCCAGAGAGGCTCCTCAGTCCGAGGATCCGTCACCTGGTGTGTCTTCTCGGCACTCCGCAGCTCATCGTTGATGATGTTATAGAACTGGACCTGCATCTTGCGATGTTGAACCGAAATCAAGGTGTCAGAAGTATGTAGCCACACACAATGTTTGACCTTTGTCCGACGAGGGGGCAAGACTGTGATTGCCCAGGATGGGAAAGACGAGGAAGGGCGAGAAGGTATTTAGCAAGTTTAGCATATTGCGCC
This sequence comes from Thozetella sp. PMI_491, assembly GCA_021432635.1. Taxonomy (NCBI): domain Eukaryota; kingdom Fungi; phylum Ascomycota; class Sordariomycetes; order Chaetosphaeriales; family Chaetosphaeriaceae; genus Thozetella; species Thozetella sp. PMI_491. The sequence goes on from MU270076.1 coordinate 383,115, forward strand.
GTCGAGACGGCCAATATATCTGTGCCCCGGCCGGGGAGGCATGTCCCGCGTACGGCACGCTGCAAATACCCGGGATTATTTAGTTGCAATTCGCCCGAGGACACGCATGCAGTTCTTGCACGCTAGCGACAGGGATTGTGAAGCAACACGGCAGATCATGAGCCGCCCTCTCCCATCCACCCGTTCCATGACACATGATGACCAAGAGGAGCTACGGAACCACTCTAGACATGGCGCGCGCTCGGTGCGGGGAGAATGAGGGGTTCGCTGTTCGGCAGGTACGCTGTGCTGTTTGCTCTTGAAGATTGGACCAGGGGGCCGGAATCTGGGCCTGAGCGCACATGACCAGTGCGCGACGTGGAGGAAGAAAGAGGGGGAGGCAACGGCGGGGGAGCATGAGGCTCAGGGAACACGAGGCGCAAGCTGCCATGCAAGATCTCTAGCCACGATCTCTTGGGTTGGTGATGCGCGAGTGGCAATCTGGCCATTCTCACATATCTATGTCCAACTCGGCCTCGCTTCCTCGCTTCTTGTCTGTTTTGGGAGTGCTGAAGCCGCCATCATGTCACAGGTCGGGGCCTGGGTTCGGGTTAGCTTGTTGTTGAGCACCAGGGCCTGGGGGGGCTTGGGAGGCGCGAAGTGGCACAGACAACCCCAGATAAGGGCGGGCGAGGATCCAGTGGTGAAAGATGAAGTCAAAAGATGATGCCGAAAGACGAAGGGAGATGCGGCAGTTGGCGAACCAAGTTCGTTGTCTCTCTTTTGCTCGGACTTGCAAGGTGAATGAGCCCCGGACCCAGGAGGCATCTCGGTGAGTTCTGGAGGAGAGACAACAATGAGCAAGGATGAAGCAAGTTACCTAGGTATGCATGTACTGTAGGTAAGGTCGGTGGGTAGGTGTAGGTGGCTAAGGTGGGGTATGTAAGGTAGCCAGCCAAGGGAGGGGCTGCGACGGGGAATGGCCTGGCCCGCCGCATGGGTTAGGGTCTCGTGGAGTTCCCCGGATGCTACCCGGAGCCGGCCGAGTTATTTTAGCGAGCCAGCTGGTGCAAACCCCGCTCGCCACCCAATTATAAGGTTTCCGTACTTAGCATCTAGGTGGTAGTTAGTTATACATCTTTGCCTCTGTACTATATACTATCTACCTACCTACCTACCTGCCTGCCTCCCTGCCTGCCTGCCCCGTGTATCTGACTCCCTGCCCGCTTACCAGCGATTACACAGCACTTGCCCAGTTGGGCATGTCTGCTTATTACAGCTACGGCCAGCAAATCGCCGTGTTGGCCCAGGGTGCTGCTCAAGGCGGGCAGCGAAGAGTAGGAAGGAGCATTTGCATCTGGCGTCATCGATAAGCCTCTCTCCTCTTCTGGGCAGTCCTCAGGTGGGCAGGCGGCCACCTCCCTTCGCCTCTTACCCCAGGCCGGTTAAGAAATTCCCTCGTCACGTAGGTATCTACACCAGGCAACTACGCAAGGTACCTTCTTGTATTAAGTAAAGCTCGTACCTTTGGAAGCAGAGGAGACGAGGACGTGCGTAGGTGGGGCCCGAGTAGCAAGAAACAGAAAACGGGTCCAGGATCTAATGCACTATCGCAGCACAGCGGCCCCTTCCGAGCTTGGGAAGTGCCCCAAAAACTAGAGAGCAAATCGCCACCTTGTCATAGGTCGGGACTAAAAGGTCGGGCAGGGGAGCATGCGCTGATAACGCGCCTTCCCTTTAATCGGCTATCCGTTTGTCTCTCCTTCTCACTTTCTCTCCCTCCGGCATCGATCCCGCCGTCACCTACAGTGTCACCCACACCTTCTTCGGCCCCCCAGACAAGGGGCCTCGCATGCATTCCTAGCTACTGGGTCGAAAATTTGTCAAAGATCAAAGAAGTTCGACGCAGTCGTCCGCCATGGCTCCAGCTACCATTTCCCCGGAGTGGCCCTCCGCCGTTCGATCTCTGACTACGACCTTTGACGACACCCTCCGCTTTTACCTCAACGGTACCCGAGTGGTCCTCGACGAGATCGATCCTGAGCTCACCCTACTCGAGTATCTCCGCGGCATCGGCCTGACCGGCACCAAGCTGTATGTGGACCCTTCACTCTGGCCGTCGCTTCCCGGCCTGAGTCCTTGGCTACCTGCCGCCGCCCCCAACCCCTCCCCCTTATTTGATGTTTATTTCGGTTATTTACTTCTATATCATTTTCCCCTTCCCCCCCCCTCCCCACATTCCCCCAAGCATCTTGTAAGCGGAACTGCCCGACTGACAGACACCTGACCAGCGGATGCGGTGAAGGAGGCTGTGGTGCATGCACCGTGGTTGTCTCCCAGTATAACCCCACTACCAAGAAAATATACCACGCGAGCGTCAATGCCTGCCTAGCACCTCTCGCCAGCCTGGACGGTAAGCATGTGATCACGGTGGAAGGTATCGGCGATGTTAAGAAGCCGCATCCGGCCCAGGAGAGAGTTGCTAGAAGCCACGGCAGCCAGTGCGGTTTCTGCACTCCAGGCATTGTCATGAGTCTGTATGCCCTCTTGCGCAACAACGAGAGTCCCACTGAGCACGACATGGAAGAGGCCTTCGACGGGAATCTATGCAGATGCACAGGCTACCGGCCCATCCTAGATGCGGCCCAGACCTTCAGCGTTTCGAAAACCTGCGGGAAAAGCACATCGAACGGCGGCGGCGGGTGCTGCATGGAGAATGGGAGCAAGCCCGACGGGGGTTGCTGTAAGACTGGCTCTGACGGCGGGGATAGCCGACCTCTCAAGAGGTTCACACCTCCGGGTTTCATCGAATACGAGCCAGACACGGAGCTCATCTTCCCCCCGGCGCTCAAGAAGCACAACTTCAGACCCCTTGCGTTTGGCAACAAGCGCAAGAGGTGGTACCGGCCTATCAGTCTCGACCAGCTTCTCGAGATTAAGAGTGTCTACCCGGACGCCAAGATCATCGGCGGGAGCACAGAGACGCAGATTGAGATCAAATTCAAGGCGCTGCAGTATCCTGTCTCGGTGTTCGTCGGCGACATCCCGGAGTTGCGTCAATACGCTTTCAACGACGATCATGTCGAAATTGCCGGTAACGTCATCCTTACCGACCTGGAAAACATCTGCCTTGATGCGATGGCGCACTATGGCGCAGCCAAGGGCCAGGTATTTGCTGCCATGCACAAGCAACTAAAGTACTTTGCCGGCCGGCAAATCCGCAACGTCGGCACACCCGCTGGCAATCTAGCCACCGCAAGCCCCATCAGTGATCTCAACCCAGTCTTCATGGCCTCGGACGCAACGGTGATCGCGAAGTCCCTAGAGAACGGTACTACCGAGATACCCATGTCAGGGTTCTTCAAAGGATATCGCCGTACAGCTCTGTCTCCTGATGCTATCCTTGCCTCCATCCGCATCCCGCTCACCCGTGAGCGGAACGAATTCTTTCGGGCGTATAAGCAGGCAAAGAGGAAAGATGACGACATTGCTATTGTCACAGCAGCCTTTCGCTTGCGCTTGGACGATGCTGGGGTCGTGGAAGAGTGCAACTTAGTGTACGGCGGGATGGCCCCCACGACAGTCGCCGCCTCTAGGGCGAATTCTTACTTAGTCGGGAGGAAGTTCGCTGAGCTTGAAGCCCTAGAGGGGGGGATGAATGCACTCGAGCAGGACTTTGACTTGTCATTTGGCGTTCCTGGCGGAATGGCCTCCTACAGAAAGTCACTGGCTCTCTCCTTCTTCTACAGGTTCTATCACGACATCATGCTTGAACTAGGAGGTGCCAAAACGAGCGACAAGGACTCTACGCTGGAACTCGAACGCGAGCTCTCGAGTGGTGCGGTGGACCATGACGCTGCGGCAGCATACCAACAACAGATCCTCGGCAAGTCAAATCCTCACGTCGCCGCATTGAAGCAGACAACAGGCGAGGCGCAATACACGGACGACATCCCCCCCTTAAAGAACGAGCTGCATGCCTGTCTTGTCCTCTCCACCAAGGCCCATGCCAAGATCAAGTCGGTAGATTATTCTGCCGCCCTAGACATACCCGGCGTGGTGGATTACGTGGACAGACATGACATGCCTAGCGCTAGAGCTAACAGATGGGGGGCTCCTCACTTCGAGGAGCTCTTCTTAGCCGAAGACGAAGTCTTCACCACTGGTCAGCCCATCGCAGCCATCCTGGCGACCTCGCCGCTTAGAGCCGCAGAAGCTGCCAGGGCTGTCAAGGTTGAGTATGAGGAGCTCCCCGCTGTCTTCTCGATCGAAGAGGCTATTGAGAAGGAGAGCTTTTACAACTACTTCCGCGAGATCAAGAACGGCGATCCTGAAGAAGCTTTCAAGCATGTCGATCATATCTTCACTGGAGTTGCCAGAATGGGAGGGCAAGAGCACTTTTATCTGGAAACCAATGCCACGCTCGCCGTCCCTAAGCCGGAGGATGGAGAAATGGAGATCTTCTCCAGTACACAGAACCCCAACGAAGCGTAAGAAGCCCCGTCCGCACATTTAGTCGAAGAAGTAGGGACAAAGAGAGGAAGAGCCCAAGAAACTAACATGATGCCAAATACTTAGACAAGTGTACGCCTCCCAGGTTCTCGGCGTCCAGTCCAACAAGATTGTAGTGCGTGTCAAGCGCATGGGTGGAGGCTTCGGCGGAAAGGAAACGCGATCCATCCAGCTGAGCAGCATTTTAGCGCTTGCAGCCAAGAAGACTCGGCGTCCAGTACGTTGCATGCTCACGCGCGAGGAAGACATGGTAACCAGTGGCCAACGGCATCCCTTCTTGGGACGCTGGAAGGTTGGTGTCAACAAGGACGGCAAGATCCAGGCCCTTGACCTCGACATATTCAACAACGGTGGCTGGAGCTGGGACTTGAGCGCGGCGGTCTGCGAGCGCTCCATGTCACACTCTGACGGCTGCTACAAGATTCCTAACTTGCATGTTCGTGGCAGAATTTGCAAGACCAAGTAAGAAACCCTTGGCTCTGCACAGCCGTCAAATATCCTCCCCGCTTGTGGCAAAGGTGATCCCTCAAGGTACTGACGAAAGCCTCTATAGCACGATGAGCAACAGTGCCTTTCGTGGCTTTGGAGGACCCCAGGGGATGTTTATCGCCGAGACTTACATATCAGAAGTGGCGGACCGCTTAGGCATGCCCGTGGAGAAGTTCAGGGAGATCAACTTCTATAAGGACGAGGAACTCACTCACTTCAACCAACCCTTGACAGATTGGCATGTTCCCCTCATGTACCGCCAGGTACAGGAGGAGTCGAATTACCTTGCGCGACGGCAAGATATTACAAGGTTCAACGAGGAGCACAAGTGGAGGAAACGTGGATTAGCTCTCATCCCGACCAAGTTCGGCATCTCGTTCACCGCCCTTTGGTTCAATCAGGCCGGTGCTCTTGTCCACATCTACCATGATGGGTCCGTTCTCGTCGCTCACGGGGGGACCGAGATGGGCCAAGGCCTCCATACCAAGATGACGATGATTGCGGCCGAGGCCCTCCAGGTTCCCATGGATACTGTCTTCATCTCCGAGACGGCCACCAACACAGTTGCCAATGCCTCTGCTACGGCGGCCTCGGCATCCTCGGACCTAAATGGTTACGCCATCTTCAATGCCTGTGCGCAGCTAAACGAGCGGTTGGCGCCATACCGCCAGAAACTTGGGCCTGACGCAACCATGAAGGAACTCGCCCACGCCGCCTATTTCGACCGTGTGAACCTTTCTGCCCAAGGCTTTTACAAGACTCCCGAGATCGGATATACCTGGGGCAAGAACGAAGGCAAGATGTTCTTCTACTTCACACAAGGTGTGGCCGCCGCCGAGGTCGAGATTGACACTCTCACTGGGACCTGGACATGTTCGCGTGCCGACATCAAGATGGACGTTGGACGGAGCATCAACCCTGCCATCGACTACGGTCAGATTCAAGGAGCCTTCATCCAGGGTCTGGGTCTCTTCACCATGGAGGAAAGCCTGTGGCTTCGTAACGGCCCTATGGCCGGTCACTTATTCACCCGAGGTCCAGGGACATACAAAATACCCGGCTTTCGTGACATCCCGCAAGTATTCAATGTCAGTCTGCTTAAGGATGTAGAGTGGAAGGACCTTCGTACAATCCAGCGCAGCAGAGGCGTCGGCGAACCACCATTATTCATGGGGAGCGCCGTTTTCTTCGCCATTCGTGACGCTCTCAAGGCAGCCCGGGCCCAGTACGGTGTCGAGGCAACAGTTGGATCGGATGACAAAGGTGACGGGCTGCTGCGGCTAGAGAGTCCTGCAACACCGGAGAAAATCAGGCTAGCGTGTGTAGACCCGATCATGGAGAGGGCCAGAGTGAAGCCCAAGGAAGGAGAGAAGAGCTGGTTCATCGCGATTTGATCGGTTTGTAAACAGAGTAGTGATATGGTTGTATGAAACGGCTCACTGTCGCTTGGGTCAGGGGTTGCCAAATTTTGCGACCATAGGATGTCCATTTCTAGCTCAGACAAGAAGCCGGCGAATAGGATACGCTATCTCGACTTGATTGAACTATCATGATAGCTCCCTCTTTCTCAGCAAGGCTCACCAGGCACGAGGAGGCCCCGTCACTCGACCCCACGGTTCTAGATACAATGCAGTCTCACGCGCTTTGCCTTCTCCTCGTTTCCTGCCCTTTTTCTCTGTTATGATAGCAGTTGCATCTGCTATACAGCGCACTTTAGTGACTATACTTGACCCAGGGTGCCCGCTTCAGCTACGCCAAGGTTCATCCGTATTGCCTTGCTTTTCATCAGTTTTTGCAAGACCCCTCCATCCTGACAGCAGTGCGCAAGGCTGATCGCTCTGCCCGCCCACTCCTTTGCCCTATCATCGTCGAAAGCCCCGTACAAGTCGACAGAGTGGTTGTACGCCGTCGTTGCCAGCCACTCAACCTCTTCGATCGGCCATGGGTGTTGGGTCCATATTTAGTTAGCAATACATTCACTGATGGTTCGAACACGTCAGAGAGACTTACTTCGGATGCTTCTCTAGCCTGGAGGCAGGCGTTGTCAATCACTCGCAGCGCCAGCTCGTCGCGGAGAGGCAGCATCGCTTGAAACAACAGCCGAGTGTACTGGGCAAGTCTAGAGGGGCCAAAGGCCTCGATGACCCAAAGTTCGTTAATGATCTTGCCGAGCGTCGAGTATAGTACTAGCAGTCATTAGCATTCCTTAGTTTTTGCGAAATGAGACTTCATACCCTCCCCTGTTGCGTCCGATCGTAGCAGGCAGTCAGCCATAAACTGGAATGCCCTCGTGTTCCTACAAGGTATCGCCTTGAGGACAATGGCACCGAGGTCGTCCCATTCCTTGAGGTGAACGGCCGCCTCGAAGTCGAACGAAAGTAGCATCGCTAGCTTTTGTATCATATCCCTCCGCGAAAGGTCTTCTAGGCCGCCTAACTTCACCTGGACAAGGCAATCGAACTCGTGTACGTGTTTCCGTAAAGTTAGAAAGTCCTCCATCCGGTCCACGACGCTGTCTCCAGCGCGGGCTAGAGACACCAGTGCTGAAACAATGATGAAGCGTGAGAACATTAGCTTAAGCGGGATGTCGCCAGTGGACTGTGACGAGATATCGGGTGGGATATGACCTGCGATGCTGATAGAGGCACTCAAAACACGCACGATGGAGCGAAGATCCCAGTCTTCCACATGCTTTAGGCCCATGTTATAAGCACTCCTGCTGAACCATTCCAACTCCTCTGCTGTGAATAGTTTTTTCCCTTTTTCATCCTCGGGTGCTCTCTCCACGGCCTTGGTGACTATAGTGAGGTCTCAGCTAGGAAAGAACAGGAGGCATGGGTGTTTGAGGAATCGCAGCTAGCATACCTGCATCAAAGATGTTGCACACGTCTCGAATATTTTGGCTTTTGTCTCCATCCACACAACTCGTTCCGTTGAGTAAAGAGTACAACAATCGGATAGTAGAGCGTAGAAGGGCTGGCAGAGAGACAGAACTGGGTACCTGGTATTCGAACTGATACACAAGCTTCTTCAGTCCGCTGATGGCGATGAATATATCACCCACGTGTTGGGAATCGGCAATGCATGCAGCAAGATATTCGTTGAAATCCGGGCAATTACCAAGTTCTTCTAAGCACTGAGCGGCTAAGTCTCGGTCGTTGCACCGGAGGGCTAGCTTGAAGACGAGATAGGCAGTCGGAGGGTCTTCTCGTGTTTGTTGCGACATCGAATCAACCAAAGACTTTGCTTCCTCCAGTTTATTGAGCGACATATAACAAAGAAGCAATTTCCTATAGACCGGGGAGCGTAAGTTATATGCGGTCTGGTTCAGGATAACTTAGCCTACCTCTCCAGTTTGGCCCTGTTGATCGGTCCCATGTTCCCCAAGGCGGGGTGAAGGCAGAGACGACACCATCTGCCAGCCAGCTCGAACTGTCCTTGAGAATAATCAACATCCACCTTTTTCCAGCAAAGCTGAAACCTTGTAAGCATTTGAACAATCAAGAAGCGCTAGTGCATACCGCTTGAATCGCCGCTGTGGCATCTGCGCTCAGGGGCTTGTCTAAAGTGTATAGCACCTTCTCGGCGGCATCAATGGTGTCTTGGGACTCTCTCTCTTTGATTGCCATCCACATACGTGTGGTGACGAGACTTGCCACGTAGTTAATTCCTTGCCCCCCCTGGGCAACACGGATGAAACTATCTAGGACGGTGCACCCGAGACCCGGGCTCTTATCGTGTAGCCTTCGAATGTGATGGATAATAAGCTTCACCGTGGATTCGCTTAGGTCGAAACTCTTGATCATTTGTCGCAGAATGTCCGCGTAACTACCACAGTCGAAAACTTCCGCTGGCGAGTGCTGTAGGAGATCCAGCCTCAAAAGTAACACAAGAGGTTTGTTTCCTAGCTCATCTTCGATGTAGTCCACTAGACTACGCGCTGTTTCATATGAATCCTTAGTGTCAAGGCCCAGTTGCGCGGCGACTAGTGTCTGTAAGATTGCTAGGCGAAGTTCAATGGCGTCCCGGGACAAAAGCCCAAGCCTCTGGGAGTGGACGGCAACGTTTGCGCGCTCTAGCCATCTAACCGCTACGGGGTAGTTCTGGTCAGCCAACAGTGACTTTCCAATCTCGTAAAGAACGTCAGAAAGTCTTTCTGCGCATTGGGCGGTTGCTGAACTGAGTAGCGGTTCCGCTTCGTGATACATGTGCTCGGCAATATCAAGCCTATTTTGTCTCCATGCCTAGCTAGGGTGGAAAATAATTCATTAGCCTCTCCCTAATGAAAAGGATCGAGAACGAACCAGGGCCGCACGCAGAATAAGATATTCCATCAAGAGGCTTCTGCCGTTGCCGATCTCATCTAGCATGCTGGGATCATCGTTATCGCTCTTCAATAAGCTACAATAATCGGCAGCTTTTTCCAATACCAAAACGGAAAGGTCAAGCTCTGATCCTTCTTCTCAGATCGGTCAGCGGTCTATCGGGAGATCAGTAATCCGTCGCAGTCCTCACCGATACAACTGCGGCCTGCTTTGAGGGCCACTTTCATCAAACGAATAGCGTTGCGAGTCTCGGTGCATTCTATCTGCCAAGAGAAAGCTAGGAGGTGAAAGGCAAACACTCGGCTGGCGAGGAAGAGCCTCTTGGATCGGCCCGAGTCGGCTGGGCACTCCCGACTTAAGCGATTGCACAAATTCCAAAGGGGGACACCTTGCTGTTCAAGTTCCTGCGCCCAGGAAGAAAGAGAGCCGGGCTTCTGGTGGTAGCCATGCAAGACGCTGATGTGCTTCTCGATCTCTTGGGCTAGGCAGTCGGTTGTCTCGGTTGAATCAGGGGCGCTTGAGAGGCGGCTGCCAAGATCGCGTGCAAAATCTAACTGATTAGCGTAACACGCCAGAGAGTCTCATCCGCCTTGGGGCAGTATACTTATTACAGCCTTTATTTTATTCCCCTTGCCGAGAGTGAGGTGGGAGCTGGTCGCTTCACCCTTACCTCTCATGGCTACTATTCCTGGAATGCTGCTTCGGCAACACCGCAAGCAGCCACAGTTGATTCGACGGGTAAGTGGGAATTCTTTTGCAAGTGGACGAGAGACAACGACAGAATCAGGCGAAGAATACGGCTGGAGAATGAATGGATCAGTGCTGTAGGGGTAGGTGTGCGGCCTGGCGAGGCAGGCTATCGATCCTATTGCAACTTGCAACTCCTGCCTTTGTTCGGTAAGCGAAGGCTGACGGTGTCTTATTTCGGATACATCCTCGACCGAGAGTCAGGTGAATTCAATTGACATAAAGAACCACCCACTCAAGTCACGAGGGGTCGTCCGAGGTAGGTAGGTGCCTCGGGCTGCCTTCAAAGCAGGAAGGTACACTTTGCAACATGCGTCTCAATCAAAAGATTATGTAAGGTACCTAACGAGGTACCTGAGGGTGCCTGAGATTCCGCCCAAAAATCTCAAGTTACTCCGCAAGTGGACATCGGGAAATGGGTAACGTAGATGCCCTGTCCAAAGGGCCTATTCTCCCATGGTGTCGGGAGGGGGCACCAACACAAGAACCAACCCAAGTGGGATTGAACCTGCACATCTCAAAAAGGTCTACCACTCGCCGCGATGTTTCTTTTTCTTCTCCTTAAAAACAGCCCCGCGAGGGCCATCGCGTAATATAAGGAACATGCAATCGGGGTTGATATTAACAGAAGCCTAGGTAGCCATCAACAAATGCTGGCATCCAAGAAGCGGATGTCTTCGAATCTGCCCTGGAGTTCACATGTCGCAATGAACGCGCGGAACAGGGGAATCGAACAAATCAGACCGGTCGAGCTCAAACAGTTCCCCGAAAACTAGCTTGACGCTCTACAGAGTGCGATTATGAGTACGGTATAACGATGTTATCATGGCACAGGCCCCACCCTCTCAGATATGTAACCAGTGTATTCTCAGCTATGGGACGGGTCATGTGGGAGAAAGTTTCCGACAATGAGGGTTGGTCTGCAGTCAAGCGTTAGCAATAGGGAATGGGGGGATTGGGTGGTTTGGTATGTCAACTTGCACTTTGTGGTCGTCCTTTCGGATCATAAAAGAAAAGCAGCAATTCACGATTGGGTCGTTGGACTTGTCGTCGGGGTTCTTCAGCGAGCAGGCTGTAAGCAGCGTGTCATGAGCGGCATCGAACGCGATGGTGCCAAACTCCTCCCAGTATCTCACCACCGACTCCTCTGTCAGAATCTCATGTAAGGATATCTTCCCCTAATCAACAAGTTAGCAGAGTAGCGAGACTAGGAGCGCACAGTTAAGAACTCACGTCGCGTAGTCTCTCGACTGGTACGTTGATGAGCTCGGCCATCTCCTGGTTGCCCCGAAAGATTTCCCCGGTTCGTCTCCAACAGCAGGCCGGCACAGCCATACTCGCAAAGACTCTGTCATAGTCGATCAGCGTCTTCTCAAACCACATTTCGACAATGACGAGGTCCATGTCGCTCAGGGCTTGCATCTTCTCGCGAAACTTTGGTCTGAAGCGGTCAATCTGCCTGATGATTTTCTGCTTAGAGCTGGCTGCCACGTGGGTGTCGAGATAGGACGACAGTCGGGCGTAACCCTTCACGTAGTTGAAGGGTTTGAGGAGTCCTGCCTCGTACTTGGCCCTCAACACACGTTGCATGCGCTCCTCCGGTGCATCGTTGCCTGATGGGTCGGCGGCTTGAAGATAGTACTCGCGTGCCTTGTCCACCGGGAGGACGCTGCCGGGGCGCGAAATGGCCTTGCCCTGTTCGGCACTCGGCGGGAGCATGGCTCCCTGAATGGAAGCCGGGTTGAGGAGACTACCCGCACCGCCGCTGTTGTTGGCGTTGCCCAAGAACCCCGGCGAAACGTCGGATTGGGATCCAGGAAGTTGGGTCTGGTCGTCCTGTAGCAATCCATCGTCCAAAAGACTGCTCTGAAGGAAGTCGTTCAACAGGTTAAACTCATTCGACACCTCTGGGGCGATCATATAGTTAGGGTGATAGTTGTGCATTTCGTGGAAGTGCGTCTGGGCTGTCAACCAGGCATCCGAGAAGCCAGAGACTGTTCAAGAAAAGCTTAGTTCGGGCTCCGCCAAGCCAAGAGAGAGAGATAGGGAGAGACAAGTGCACATGGCCTACATTGGTTCATGTTGCCGCCAAGAGCACTCCCCTGTATGCTGGCTGCCGGCGTCGGTTGCACGAGCTGCATCTGGTTACCCCGAGCTAACGCAGCCGCGTCAAAGGAGGACTTTGCTGCCTGGCTGGGCCCAGCGCCTAAGCTGCCGTCGAAAGAGGGCGGCCCCATGGCGGCCGCTCCTTGGTCCATCGAATTGCGGCCCCTGTCGGGTTGGGACTCAACCTCCTCCGCCGTAGAGCTTGCCAGGCCAGTCTTGGCCTTTTTAGAATCGGCATCCCGTGGCTCGTCATGGCATAGATGGCCAATGTTTCGCTTGATGCATCTCATACATGGTCGCTCCTGCGCCACCAAAGTCAGCCACGACGTGCCTTATGCCAGCCCAGGAGGCAGCAGAAGGGGGCCAGAAGAGGAGGGCGGGTCGAGGGGAGGGGCAACGTACAAGATCGCAGGTCATATGCTGGAACCAGACGGTTAGCTGCTGTCGTCTCCGTGGCAATCGACCTGCCGTGGCTCATCGCCTCCTCCCTCGTGCAAGCAAGGCTCGGAGTACGAACCCCCAAGGCGGGCAGGAGGAGGGGGAGAGAAGGTGGGGGGAATGCCTCGCAGGAGTACCGGAAGGGGGGGTCAGCATCGCTTGAGATGACTTACAGATCGACGGCAATACACGCAAGCTGTAGTCAGGCAGACGACATTAGCTTGTAGTCCAAGTGGCCGAGGCGCAAGGTCGGCGGCAAGGATTTGGACATCAATTGAGGATGGAGAACGGGCTACTCGCCATGGTTAACCTTACGCCTCTTCTTTGGCGTCTTGCCAGCGTCGTCCGAGACGGGCGCATGGTGGTCCTTGGACTTGTGGTCGGGATCAGGCTTGAACTCGCTCGTCTCGTTTCCGTTCTTGGTCTCCATGACTTCTAGCATTCGGTCCCGATCATTCAGGCCTCCGAGCTCCCATTGGATCTAGTGGTTACGCAATATGCCTCGAACTGGATCCTCATTTGAGGCGGCCTGGCCGGCTTTGTGCAGCACCTCGAACAGGACGACGATTCGATGGGCAGTTCCGAAGCTCGTTCGGACGTGCGTGCTCGGAGGCGCTCGTGTCGGTCGAAAAATTGCCGCGCGCCCTCTCGCACGGCGCTATTGGAGAACGAATGTACGCACCGCCGGGCAGGGGGGAGGGGGAAGGGAAGCGGGGGCGTACAGGGCGTCGTCGGAATGCAATGCGCTCGCTGTGAGGCCTCTAGTAGTTCGGTGGCGACTCAAGGAGAAGTGGGAGAAGATTCGGCCGGCTCGCGTGGGCGGAACCTCTCAGGTCAACAAGTCGGCCCCGTAGAAAAGGAGGGGCTACTGCCGAGGGGTCGAGATTTTTAGCTGGTACCCATCCGGCGGGGACCCAGGCGAACCAAGCTTACCCCGTCCCGGCGTGAGGGCGACAGAAGTGGGGCACCGCTGTCGCTTCACCTCCCTTACTCTAGCGTAGGCACCGTACATACACTACCGCGCCTACCTCCCCAGGTGTGCCGCCTTGAACCGAGCGATCTACTAAAGGGAAAGCAGAGCCAGGACGAAACCATGTCGCCGCCTCTATCTCTCCTCTCTCTATCTCTCTCTCTCTTGACCCTGGCATGCCGTAGCCAAGCGGTGGCGGCAATAGCATCATCATCATCGCGTGGATGCACCTCTGTGGTGACGAACGAACGATCAGCTGTGCAAGAGGGGTGGAGCCACGACCGAGGTCTGAGGCCGACCAAAGAGTTTGCCGTGCATGTGTGCAGCTTCCCAAGACAATCGATTAGGCGCCGCATCGGTGTCTCTGCTGTCTGCGCACTAGGGAATGGTACGGCAGCTATGGCCGCTGATTTTTGAACCAAGGTCCTATACAGGCCTTGCAGGTGCACGCGAGAGATCCGAGGCATGCCCAGCCCACATCCTCTTACTCCGTATGTGCTGGATGAGCTACCCCAAATCACGGCTGGGGCAGTAAAAAGCAAGCAGGGGGCGGTCGTTGGGTGGAGACGGAGCCAAATGGAGTCGACTCAACCACGCTGCTTCGGACATGCAGGTGCCTCCCTAAACGGCCGAGAATTCGTTCCCGTCTCTTTTTGTTAGCAAGGGCGGACGAGGACGGAGAAAAAGGCTCTTTCCTTGGGCTTACAGCACATAGGTAGGTACCTAGGTAGCTAGGTAGGTATTGGACCATCCTGCTTAGCGCGCGCCTTAGTCCGGAACTTTCATGACCTTGCTTCCCCGGATTCATGGGTCACCTAATACTTACCTCCAATCCCAATTAAACGCTCGTTTTGCGAAGATGTTTAGGTTGAGCCAGTCCCTCCTACAGAACCGAGGCACTCCCTATTAGGCGCCTATGCACACCTTGGGTAGTGACATAGTAGAAGAGGCTGCATTTAGCTTGCACAGCAAGCCAAAGGTTAGCCAACGGAGGGAGGAGCAGGAATTGACACGAAGTGTGCCGCATGGAGAGAAGCCCAGGTAAACAGTCCCATATTGAAAGCGGCCCTCCTCTCCCGAAGCAACCGTGCCCTCGCTCTGTCTCAGATCTCTTTCGTGTGGCACGGAGGCTGTGCCGGCTGCTGCTGTTCGCAGCAACGAGCTGCGAGCACCCTGCCTGGCAGCCTGCCCCATGCCACCCGCATCTGTGACGTAGCTGTCGCAACCCCAATTCGACTGGCCCCATCACCCCAGACACGCCTCGAACTGTCCTCACCCTCCCATCGAGCTTCGTTTGGGCACACCCAAAAACACACTAGGTAACGAGCCGACCGCATCGCACCGCACTGCACTACAACTCCACTAGCAACGCCCATACCCGCCGCCATGTCGCTCTCCGTCACCAAAGGCCTTGCCATTGCGAGCTCCTTCACCTCGGGTGGAGCTATCGCTGCTGCTACCATCCTGGTCGTCCCGGCCTTGCTCTCAGCCCCCCACAACATCGCGGTCAAACAGTTCAAGCTCATCCACGCCATCGGCCGGCTCACACAGACACCGGCAACCTTGGTTGCGGCCCTGCTCCACGGCTTCGTCGCCTACCGCGCTCGCGATCTCGGCTCTGGCGCCTGGTCCCGCTGGGCGACCAGCGCCGCCCTTACAGCTGCCGTCGTCCCGTGGAGCCTGGCCCTCGTCGAGCCCGTGAACGGCCAATTGCTAGCGATCGCCGGTACCGGAGACAAGAGGGAGGGGGGCACGGAGATCTCAGAGAAAACCGAGGTTCTCTTGCGGCGGTGGAACGTGCTCAATGTGTTCAGGGCTGGGTTCGCGTTTGCCGCGGGCGGCGTTAGCCTATGGACAGTGCTGGCCGAGTGATTGTATAGCAGAATGTGAAGCAGGGCCCCAGAGTCTTGGAGGCCCAGCAGGCAAGATCTGGCATGAGGTGGCTTTGGCGGCGGAATACAGCACAGAGACTTCGTGGACTATTTTCAGGCGCATAGGCGCACTCCGTCCCTAGGCGACACCTGCGGTGTTCCCGAGCCTGCACCATCGTCAAGCCTTACATCATCACGTCTCTTAATGAGCGTAATACAAATTCTTCTGTTCCAGAAGTCACCTATGGGGCCCCTCAGTTCATGTCTACAAGCTACCTCCTGATTGGGAGCCGCTGGCTGGCTCCGCGCCAAGAGCTTCGTATGGCCGCTGTCCAATGCGTGCGTGGCCTCGAGTCAATACGTGCAACGGCTAATTGATGAAGGCTAACCTGGGCGGCCGGGTCCATAGGGAGTCTAATGCTGCGTTCCCGTCGAACCCGAACCCGCCCTTGCGAAAGGGGTCTCCGAGGGATATATTGCCTCCCCGAGATTCCCACTTTAGCCATATTGTCGAGCTCGTGCCTGGCAGCCCGCCCACGCTTGCGGGACTAGGGAAGCGCAGAGCTGGGTCCCGGTTCTCAACTATAATATTTGGCTGCAGAGGTCGTCCTAGAGACCCTGATTCCAGTGAAACCGCAGTCGATAATCATACTGGCTAGGTAGCAGTGCAAAGCAGCAGGATGTATCTCTCTTTCCTCGCGGCAGCCATCGTGCTGTCATTGACTTGCTTTGCTGCAGCCCGCGAGCTCTCTGTCGACTTACACCTCAACCTGACGCAGAGATATCAGACCATTGATGGGTTTGGCTTCAGTGAGGCCTTCCAGCGGGCCTATAACATCTACAACTTGGCGGAGCCAAAGCGCTCCCGGCTTGTCGACCTGCTCTTCAATTCCACGACAGGGGCTGGCTTTACAATCCTACGCAACGGAATAGGGAGCAGTCCGAACAGCTCCTACGACTGGATGAACACCATCGAGCCGACAAGCCCTGGATCGCCTAATGCTACGCCGACCTATCTGTTTGATGGGAAAGATGCCGGACAGCTTTGGATTGCCCAGCAAGCAGTGAGTATTTCCCAGAGCCAATTCGTCGAGAGCACCCTTTCCTTAATATTTCCTCGCCTCTCCACGGATATTAAAGGATTAGGAACATACGAGCGGTCTGGAGCGATATTGAATTCGCTTGGACCAAAGCGAAACAAGACTGACCCATCGGCCTCTGCCATAGGTCAAATATGGGGTCAAGACCTTCTATGCCGATGCCTGGTCGGCGCCAGGTTTCATGAAGACCAACGGGCAAGACTCGGGTGGTGGGTCTCTGTGCGGTGTGACAGGGACGAACTGCAGTACGGGCGACTGGAGGCAGGCATATGCCAGCTATCTGCTGAAGTACATTGAGTTTTACCAAGTGAGTCGTCGTCGCTCTTGCCGTTCCTATACGTCCATCGTAGTGCGTGGAAGACCGAGAGCTGAACAGATTGGGACAGGAGCACGGCGTCAACATCACTCACCTAGGCTTCTTGAACGAGCCAGACTTCAGGCAAGTCTCCCCGCAGCTATGGACCGCGGTGGCTGCCGCGCTTTTGTGCGTCTGCCCTAGCTAACCGACAGAGCGTAGCACTGCTTATGCGTCTATGCTGTCCAACGGGCGCCAGTCTGCCGACTTCATTAAGATCCTCCACCCTACGCTTCAGAAGGCCGGGCTCTCGAGCGTCCGGATCGCCTGCTGTGACGCCACCGGGTGGAAGAACCAATCCATCATGACCACGGCGCTCAAGGAAGCGGGAGTAGAGGATCTGCTGGGCATCGTCACAAGCCATGCGTACACCAGTGGGATCGACGGGCCCCAGCCGACGACGCTCAAGGTGTGGCAAACCGAATACGCTGACTTGGGCAGCGCATGGTCGACTGGCTGGTTCACGCCCGGCACCAACGGCACCAAGGGTGACGGCTACACGTGGGCAGGTCACCTCCATACAGCGCTCGCGGCTGGTAATGTTAGCGCCTACCTCTGGTGGGTGGCAACGCAGGACAAGGCTACGAACAACAACAACAACGAAAAGCTCATCCTCGTCGACGGCGGTGACTACTTCATAGCCAAGCGCTTCTGGGCATTTGCCCAGTACAGCCGGGCGGTTCGGCCAGGCGCGGTGCGAGTCGGTATCTCGGACACGGGTAGCCTGCGGGCTACGGCCTTTGTCAACACCGACGGTACTATCGCCGTCGTCACGATCAACTCGGGCACGGAAGCAGCAGAAGTCTCCATCTCGGGTGTCAAGGCGACATCGGCTCGGGGCTGGATCACAGACGGAGACAACGACATGACAGCTGTCAACGTGACGACCAGGTCCGACGGCAGCCTTGGCGGACTTTGGGTGCCCGGGCACGGCGTGGGCAGCCTCGTGGTCTCCATCGGCGGGAGCGCGAGTGCACTCAAAGCCTAACGGCCATGTACCCCGTACATGACGACGCTAGAGGTTATGGGAGAGGCGCTGTGAGATTCGGCGAGACCGGCATGGCGGCGACTGCTCGAGTTGTACACGTACATACCAAACCCGGCTTAAAATGCACGCAAATGGGGCGCCACAGGAGCTGAGGCTTACGTACAGTAGCCTGCTTGGGATCGGCTAACCCTCTTCTTCCGTGGTGCAACGATGATGCTTGCGTGAAACGATGACAAAGCCTGGCCAAGCTTCGCTCTAAAAACACATGGCGGGGAGAGAAGACGGCATCCCATCGCCCTTCTAATTGGCATTTTCGTACCAAACCCGGCTAAACTGCTACTTCGTAGATTCAAATTCATCTAATTCCCAATCCTTCGGTCAAGGACAGACATACGTACACAACTAGACCAGGTCTGCACCTCTTGTGATGTGTATAAATGGCAATATCTCATGTGCGGCGTCGTGCTTCGTGAACAGGGTGGGAGAGGGGCAGTTGCGCATTCCCGCCTTCCGGGTGAGATGTAGCCCCATGTTGCCCAGTCCCAACCACCTCTGCTCTGGCTGCTTTCTGATTAAAAAGAAAAACTCCTCAGAGTCGTTCGAAGTGGGTTGGAAGGAAATAGGACTGAAGTCGACGCCTAGTAAGGTACACGGTACGTCGCAGGCGCCCGCAGTGGCCTCGGGCTGATCCCATATGTGTTATATGTACAAACCCCAAGGTACTTAATTTACGAAGCACTGAATGTTGACTACATACAGCACGTAGCTGACCGCGCCGTGCTTGGCACCGTCAGGCTGGAACTCGTAGCCACCTGCTTTCCGCCAGTCCCGCCCCTCCACCCGCTTGCCCTCCCGTAAACTGAGCCCACTAGAAGCTAGGGGCGGGTAGCATCCTTGCTCTCGGCCCCGCCTTTCATGCATGAAGAAGGAGCTGTGCTTAGGAGCTCCAGGGAAGAGCTCCCCCGCCTCATACGAGGGTAGGTACAGTACAGGAGGCACGCCTGTAGCCTCGGCGGCGCCTCGTTTGACTTATATACTCAGCTGCCCAAGGAGATGCTTCTCCCTCGCCCCTACCGGCCGATTCCCCCCCTCTCTCCCATGAGCCCTAACTTCTCCTCCTAGGCTTACGTCCTACTGCCTCCCGCGCATCACACTAGCCCTGCACCTTTTAGCTACCCCTCACACTCGTCGTTATCTCAAGCTTCAGGCAACATGGACACCTGGGGTGACGCTCTTCCTCCTACGGCTCCGGGTCCCGGGCCTAGGAAGAAGGACTACAACAAGACGCCACAAGAGCTTGTCGGAGAGTTCTGGGCCAAGTTTTTCTCGAAGAAGCCGGGGAAGGTCACGTCCATATTCCCCCGTAGCCTTTATGCCACTCTCCTTCCGCCCTCTCATGCCCGAGGCTTCAGCAGCGCTCGCAACGCCGCCGAGAGCTATGAGGCTGCGGCCAAAGAATGCCGCGAAAAGGTCAAGCGCATCGTGCGCGAGTGCAACCGGACTAACGAGAAGTTTACCGATCCTGACTTTGACATCGAGTCGGACCCGGATAACAACTGCCTCAACGGTCTGGTCCGCAGCGAGCCAGAGGATGCCGGCTCTGGCATGCCCGTGACGGCTGGTCAGCTGCACGGCGCCTTGGACACGCTCGTCAGCAGCCAGGTCCTTGGCCCCCAAGCCTCAGTGCCCATTAACGTTGCCGAGATACGCAACTTCATCGGCAGCTCAAACCCATGGGCCTCCTTGCTCGGGGCGGACAACGACCCGGGTGCCGTGAAGAGCAGCGGCAGCAACGCTACTACGCGGAACGCGATGCGCCAGACGAGGAATGGCAAACCGGATGTCAAAACCCACGCCCGCCGATACGATGTGAAGGCCGGTGAGTCCTACATGCCCGGTACCGTTCACCGCCTCGACTGGATATTCGAATCCCCTCAGTTCACCCTCGACGGCTACTCTTCGTCCGACATCAAGCAGGGCAGCGTTGGGGATTGCTGGTGGCTGGCGGCAGTTGCCACCATTGCGCACCGCAAGGAACTTATAGACAAGGTCTGTGTAGCTCGCGATGAGGAATGCGGCGTCTATGGATTTGTCTTCCAGCGCGACGGCGAGTGGATCCACACCGTCATCGACGACAACCTCTACCTTACCTACGAGGACTTCGATTATTACGGCGACACCTATGATGCCACTGGGAAGCGGGCCCGGGAGCACCGGAAGCAGAATCAAACGGGGTCCGGCGCACTCTTTTTTTCGAAGTGCGCCGATCCGAACGAGACTTGGTTGCCTCTGCTCGAAAAAGCCTATGCCAAAGTTCACGGGGACTATGAAGCCATCTCAGGCGGGTCTTCTGGGGAAGCTGTCGAGGACATGGTGAGTGATCTCCCCTCTACAAGCTCCATGTCCATATATACTCGTCATGTTTTATGTGCATTTGTCCTGCGGCTCGCCCAATCTCAGCCTTTCCGGGGAGGAGCTTGCTGATTGGTGAGCATGCAGACTGGCGGTGTGACCACGATGATGGAGACGAACAGAGTCTTGAGGAAAGATAGACTTTGGAAGGAACTAGTCAATTCCGACGGCGAGTTTGTCTTCTCGTTGTCCGCTGTTGGCACTGGCTGGGACACGCAGAAAAGCGGTCTCGCCCTAGGACACGCCTACTCCATCCTTCAGGCCACCGAGGAAGTCGACGAGGATGGAAAGAAGATCAGACTTGTGAAAATCAGGTACGTACACCTCCTATAAACGTTAGCCAGGGTAGGCCGGACGTTGCTCTAACCAGATGCAGAAACCCTTGGGGCGAGCGCGCTTACAATGGCATCGGCGAGTGGAACGGCCCGTGGTCGGACGGCTCCAAGGAATGGACTCCGTACTGGCTCAAGAAATTGAACCACACCTTCGGCGACGATGGAGTGTTCTGGATGTCATTCCAGGACATGCTCGAGACCTTCCTTTTCCTCCACCGTACCCGGCTCTTCGACGAGAAGTGGACCGTTATTCAGCAGTGGACCAGCGTGAACGTCGCTTGGGTATCTGGTTACCTCAATACCAAATTCCTCATCGAAGTCAAGAAGGCGGGAATGGTGGTGATCGTTCTATCACAGGTAAGGGCCTAGCAAGCCTACCGCGCGTGCCCGCTCCGCTAACATGGCTTCCCCTTAGCTTGATGATCGCTACTTCCAGGGATTCGAGGGGCAGTACCAGTTCTCACTGCACTTCTTGCTGCAAGAGGAGAACGGTGCGCCTGGTGAACACATCTGCCGAGTACGGCCCGTGCATGATTGGGGAACCCGGTCGGTGAGCTGTGAGATCGACCTTGAGCCAGGGCGGTATGAGGTGGTCCCCAAGATCACCGCGGTGCGTGATGCGGAGGCCAGGGTGGTCGAAGATGTGGTTAGGGAGCATGCGGAGAAGAATCCCCAGAAGCTGCGCCAGGTCGGTATGCAGTACGACTTGGCCCATGCCAAAGGTGGTTTACCAGACGAAGACGACCTTATTGCCAAGAAGAAGGAAGAGGAAAAGAAGAAAGAGGAGGACAAGAAGCGTCGACGGAAGGAAGCAAGGAAGCGTAGTAAGGTCAGGATCGAGCTCTCAGCGGGAGAGGATGCGAAAGTGACGATTGAGGCCGAGACTGGGGAAAAGGAGGAGAAGGCCGAGGGAAAGCAGGTGACTAGTCCCAAGGGGAGTGAGGAGGAGACCAAGGAGGAGGAGAAATTTGAGGATGCCGTAGAAGAGAAGGCGAAAACAGAGGAGTCTGTCAAGGACGAGAAAAAGGTGGAGGAAAAAGCCGAAAAGGAAGACGGCAGTGGCAAGAAGTCAGAGCCAGAAACTCAAGGACAGCAGAAAGGAGACGCCCCAGCCGCTACGTCTGCAGCGGATCCCAAAAGCTCAGGCGATGGAGAAAAGCCGGCCGGGGCACAGGCGGCGGGCAAGGACGGGGGGGAGGGTGCGGAGAAGGAGGAGGAAGGGGTCGACGACGACGACGACGACGACGACGACGACGATGAGGACATGGGAGCCGAGAGAGACGAGAGTCCAGTGGAGGAAGACGACAGCATGCCGCCGCCGTGGAATGCGGTCTGCGTTGTGGGATTACGGGTCTACGCCAAAGATGCCCAGGTCAGCATCAATCTAGTCAAGCCCAAGGACGCTGAAGAGGCGGCCAGTCTAGCTGTGGACGGGCAGCCGGCGGGTGCCACCGCCTGAGACCATCGCTGCCATTCCGGACAACTCGGGATAAAGTAGCTCCTGAGGTTGAAAGCAAGAGCTCTTGTTGATATACCAGCCCGTCCCTACAGTACCTTACCCACATAGGCACACAACACGAAGAACGCAATAGCTCTTTGATCAATCAGAGAGAGTCTCGTTGTATGACTCTTGAACTTGTGACCGCAGTCGGTCGGCGCGGTCAAGAGCAATGTAAAATGTAAACCGTACATTGCGCGCCAGGGTCAAGGCGATTTTGGTATTGAGACGCTGCGGCCAACCAATTTCCTGGCGTTGGTCACCTCGAAAAGTGCAACGAACGTCTCGGTGCTGGTTGCCACTGCCAGTTAGATGCATTGGGGCAACAAGCAGCCCGGCAGGAGCCTAGCCCTACCTTCGGCGCTGCGGGGCACTGACTAATGTTGGGAATCCATCGAGCTCTCCAGGATTCCACCAAGAGATCCGGGGACCCTGACTCTAACTGGGCTAAAGTGGAGGTACCCTTGGGTCACACTACCAGTAAAGCAGGACCAGTGCCACCAATACATGCCTTCGTCTATGGAATCGGATTCAGCAGCGGTGCAAACCTCAGAGAGAGAGAGAGAGAGAGAGTGTGTGTGTGTGTGTGCCGGGCACCCTTGGGCAAAATGTACCGTGCCAACACCGAGAGAAAAAAAAGAGGCTGATGGTTGGTGAAGGATAGTCTTCAAATTTGTCTGTACCTTATCTCCGATCGATAGCTCAAAGATACTTTATATATGGGTAACTTGTATCCCTAGGGACCTCAGGCACTTGTCGATCTCACTCGCAAGGGACCCAAGAAGGGTACCAGCCGTAGTCCCACTTTTCCGACCCCAACGACAAGCAGCTCCGACAGCTGCCTCCCCCCTCGCCCCACCATTGCGTATCGCGGAGGGCCTTAACCATAGCCCGCAGCCTGCAGCCTCCACCGAACCGTCGCGTGTTGACACTTGATCTCGCATCCCTAGCCCGCTAGACCGAGACGCCTCTGCCACGATCATGGATCCCAACGAGCAGCCGCCGCAGCCTCCAGAGGCTCCCGATCAAGAGACGATGGAGCAGATCCGAAGGCGACGTGTCGCGAAGCTGGGCGAAGCCAACAAACCACCGGCGGCCGCCTCGACATCGTCGCCTGGACCGGCGACTTCCCCTGCCTCGAACTCGGCCGCCCAGAGCAAGGAGAACAAAAAGGAATCCCCTTCTGCACCCCCTCCGGCTCCGGCTCAGCCCAAGCCGCAGCCGACAGCCACGGGCACAGGTACTGAGAACTCAAAGAAGCGGCCCCGGGCAGCCATAGTTGACGAGTCGGCCACAGCATCCGCCCCGCGCAAGATCAACATCACCCCTAGGCCCGAAGAGCTGCTCGAAAACTATGTCGACTACCAGCTGAGCCAAATCTTCCGGCTCACGGTCGATCCCAACCGCCCAACCGATGCCCACGGTCATCAACTCATCTTCCTCGCCGGTATACACCAAGAGCTGGTAGACGCCGGCGGGCCGCTGAAGCTCTCAGCCGACTCGTTGGACTCGGCCGTCTACGAAGCCGCCAACTCGATACCACATGACAAGCCCCTCTTCCACGACTATCTACTGCCGTGCTGGAAACGAGCCACTCGCGCTGTTAAAGCCTACCGTGGCCCTGCCGGATCGCCGAAGGAGGAAGTGCTAAAGGAGGCACGGAGGCTATGCTTCAGCAACTGCATCTTTGCCCTGAGCATGCCAGAGTACTTTGGCCGCGAGAAAGCCGAGTCACTGGCACCGTTCCTTCTCCGCGGGCTCGAGAACGAGAGCGGCGTCTGCCTGGACTTCTACAACGAGGCAATGGCCCGGATCGACGAGAACGATGCCATCTTGCCCCTCTTCACGCTTGCCATGGTCGAGATCAGTACCAAGCTCTCGAGCTTGACCATGAACGATGACTACAAGCCCTGCGTCAACGTCCTGCTCACCTACTCAAAGTTCGCACCCCTCCTGAACGCGGTTGCCCAGGACCCGCGCTTCCAGATGGCCCAATCCGCGCCAAACGTGGAGAAGAACACGATCCTAGGCCCCTTCTTCCGGATCTCTCCCCTCCAGACCGAGGTCACTAGGACGTATTTCACAGGGCCGAGAACCATGGACAAGGGCCACATCAAGAACGCGCAGAACGCCCTCCAGATCACCCTCGCCGCTCACCAAGATGATCTGAAGAGCATCATCAACGCCTTCGTGCGCGCGAGCACCGAGACGAGGAACAAGGTGCTGGACTGGTTCGCATATGCCATGAATGTAAACCACAAGAGGCGAGCCCTCCAGGTAGACCCTAAAGAGGTCTCATCCGATGGCTTCATGATGAACGTCACTGTGATACTCGACTGCCTCTGCGAGCCGTTCATGGATAGCACTTTCTCCAAGGTCGACCGCATCGATGTCGGCTACTTCCGCCGGGATCCCCGCGTCGACATCAGCGATGAGACTAAGCTCAACGCGGACCAGTCCCAGTCCGAGGCCTTCTACAAGACCAAGGTTGATGGCACCTCCAACTTCATCACCGAGGTCTTCTTCCTGACCTTGGCCGCCCATCACTACGGCAGCGAGGCGACCAATAGCAAGATGAAGAACTTGGACAAGGACATCAAGTTCTACCAAAAACACATCGAGAAGATGGAGTCAGAGCGCGTCAAGTTTGCCAACCGGCCTACCGACCTCGCCATGTTCGAGGTCAGTCTTCGGCGCCACACCGAGGTGCTGGAGAAGTCCATGTCGCTGAAGTTCGCCATCGAGGGCGTGCTACTAGAGGAGAAGATGCAGAGCCGTTCCCTGCAGTTCATGCGATATGTCTCTGTCTGGCTTCTGCGGGTGGCCAGCCAATCGGCATATACGCCCGACAGGGCTCTGCAGTTGCCACTCCCCGAGACGCAGCCAGAGGCCTTCAGCTGCCTCCCTGAGTATGCCCTCCAGGATATTGTCGACAACTTCAAGTTCATTTTCCGCTACATTCCCCAAATCATCCTCTCGGCCGTGGGCGACGAAATGATCGCCCTCTGCATCACGTTTCTGCAGTCGTCCGAGTATATCCGGAATCCATACTTGAAGTCTTCGCTGGTCTCACTGCTCTTCTCCGGAACCTGGCCGACATACCACCTCAAGCGGGGCGTACTTGGTGACTTGCTCACCAACTCTACCTTTGCAAACAACTACCTGCTCCACGCTGTCATGAAGTTCTACATCGAATGCGAGTCGACTGGCGCGCACACGCAGTTCTACGACAAATTCAACATTCGATACGAAATCTTCCAGGTCATCAAGTGTGTGTGGTCCAACGACATATACAAGCAGCAGTTGACACAGCAGAGCAAGTATGTCACGTCTCAATGCAACTTATTCCCCTTCAGCCCCTTCCCTTTGTTTTTGCTGACGTGACTTCCAGGACAAACCGAGCTTTCTTCGTACGGTTCGTCAACTTGCTCATGAATGACGCAACATACGTCCTCGATGAAGCCCTGAGCAAGTTTCCCAAGATCCAGGCGCTCCAGGAATCTCTCAACGACCCGAGTCTGCCACCCCAGGAGAGGCAGAAGATAGAGGAGGAGCTCCGGACAAACGAGGACCAGGCTACGTCGTATATGCAGCTCGCCAACGAGACGGTTTCAATGATGAAACTGTTTACAAGCGCCCTCAGCGAATCGTTCACGATGCCCGAGATTGTGCAACGACTCGCTGGCATGCTCGACTACAACCTCGAGGTCTTGACGGTCAAATCCAGGAACCTCAAGGTCGACAAGCCCGAGAAATACCATTTCAATCCCCGCACCCTGCTCCCCGAGATTGTGGAGATCTACCTCAACCTCGGCGGCAGCACAGCCTTTGTTGAGGCCGTGGCGGCCGATGGCCGCTCTTACAAGCCAGAGACCTTTGCCGCCACGACCCGCATCCTTCGAGGAAAATTCCTCAAGGGCCATGAGGAAATCGCCGCCTGGGAGGCGCTCTGCCACAAGATATCTATTGCTAAGGAGATCCTGGACCGCGCGGAGCAGGACTTTGGCGATGTGCCACCCGAATTTGAGGACCCAATCATGGGCGATCTAATGAAGGACCCAGTGGTCCTGCCATCCAGCCACATCGTAGACCGGTCCACCATTGTACAGCACTTGCTATCTGACCAGAAAGACCCATTCACGAGGCAGCCCATGACCATTGACGATGTCATTCCGGCTATCGAGCTCCTTGAGAAGATCGAGGCGTGGAAGACAGAGCGCTTAGCCAAGGCCAAAAACCAGGTGGCCAGTGCCATGGATTTGGATGGGTAGGCACGTTCTGGTCGGTAAGGAGAGGGAACGTCACGACATGGCATACATGGACCGGAGTTAGGGGGGGCTCATTAGTTTGGCGACCACATCTAGCTGCGAAATTGAGCTGTCCTAGAGATGAGACTCGAGAGGCTTTTAGAGAGGAATATGAACAAATATGAACCATTAGCGATTGTTGTACTTGGCTTTGTTGAATGGTGCTTCCGTGGGTCGCAAACACCTTGGCCGACTCGGGAGCTGGCTTTCATGGGTGCCAATGCTGCGGACTTAGGGCTCTCTCCCGCCCTTGAGTGCTACTGGCCTTCCGGTGCTCGCTGCAATCCGTTGTTAGGGCCTAGGCCATTCAAAATATGCTCAGTGTGCCGAAGAAAAGGCCCATCTCAGCTTTGGGGCATTCTCGCAAGTTGACTTGGGGTGGCTCATGCGCGAGAAAGTCATGCTTTGGTTTCAATTTGGCTTCTGAGAGGGCTACCGGAATTCCGAAGAACGTCTTTGCTAGCCTTATTTTGTTATATAACTACATGTGAAGGAAGTAGGCTCACAGGGCACTAAAATTCGTGAAAGCCATACCAACAACTCCTTCTTGGGTATTGTACCGCAACCAGCCAGTCCTTCTTAACGCCAAAACCTAGAATAAAATTATATGCTTGATAAAAGCGCGGCGTTGCCGGTCCCAAGACGAACAGGACGGGGGCCGCTGCGCCGCCAGGTGTACCGCAAACCGGCAGCGAGATGGGCGAGCGCTCTGGTATCGGATGGGGGGCGGCGTGTTGTCCCCATTCCTTGGCACTGCGTGGTTGGCGCGCCTGGAGGCGTGCTGTGCAACAGATCACAGCCTGGGCGCCTGCTCGTTGCGGCCCTCGCTGAGCCGGCGGAAGATGCGGTTGCGATAGACCGGCTCGTCGTCGGCGCTGGATCGCGAACTATTAGAGCCATTTTGCTCTCGGCTAACGCCGAGGACCGCAGAACCGGCGGCCGCAGCAGTGCGCTGTTGTCGGTGGAAGTTCATCAGCCACGTCGTATGCATGTTGACAACCCCGACGATGCTGCGGAGCTCGGTGATTTGGTTCTTGAGCGGAAGGGTTTCGTTGAGCAGCATCATGCTGTGGCGGCTGTCCAGCTCGGTAAAGTTCTTGCGCATCTCTTCAAAGCGAGTCTCCATGGAGGCGAGCTGCGAGAGCAAGAAGTCTTCTGGAGAGTCCCACAGACTGCCAGCACCAGGTCTGGGCTGACCCATTCCGTCCAGGGCGCCGAGGGCCGCGGGTGGCCGGGGCAGAACCTCGAGGGCGGCCAGCCGGCTGCGGAGGCCATCGATGACCTTGCGGTCCTCGGCCTTGTCTTGGACTAGCCGGCCGATGGCCTGGTAGACGCAAGGGGTGGCCTCGTGTGCCTCTACCACGCTGCGCTTGTCCCGGACGGGGCAGCCATGGGCGTGCCACGCACAGCGGGCGTCGGCTTCGGGGCACTGGGTGGCGATGTGAGCGTCCATCCGATGGCGCACCACGGCGCCCCTGCAGAGCTTGCACTCGGCCTTGTTCTCGACACAGCTTGTCTCATGGTGGGTGTCTAGCTCGGGCACCATGACGGTCCTGTGGCAGTAGAGACACTGGACGTCGAAGTGTAGGCAGCCCTTCTCGGCGGCGGCATCGCAGCGGCGCACCCGAAGCTTGCAGGCCGGATCCGGGCAGGCCACCGGGGTGTAGCCACAATAGCGCTCATAGTGGGCCTCGAGGAGGGCCCGGGTCGTGACGCGGCCGCAGCCCGGGTTTGGGCAGACGACTGCGAGGCGGTCGAGCTGATGCGTGATGACGCGTGTGGTGTGCGTATCTTGCGGGAACTTGAGGGGCTGCCGGTCGATGGGGCAGATGGGCTGGATCTCGTAGGCGTGCTCGAGGCAGACGGTGCAGAAGGTATGGCCACATGACTTCGTGGTGACGGGCTCGTGGAAGGCCGTCTTGCAGATGGGGCACTGGAGGGTCTCGTCGACCGACTCGGGGTAGGCGAGAGACTGGTAATCGAGGGGCAGGATCTCGGGTACGAGAGAGAGCAGGGCTGGGGCGGAGGCAGCCTGGACAGGGCTCGCGTGACTTGGGGGGCTGGGAGGGTCGGGAGACGCGACATCTGGGCGGGAGGCGGCGTCCTCGTGCGGCGCATGGGAAGACTCGGAGGAGCCGGCAGGGCGCGGGCGGGCGCCCGGCTGCAAGACGGGTCGCGGGAGGTGTCGCGGGAGGTGTCGAGCCTCGGGCATCGGCGCTCCTAGGTCGCCCCCGGGTTCCCGGTCGGGGAGGCCCTCCTCGGGGGTGTTCGGAGGCGGCATGTTTGACGTGCGTATCTCTGCCGGAGTCGCGGTTGTTGGTGGGGTGAGCGACGAGAAGTCTCATGGGTATTCCCCAGATGGTGGGGGTGGTCGGGCAGCCCAGCCGAGGTCCACAGCAGGACGCGGACGGGCGGCGTGAGTGGGGCAATTCCGTACCTATCAAAGTACACACAGGACAGGGCACCCCCGAGGGCGAAAGCACCTGTAGGCTACACCTAATAGGCACGTTACCTAAGTAGGTACAGTAGCAGGGCTATTAGTTCGTATAGCCTAAGGTGGATTCTATAGAGAGAGGCAGTGGTTAAGGAAGGTGAAGAATGGTGGGAGCTATGCTTTCCTTTTTTCCATTCCCAACCCCGATGCCAGCTGGGCTCCCATTGCTGCTACCAATCATCCCTTGGGTTTTCTGTACATACGTATCCGCATGGTGCCTCAGGGACACTTACTTGACTATGTCCAAAACCTAGGCAAGCAAAGTTGCCAG
This sequence comes from Thozetella sp. PMI_491, assembly GCA_021432635.1. NCBI lineage: Eukaryota > Fungi > Ascomycota > Sordariomycetes > Chaetosphaeriales > Chaetosphaeriaceae > Thozetella > Thozetella sp. PMI_491. The sequence goes on from MU270076.1 coordinate 412,312, forward strand.
GTGCCCTACCCACTACCAAGGTACAGGCCAAGGAACCAGAAAAACATGGAAACCAACGAACCAGGCAGACAAAGGAGGACAGTGAAGGATAAGGTAGATAATGTACCCTCTTGGTCCGCCAGTGTCTCCCTAATGAGCGAATCTAAAGTCCAGCCTCTTGCTGCCTTCGTCCTTGGTCGTCGCGAGATAGTGGTTCCTCTCCTCCTGGCTCATCGCTGCCCACTGCCTCTCCCTCTGCCGGTTCCTCGTGGAGTAATAGTACTTGATTGCCACGATAAATAATATGTTCCACGCCACGATCCCCAGCAGCACTTTATTGCCCGTTCGGTACAGGGGGGCGTCCTGCGACGTGTAAATCTGTTGCTTCGCATTAGCCCCCGAGGTCAACCCTGCCCCCTAGCCACACCACTGGCTTTTCCATAAACTTGGGGAATTGGTGGGGCTTTTACGTTGGATGAGATGACATTGCTGGCCTGGACACACATGTTGTAGAGCGCGCTGCCGACAGTCCTCGTCCTGACCGATCCAGCGTTGCGCGATGTCAAGGCCACTGGCACCACCCGAG
>MU270077.1:0-32261 GCA_021432635.1 Thozetella sp. PMI_491
AACCTATACTAATTAAATTAATTTTAGTCTTAGTATCAATTAATTTAATTAGTATTAGTATAGGTAAATACTAAATTAATTAATTAATTTTCCAACCCTGATTATATCTAGGTAATTTCTTTATAGTATTTATATTAAAGGCTTATTTAAGGGTTGTCTTAATAATTTAATTATTAGTTATTTTTTAAGGAGTTATAGTATAAGACTTTATCTATAGGGAATAGTATGTATTTCCCTCTTAAGATTAGGTTAAGTCTAATCCCTAGGTATTTTTAAACTATAAATAGGGGTATATTATATAATTCTTTTATTAGTTTTTCTTTAACTTTTAATAAGCTGTTAAATTTTTCTCTTTATTATTTAGGCATATAAAAGGTAAGTTATTTATCACTTCCTTTATAGATATAGGTCCTAGTAAGAGAGTTATTTAACTATGTTTTCCAAGCTTTTTAATTATTATAATATATTATTATAAGGTATTATTTAGGGTAGTTTAGTTGTTTAGATATAAGTATTAGGATATCTAGTTATTAGAGTTTTCTTAGTTATTATTTACTAATAGGTTTTTATCTTATATATAGGGTATTATCTTTAATATATATGCTATACCTAGGGTTGTTTAGGTTTAAGAACTAGTACTTCTTCTTATTTTTAAAGTAATTATTATATGTTTTTTATAGCTAATAGTTTAGCTTATTATCTTAGTTTTTTATATATTTTAAAGGCAGTAATATATAAGAGAGTAAGTGTTTTTTATAATAAATATATATTATTGTTTCTCTTTATTTTTAGATATAATAGACTTTTTTATCTTAGTATTTTAAGTATGTCTTAACTTTATCTGTTTTATATAGTTTGTCTAGTTTATAATATATAATTAGCTTTAGTTTTTATATAGTTAGGGTTATATTATTTCTAGCTAATAGTAGTAAGTAATTTATTTTAGTTGTTATTCTAGGGTATAATATAGCTTCTTTAGTTATTAGTCTACTTAGGGCTATATATTATTCTAGAGATAGTTTTTTTATTAGTGTTATAATATAGATATTATTAAGGTTTATAGTGTTATAAGTTAGGTTATCTTATATAGCTATACTTAGGGTTTATACTAGTCTATATTATACTAAGTTAGCTAATTATTTTTTAAGTATTAGTTTCTAATCTATCTTTTTTAATTGTTTATAAGTATTAGTATAGTGTTTCTTTTTCTAGTAATTATAGTATTTAACGTCTTTAGGGTTTTATTTTGGTTTTTATTATATTATATTTAAGTCTATAGGTCTTATATAAGTCTTATATACTATTGTTTAGTAATTCTAGTATTAGTTAATAGATTATTTAGACTAGTTATTTTATTAGGGTCTTTTAGTGTTAGCTTATTATCTTAGTTTTTATTATTATCTTTTTATCTTTTATTTATATAGTTAGTTATTAATATAGGTTATTATTTTTATATATAATAAGAAATCTTTTAGGGTATTAAGTTTAAAGACTTTATCCTTGACTTTACTCTTAAGTCCTTAGTAGAATAAAAACTTCTTAGTTTTATCTATATAGTTAAAGAGTAAGTAGAGTTATTAAAAGTCTATTATATATTAGACTATTAATCCTTTCTGTTTAAGTTAATATAAGTCTTATTCTTATTAGTGTTTCTTATTAGATTCTTAGAATAATAATCTTAAGGTATGTTTATACCTTATATAGGATATAAATATATTCTAAGTTTTTAGGCGTAGTATATAAGTAAGTCCCTTCTTAAAAAATTCTATAAGGTAAGGTTTAAACTAGGCTAGTGCTTTTCCTTTAAGAAATAAAGCAGTATATATTACTTTTTTAGCCTTATTTTTAAAGCTGCTAGTATAAAAGTAATAGTAAGCTCTTATTTAGGCTAGATAGTTTTTTAAGAGTCTAGGGGTATTATTAAAGTTTATAGGGGGTTAAGCTTAAGTTTTTTATATCTAATAATAAGGGTCTTAATAATATTAGTAATAGTATATAGTATATTAACTTTATTAATAAGTTTTAAGACTTAGTGTGCTTTATTATAAACTTCTTTTAAGATTTTTACTATTTTATTAAAGTTGTTTTTAAGCTTTTTATAGGTATAGTTAATATTATCTTTACTATCTTCTCTTATGTCTTTTATTTCTTAGTTAAGGCTATATTAAGTAAGGGCCTTATCTTTTTCTTTTTTAGACTTATTAGAGTTATAACTACTAGTAGATAAGGTGTTTTTACTAGATATATTAGCTATAAAACGTTGTTAATTATACTTATCTTATCCTTTAAAAGAGAGTAATTAATATATTATAATACTAAGATCTTAGGGTTAATATTCTTAATACGTAAGGGATTTTTTCCTAAGGTAGGAAGGGTAGAGACGAGTAGAGTATTAATCAACTAAGGGGTGTAAAATCTAGAGTATAAGCTAATATAGCTTAAATAGATTAATTACTGAAGAGTAAAGGCTAACAGATCTATCTAGGTAGAGACTATGGTCTTATATACTAGGTTGCTTCTTATGGCTTACTTTAGATTACTGAAGGTCTAAAGCTCCTTAGTGATCTAGGAGCTTTAGGCTTATTAAGGGCTTAGTGCTCCGTGGTGATCCTTTCTGATTGGCGGAACATCTGTGTGGGTGCCTGAGGCATTCATCGGGGGTTCTGCTTGTTGTAACTGCCTGTGGCTAAGCGCTAGGCTGCGTTGGTGGTTGCGGGGAGGTGGCTGATGCCTTAGTTGTAATAATTAAGCTTATTATAAAAAAATAAAACACTTTCTTCTTTTATCTTTTAAGGCTTATATTTTTCTAAGCTATTTAGATAAAGGTAAAAGTCTTAAAGGCTTTAATTATTTTACTAGTAAACCTTTTTTATTTATATTAATATATTTATATCTTTATTCTTAATATCTTTAACTAAGTTTAAGGTTTAAGTCTAAAAGATTTCCTATATATTTTAAGCCTAATTTTAAAGTATTTTATCTATTAAGTCTAAATATTTATTCTATTAAATATAATAATCTTTATCTATATTATTAAATACTAATAAGATCTAGTTTTAGTTTAGTTTATATCTTTATAAGGCCTTATTAAAAGTATATTAAATATTAACAAGCTAATTATCTTATACTTAATATAAGATAATATAAAGTAATTATATCAAATAATAAACCTTAACTTCTTTATTTAAGTTATTATCTTAAAAGTCTATACTTTTAAAATAAGATTAATAGTATTTCTATAAAGATATACTTTTAACTTAATATAATAATTATACCTCTTTAACTTAAAGCTATAATAAACCCTTTAAGGTATTAATATATACTTAGACTTAACTAATTATATTTTATAGGTTATTTTTTAAGGTTTAAGTCTACTCTTTTATAGCTTTTAAAGTCAGAGTAGTATTTAATAACTTACTTAGTTTATTACTTATAATAGTATTTATTATTATTATAACTAAGGATATTTCTTAAGGAGTTATAAGTTATTTAAAGTTAACTTATTAGCTATTTACCTTCTTATAAAAGAGCTTTAAGTAAAAGAATTAAAATTATAATACCCTAAGTAAGTCTTAAAGGGTAAAAGCTTAGCTATAAAAAGGGGAATATATTTAATACTAGCACTAAGACTATAATAAAGACTAATCCTTAAGGTCCTTAAGTTTAAAGCTCTTAAGGTTCTTACTTATACAGGAGAAGAGTTCTCTTCTTAGATTTAGTCCTGACTCAGCTTTAAATCTCCTGTGTTTCCTACTTAACTCCTAGGCTACTTATAGCTTATACTAGAGTTATACTAGCTATTCTCCCTTACTTAAGAACCTTTTAAGTTCTAATTACAGTTATATGCCCTATTATAAGGCTATATACTCTAAGGCCTTATAATTATAGCTAAAAAGAGCTATACTAAAAGAGAGAATAATTATAAGACCCTAAAGTATATAACCTTATAATAAGGTATATAACTATAAGTAAAACCTAAAAGGTTTATAAATAAGAAAGAATAGCTAGAATAACTCTAGTATAAGCTATAAGTAGCCTAAGAGTTAGGCAGAAAACACAGGGGATTTAGAGCTGAGTTAAGACTAAATCTAAGAAGAGAATCCTTCCGCTGTATAAGTAAGAACCTTAAGAGCCTTAAACTTAAGGACTTTAAAAATTAGTCTTTATTATAGCCTTAATATTAGCACTAAATATATTCCCCTTCTTATAGCCAAGCTTCCACCCCCTAAGACCTACCTAAGGCAATATATTCTTACTGTAATAAAATTTATGTTTTATTAACCAATTAGTTAATTTAAACTACAAAATAAAGATTTATATATTAATCAAATTAAACTACTATATTTATTTCTACTATAATACTACATTAATTTACAACTCTAGCTATCACTATTAGAGAATACTAAACTAAAATATAGCCCCTAAGCCCCATAATCACTAGCTCTAAGGCAACAAGAGCAAGAGGGCGAACACTCACTATTACGCCTCGCTAAAACACAGCTAGAGAAGAAGCACAGAATGCTAGAAGTCTTGTCCAGGTAAATCAATACCCTATTAACTATTATCTAAGGTCTACATACACATATATATATATATATACCACACATAATCTATTCCTAGGATAATCCTTCCGGCTAGGAGTATTCACTAGGAATTCCCTAGGAATTCACAGTGTATTCCCCTAGAGAATATATCTAGAATTCCCTAGGAACTCCTTGGGTAAATCTACCATAGAAATGCCAGTGATTTCACGGAGAATCCCCGAGGGATGGTTCCCTGGAGATTCTCTGCGAGATCGGTCCCGCCTTGCCGTATCTGCCGGTTCCCTCGGAGCGTAACACTCACGTACAAGGGCTACCCCTCCTGTTTGCCTCGCGGCCCTCTGGGTCTTCGCATAACGAGGAGTGCTTAATGCGACTGCCCGGGGCGCACACTCTTACAGCTTGACTACTGCGGTGAGGATCTAATGGGCCCCTTAAAAATTGGGTCAAACTTGGGGCGGTACGAGCTGGATTAACTACGTAGGTATGACGAGGTGACTGTGGTCAGTGATAGTAGACGCGAACTTCTGATTCTTTGACCGCATTCTGTGGTTGAATAGAACAGCAATCCGTATATCCTTTGGTGTGATGAATATCGACGTCCTCTTTGGACTAGACAGAGAGCCCGCGTAACTGTTCTTTAACCTCCACATGCCAGAGAGTTCTTCGCCTACTACGGCCGGATTCGCCGGATGCAAGGCCAGCTTATTTTCCTCTCTGCTCGCCGTGGCCGTGCTGCAATCGACCGCCTCTGGGAGGACCTTGACACCCAATGAACCGGTGTATGTTACCACCGAGTCCTATAGACGCCACCTATAGGTGTGATTTTCTCCCCTCTGGTTTATCTTAGGAAATGGAAAGATAGCTACACCTTTGGACAAGCATCTGTAGCAATATTCAATCTCATAATAGTCTTTAATTGGGTCCCTTCTTACCAAGTTCAGCAGCGTTTGCCACTGTCTATTTCCCCTCAAGCCATGAGCCACTCGCAAAACAAAGAGAAAGCTCAGTAGAGTTTAAGACTTCAGGGACTGTTTCATTGTGTTTAAATTACGGGTCACCACCTTATCCTGACCTCAACGCTGGGCCACTCTCGCGTCTTATGCGACATGCTAGGGACCCCTGCCCGGGGTTGCAACCTTCATTCTGGTCCCAGAATCTACCCAGACGGCCTAGGCATAGATGGAATTTATGGAAATAACTGCCAAAAGTCCCGTATGCCCTACAGGGCAGCACGGCGCGCACGAAACGGACCGAAGGAAGCCAATGCGACGCAGGGAGACAATAGCTCCGACCAGAAGGAATAAGTAATAGCCCAGTACTTTAAGGGGAGTGCCGCGCAATAAATCTCAACTCTAATGGCGCGTGGCATTTGTTCGTCAAAAGGCCCTGCTTATGTTCTTGTCCATACGACGCAGCGGGCCCCAAGTCCCACCACACGAGTTCGTATTAGAGTGGGCACATCGAGCCTTACTCAAATCTGCCGCGAGCCAGCCTTAGAACTAGAGACACGCGGATATCTCTTGGATCCCCAAACATCTCTGGGTTGCTTGCCGGTCGGTGCAGAGATCAAGAAACACCGCGATGCGGTCCTCTATCCTAGCATGTCTAGCCTTTGCCTGTGGGCTTGTGCATTCTGATTGCCCGGACTATTCCAGCTACTGCCAGCAGCGCGGCCGCTACGCCTCCTCGGGTCGGTATCAGCTCTCGTGGCAACGGCCGGACGATCAGAACTGCCGTACCTTCAAGTCCGCGGATCTCGAGAAGGTCATCAATGATTATCAGACCGTGATCAAAGATCCTGACCTGTGGCGCCTCTTCGAAAACACCATCTCAAACACGCTCGATACGGCCATCAAATGGAGAGGGCATGCGGCCGACAATAGCGCAGAAGAATTGACGTTTATTATTACGGGGGACCTCAACGCAATGTGGCTACGAGACTCAGCCAATCAGATGCAGTCATATATCTCTCTTCTAAAGGCGGACTCGGGTTCCGAGAGCATCGCAAGCTTGTACCGAGGTGTTATCAACCTCCAGGCGCGCTATCTTCTAACATCTCCGTATTGCAATAGCTTCCAGGCGCCTGCAGAGAGCAATATCGGTCCAGCACAGAACTGGGCGGCCAACCAGGACACCGTCAAGCCGAGCTACGATAGTGCCAAGGTATTCGAGTGTAAGTTTGAGCTGGATAGTCTCGCGGCGTTTCTCGAGATAGGCGCAAACTACTACAACCGCACGGGCGATATTGATTTTTTTGGCAAGTTCAAATGGGTGTCGGCCATCCAAGCAGTTATGGGAGTCGCCAGTGCAATGATGCAGCCGATGTATGATCCCAGCGGCCGTGTCCTTGATAGTGCCTATACCTTCACTCGTTCAACTACCCGTACTACCGAAACCCTCGCGAATAACGGTCTCGGTCATCCCGCCGCAAGCGGCACGGGCCTGATCCGCAGCGCATTCCGCCCATCTGACGATAGCACAACATTCCAGCTACTGATTCCGGCCAATATGATGTTCGCAAGGAATCTTGAGTTGACAGCCACCATCGTGGCCAAGCTCGGCAGTAAGGCTCCCGCAGGTTTGGCCGATCAGATGAGCTCGATGGCTGCCTCGTTACGTCAGGCTATCACCAAATATGGGATTATACCCGTCACAGGCCGTGATGGCTCGATTGAAAAGGTGTACGCCTACGAAGTAGATGGCTTCGGTTCATCCCTTATCATGGACGATGCGAATATTCCGTCTTTGCTATCGGCACCGTTCTTTGGATATCTATCCGCCAACGATACAGTCTATCAAGCCACCAGGGCACGTATCCTTGACAAAGGGGATGCAGGTGTGAACGGAAATCCATACTTTATGCGTGGCCCAGTGATAAACGCCGTGGGAGGGCCGCATGCTGGACCCGGGAGAGCCTGGCCCATGGCAAGCATCGTTAGGATCCTGACGTCCGACGACGATGCTGAAATTACGTCGACACTGAAGGAGCTCTTGACCAGTACTGATAACCTAGGGTTGATGCATGAGAGTATCAACACCTTTGACCAAGGCGACTGGACTCGGCAGTGGTGAGTAAACTGGCTCCTCCCGACCTGGCGGAACGCGGTGAGGTTAACGGCTGAGTAGGTTCTCGTGGGCCAACGGACTTTTCGGTCAGATGATCATTGATTTAGCCTCGAGAAAGCCACAGCTCCTCCAGCAGAGCTTTCAGTAGCGCTAGAAGTGGCGGCATGCCTCGACAAAGGACGGCCCCGGTGGTGAATAAATCGTCAACTGGTGGGTTCGTTAGTTTAGTAAATATTAATTACATATCAGTGTTTTCCACCCTCTGCAAAGTAGCTTGCTCCTAAATGCATGTGCAATCTCCTCCTCGATGAAAGGCGGGGAAGCACAATTTAAAGCTGATGAAGATGGGTTGCTACAAGACTCTCTCCTTCCTAACAGCATAGACTGGCTCTGTTTCTCACCAACAACGCATGCGAGAGGCAAGGCAAAGGCCCTAGTCTCAGGAACCTCGTTCTAGTGAACACTGGCTGACATATCGCTCTTTAGAACCGCAACGATCCAAGATGCCTCGCTCCCATAATCTTACAATAGAACCACACGGCGCGATAGCTTCCACTAGGCCCCCCCCCCCCGGGGCAGTCTGCAGATTGGCGCGAAACTCGGTGGTAGCGCCATCGCTACAGCAATTGACGAAGTAGCTTCTGCTCGAGAGACCTTGATATCCCTCGAGCAGGTAGCAGTTGTAATGTCTTTGGGCGATTGGAGCCATAATTGCGCGACCGTCTGACTATGCGACCGAGATGGAACGGCCGGTCGGAGCAAGACCACATGCCCGTATTCCGCTGTCTTGGCTGATCCGTCGAAGGATCACGACCATCTCGTTCACGGCCATCTCGTTCCACCACCCTCCCGCGGACCGATGCCGGGGTCGTTCGTGATGCTGTGAGCCAGAAGCAATGCCAGTGGGCATCCCAAGACCATATTTGGCACACAGGCCTCCATGCCCGGGATGACAATGGGAAGAGTGCTACAGGATCTATTTCCAGTCGAGCTCAAGGTGCTGACACACGGCCGACAATAGGCTAACTATCTAACTATCTGAAACCACGGCACCCTGCGCTCTGCCTTGTCTCAAAAGGTCCGACTCGCCTAGCAGCCATCTCGAGCGGTTCAGGCTACCTCTCTCAATAATACATCCAACAAGGATAGACGAGCCACCTGCCCGGAACGCGCCGCGCTCCATCAATGCCAATCCTACCCCGTGCAGGACTGCCCCCAATCGAGTGATCAATTTGAGACGGGCTTGTTCGTCCTGCCTCTTTTTAGTCGAGTTCTCCGTGAAACGCCGCCCCATAATCCCTATGGTACAATGCCGAACACAAGAGAAACAAACAATATGCGCGACAAACAAAAGAAACCAACAAAAACGGAACCTCCTAGCCCCCTTATCCCTACTGGGATGTATTGGCTATACTGGATATTTGAAGCTATCACCCACGGGTAGAGTGACATGCAACTGGTGCGCGGGTGCAATTGCGACACCCTAGACCGCCCGGTTCCGGAGGCTGGATACACGACCAAGACCGAGCCATCGTCTTTTCCCAGTCCCGTCAGACCGAGGTGCACTGCCCACCGGCCCGACCGGGAGCGGGGTCGTGGGGGTCGTCGGCCGTACGTCTCCGACCGGGGCGCCGCTAACAACACCGGAGCCGGATCCAGGTATAGCTCCAACAAGCACACCTCCTCCGCCAGCTAGTTCGAGCCGTGCTCCGCCTTCTTCGCTGACAGGGCGGGCGGGTGGAGCTTTGTTACGCAAAATCGGCGGCGGAGTAGCGCTCAACCTGTCGTCGTCAGCAAGGTCAGTCCTCCTGCCCCAGGAGGGAATCCCGACAGAAGAGGACTGAATGTTCTTGAACGAGGTCTCGGTTGGCGGCGCGCTGGAAGGGGTCGCTAGCTGCTGGGGCGACTCGGCAGATCCGGTCGACCGGCGGAATAGATTGAGGCCGCGAGAGCGAGATCCTTGGCTTGCTGTAGGGGGGTAATGCCTCTGTTTCTGCGGCGGTTGTCGATCGTGACTGTCCTGGGGCGCTGGGGTCGGCGGAGGTGGCGCCTGGGACTGCTGGGGTGGAACGGTGGATGCTCTATCCTGACGCAAGCCAATCTCGTCTGGATTGGCAGACGGAGGACGGGCGTCAATGCTATTGCTACGGGCCCTGCCTCCCCGGACAGGACTCTTCCTGAGCTTGCCGTTCGCTGGCGCCGGCCGCGACGGTGATGCGCTAGTACCAGAGCCGATGATTAAAGACGTTGAACCGGTTCTGGCATGGAGGCTAGATCGCCTGTTGGGCGGGGGAGGTGCTACATTGACACCCCCCGCGCCGCCGAGGGCCGGGCTGGTCAGTCCGGAGCCGAATAGAGGCGTTGGCAGCGACTCCCCTAGGGCATCTAGGGTTTGTGCTAGCGGCGGGGGGCTGACACTGCCACCTCCGGCGCCCAAGTAGCCACTCCCGCCTAAGGATCCAAACATAGCACTGGTTGCCCAACCACCTGTACTGGAAGGGAACGAGAAGAGGTCGGGCGAGATTCGCCCGACATCCCGGTCCAGCCCCACTTGGGACACCGAGCTGAGCGGATCTAGGCGTTCCACTCGGGCTGGTTGCATGCTTTCCCGCATCCAGTAGTCATACGTCGAAGCCAACGATGGCACAGCTTCGTACCCCTCGTCGCCCGAGCTGTCCACGTCCCAGCCGTCTAGCACCTGACGGTGAGACACTGTCGTCTCATCGGCGGACCGCCGCCGGCGCAGCGGGGGCTGCGAGAGCATGACTTCAGGGTTGTGGTCGGCCCCAAATGTTCCCCTGCCGGGGTCCAAGGCCGGCGCTGGCGCTCCCGGCTTGCTGCCATGGCGCGAGACTCCAAATGTGTCTTTGTGGTCACCGCTCACCGACCTTTCCGACACTGCCGTCTCCGAAAGGGTAAGATAGGCCTGTTCACTGGCCGCGTCCTGCTCCCTGAACAGGGTGTCGTTGGAGTTTTTGTACCGGCGCAGAGTCGAGGTTGAAATCGTATCAGGGGTTGGCGGCAAGACGTGAGGAGGGTTCACATCGCGACCAAGCACCGGTGCGTTGGTGAGCACCTTGTGCAGGGCGTCCCGCTTCTCCTGTTTCGTTTTCGGTTGTGGCTGGGGCTTCGCTCGACGAGCCGGCTGCGACTGGTCGCGCGCTTGTACCACGCCGCCCACGTCGAGTTTCTCAAGTCGTTGCAGTGGCGACCCGCCCATATTGAGCATATCGTTGATAGTCTGGAACTGATCGGAGCCTTTCCTCGCCGTCGCCTGGGACCCTGAATAGCCGCGCGGCCGCGTTGGCGTCACCACGCTCGGGTGCGGGCCTGGGCCGCCCTTGCTAGTCGCTCGATTGTCTACATACCCGTCGAGAGGTGACGGGTTGGCGGGCACTGCCGAGGCGGTTTCTTGCAAATCCTTCTGGCCATAGATGCTTATGAAGGAGCTCTCGCTTAGCACACTGAGGCTTGGACTGTGGACACCTCCTAGTCCGTTTCGTCCGGCATCGAGGCCGTCTTCATTCATCTTATGCAGGCTGAGAATGCTGCCCCGGGCGCCGAGGTACACATTGCGCAGGTTCTCGGTGTTTTCGCTCTGCTCCGATAGGAAGCTCGGCATCCTGTTGAGCATCATGGGATCACCGATGAGCTTGGTTGGCTCTGGTATCACGCCACGAGGCGTGTTCAGGTCCTCGTCGGGCGCGGCGGAGTCGAGTGACGAAAAGTATCCGCCAGCTTCCACCCGACGGACCATCTCACGCTCACAAAGCAGCTTCTCGACACGTGCCTCGAGCATGATGATCATTGCAACTGCTTCCTCCACGGCCTTGTCCCTCTTTTCCAGCTCATCGACCAGCTTCTCGTTTATTTCGTCAGTCTGCTCCTTGTCCTTCTCCAGCATCTCGATCCGCTCCTCGAGGGCGGCCTGTCTCTCGCGGCGGTGGAATAATTCGAGTTTGAGGTCAAAATTTTGCTTGTGGAGGTTGGATACGGCCTGGAGGGGTCGTTCTAGATCAGACCAAGGTTTGCGCATGCCTAGCTGGGTTGCATCTTACCTGTTCCATCCCCTTGGCGCCTAGGGGCTTCTCCTGGGGCGGCTCGCCCCCGCTGCTCGACGGCGGCCGTCGTCTTTCAAGGAGGCCCTCTCGAGAAGGTGAGCTCTGGAGGGCCCCGACATCCAGCGAGGCGTTCATCATGTCCTCGCTGGCACGCGCTGCTAAACGTTCGCTCTCGACCTTTCGTTCGCGTTGCAGCCTCTCGTGTAGGAAGCTTGAGACCGGTTGGGGGGGCTGCTTTGAATCCTCGGAGCCCTCGCGGGAGAGCTGAGAGCGCGGCCGGTCGACAGTAGGTGCGCGGCCGCAAGAGGCGTGGTGGAAACGATGAGCGTGAGAGGGCGTGGTGGGAGACGAGAGCGGGTGCGAACTTGCGCTGCTGTTGCTGTGAGCCGTCATGCGTGTTTTGGTTGAGCTGGTGCTGCATCTAGAGCCAGTTCGATGCAAAGGCGGCGGTCGCGCCCGATCCTTGGGGTATTGACCCTGCGCCGTGAAGCCCTCCATGGTCGGTAGGAGGGAAGACGAGGTGCGTCGGAAGCTCCACCATCTACGCCGCTGAGGGTAGGGTCATAGCAGGGACCGCTGTTGCTTGCTTTTTTCTTTCCCTCCCCGGCAGCTGCAGGGCGGGTGCAGATGAGAATGCGTTGGGCCAGTGGGCAATCGCAAGTGTGGGTGATGTCCAAGTTGACCAGGCGAAAAGAAAGTAGGACTGTTGTGATGGGATGATGCTTGCAAAAGGGGGGAAAGTTGCGACTGGTGTTGGCTGAGAAAGCCGGGGCTGCTGGGGGGTGACGGGGGCACTACTCTCGTGTGTACGCCTTGCACGCCTATCGATAGGGTCGCAGTCAGTGGTGGCGCGCTCGGCCTTAAATGAGCAGCTATGGGCGAGGATTGGCTGGCACACAGCACCCTGGCTTTGCCTGGTAAGCCTGGTTGCGGCAAAGTCCCGCCCAGGTTTCCACGGCAAAGGGTCTCTTGCTGATCAGTGCCGTAGCGTTGGCTACCGCGACGACTTCCAAACTCTCCGAACAGTAGTAGAGACCTGGAGGAGGCCACAGGCGCTTGGGACTGGCTGGTTTGCACAAAGAGAGACTCGCAGATCTCTCGCCTCCTTGGCTGTCTGAGAAATCAAAAGAAAAGTCAATGAAAGAAAGAGGGCATCTCCATGCAGGTCTCGGCTTCGTTTGCTGTGCTATGTCTGACTCGTGGCTGCGTGAAGAGCGGGTACCCCTGGGTGTGGGCAGATGAGAAGTAACGAGAAGCAACGCAACGGTGTGAGAAGCAATGACGCCAGCCAGGAAGAACAGAAGGCGAGGCAAACGAACGCATAAGGCCGGTCAAGTTATTTGCTTATTCTCCCCTCTGGCGGTCCGATGGATGCGTACGAAGGAACTGGCCCGAGAACTGGAGGGGAGGTGAGACGTGACGATGCGAGACGGGACGAGCAGCGAAGCGAGGCGTCGGCATTACGTATTGAGCTGGGTAGGTAGGGCTGAGAGGTTATTAAGGTCCTCTGGTAACTATTCCGTACTGTAGGTAAGGTAAGGTGCAATAGCTAGGGTAACTGTACGTTTCTAAGCGACAGGCGCTTCCAAGGGTAAGGAAACCCCCCCTCTCCCAAGAAAACAACGGGCGGGAGCTAGAGTCGGGCAACCAGGCCCAGTCAATCCGTTGAAACACACGATCCGGCAACCTAACAATCAATATTCCCCACGGCGAGCCGTCCTGCGCCGTTCGTCCAAGCTTTGGCCCCAATCCTTTGGCTGGTTTGGCCTGGACCGACCTCTGGGAGATGGTTGGATGGCTCCCTCCTCCCCTGGCTACTGCGGCAGGTGGCGGTCTTGGGTGGAGGCGAGCGAAGAAGGCCTGCATTAGTGCCAGGAGACAAGAAAGGGGAGGAGGACGGCAAGAGGGGCGGCAGGGGCGGGGGAGCGAGCTGAGCTGGGGGGAGATGTACTATGTACATTCCTGTATCCGTGCCTGCTATGGTTAGTACGCCGTAGTGGAGAGGGAAGGGCAGATACGACGGTACGTTGTTGCTTGCGCACCGTACCGAGCTAGTGATTAACTACCGAGAGCAGCTTCAAAAAGATCCAAGTGCAAAAGGGCAGCGAGGGGGGATCATTGCTCCTGACTGCCTAGCTACCTACGTGGAGGTAGGTAACTAGGCACTGAGTACTACTGTACCTCTAGCTAAGTAGGCAATCTAACGAGAGCGTCCGTCGCCACTCTCTGTGTCTGTGTGGTGTCTGTCTGTGTGTGTCTTTGAAATTTACACTGGCATGTATGTACTTCATTCAGCACGAACTCCGTATAAGCTACCGAAGTTAAGTGCTGGCTTAGCAGCCACTGACTGACAAGAGCCGGGGGGGGAGACGACGGCGACGGCGGCCACGACGACTGGAGAGGGGCCAGGGCCGAGCTTGGACTAGAAGCTAGGACTGCTCGTGCATATGCCTCCGAGACTGGCCTTGACACTAGGCCAATCAGTGGCCCCATCACCCGGACCCGGCGTCCTGGGATGCAGGGCAACCCGGTCGGAAACGGGCTGGGCTCCACGCTCCTCCAATTGGGATGGGTTGGAAGGAGAGGAGAGGTCCGCTCAGGCTTCCGGTCCCACATCTTCTGGCAATTTTCACCTGTCACAAAATTTCTTACGACCTCTTGGGACGTGTCTCATGGCCTCCTCCTACCTCCTAGCCAACTGGCCTATCATCATCCATCCTATTACTCTCCGGCTCTCCGGCTCCCCACTCCAATCTCTTCCCCCCTTTCTTCCCATTCCTAAGTACGGCTCTGTGCTCTCAACTTACTTTCTGTTTGTCTAGATTTGCCATGAAGCCGACGTTGGGAACTCAAACCATTATCCTGTCGGGCATGTGTGTTTTGTGCACATATCACGGGGGACTGGTGCCCCGCCTCTCAGAGCTCTTCTCTGCTGTGGGTAGGAGTCTGCTCTTTTCCTACTGACTCCCCAGCATCGCTTGCTGTCACCACAATCCGCCCTGCTCCTCCAGTGCCAGGATGCATGTAGCGGCCAATGTGGTCGATCCTCGTAGCCTCCCTGCTTTGCGTTGCGAGCGCAGGCCTGAGTAAAACCACTTGCTACCCCAGTAGTCGCGAGGAAAAGGGCTCGCTCGCAGCAGTACAGAGGAGCTTGTTGACCACGCAACCTTCCAACGGCTTTGGCCTTGTCGTTTGACGGTCATGGGTTCCGGTAGCGCTCATTCGGTGTCTAACTTCACCTCTAATACTGTATACCCTCTCGCTCATCTCGTTTAATATCCAGCCCCTGCCAGTCGACCGAACGAGCTGGACCGCGTATCTCTCTATCCAGCCAATAACTTGTGGCCTGCTGCTCTTGCCTAAGGGTATCTTACTGGCAGAACCGGTCTCATAAGGAAGTCGACGGGATTGGCGTAGAAAGCCCAGCGTAACCTGACTAGGAGCCCGCATCAAGGGTCAAGGAGTGATAAATTCAGCCTGCGCATACCATACGGCTGATAGTCAATGTCCAACATTGAGATCTCGAGAGAGTAAGCCACCGAGGGGTATGTAGAAGAGGGGAGGGAAGACTGTGCGTACCTAGTGTTGATGTCCGACGGGAGAGGACGGGAGGAGGGGGATACTGCACCGGTGTCTGTTCGGTACAAGGTCTGCCCCAGGCAACCCGAAGCTATCAAGTAGCAGGATAGCCTGCGCCAAGTGGAGACTGAATGTACGGCCTGAAAGCAGCCGGTTGTGAGATGGGATCGGAGGATCCATTACATGACAGCCATGAAGGGCCGTCTGCGACCTCCCATTTGGATAACTGGGCGTCTGCAGTCATCTTAGGCACCGGACTCCGTCGCGCTTTCGGCGTATGTCTCTCTGCGGTGGGTTGGGACTATATTTGCGGGTTACCTGCCTGGCATTTCTTTGCGTATTATATATGACCTGCTGACCCTTACAGAAGCTAGAGCTTCCAACCCAAGATCTCACGCTTCTTTCCTCTGCTTGCAGACAAAGAGCAGTGCTGTGCTTGCTGGGAAAATGGGACAGTAGTCCTCGGGGATTACGATGCCAAATCGTCGCGGCTAGCATACTAGCCAAGGCATGAAAAGCCAACTTATCGACGACCCAGCAGTTTATCTGACTTAGGCCGGTGGAATACCGTATGCTTTCCGACGGTTCGCCGTCATCTCAAGTGGTTTGCAGTTGCAAGGGTCGGTTTGCTCACCGTACTAGCTATCTCGTGCGATACTTAAAGTAACCAACCTGGGGGAGAGGAATGCTGTCTCGGCATTTGGATCACCACACAATTACTACCGTGTCGCGTGACCGGGGCTGAGTCGTCGGGAGGGTGACAAGCGAGGGCACATGTGGACGACTGTGCCAACTCTGGCATGGGATGCCGCGCCGGGTCAATATGATATTGACTAGGCCAAGCAGGTATACCTTACTTTGGCATGCGGCTACATGGTGGGGAGCAGCGAATGGGAAGAGGGACTAACTGAGCTCTATTTGGACACAGACAGGCTGGTGAAGACGAAAGCTAACGATGATAGTGTTCAAGCTAGAGTATGATGGCCTGACCTAGTGCGAACGTTTCGACAAGCTGGATAGGGCGGCTGTCGTGGATGGTCAGGTACCAGGGCAGACAGCTGGGGCGAATGCACGAATATATTGCTTAATCGAGGAAAGCAGGCCGTATAGAATAAAATACCCCCGCCTAACAAAAGACATGAAAAGCTGCGGCAACCCAACCTTTCCAGCACCCCGAGCTCACGGAGGCTGCCGCATACTATATGCTTTCCAGCCCCATCGTGCCTTTTCCCGGGCACAACGCCTGTCCACCTAGTCTGCGTATGCCACGTGCTGGGCGCACAGTAGCCAGTCGGCACCAGCTGTCTGGCGCCATGAGCTAGACACCGTTGCCTCCACCTCCTGGATTCCCTTCTTGCCCTGGCGGTACAGGGTTAAGCGATACAATACAGCAACGGCCATCAGATCGATCTCGACAACTTGGGGGTCCCCGTGGATGCGGTAGCTTGTCCATGGCTCACCGCCCTCGAGCACCTGTTCAATGGAGGGCTCGGAGCTCTTGGTGAGGGGCTCGTTGGAGCCCGCGAAGAGCGGGTTGATCATGATGCAGTCCTCGGCCAGATACTCCTTGGCTGCCTCGGGGGAGTCACACATGGCACGCCACAGGAGCGTCTCGACCTCCCGCGCAGCCGCGTGGTTGCGCTTGCTGATGGTGTTGAGCCGCCCGTTGCCTCCCATGCTGGTCGAGGACGACGTCTTTGTCTTGGAGTCGGCTGTTAGTCCGAGCGCGGTGGGCATCGAGTCCTAGTTGTGATAGCCGTAAGGGTCGCCAAGAAAGCTCTCGATAGGTAATAATATCGCTGTAGTCACCGAGTATTCGGTGGTGGGACAAAGTAGGTTGGCTTGTTTGCCTATCTTGAAATAGAATGGAAGGGAGGAGTCACAGTTTAAAAAAATGAAAGAAAAAGACGACTGTTATTTCGCTGAATACATCATGCATGCGTTCATTCTATTTGTAGGCTGCCATGATCGGTGGTCTAAATAGTTGAGGGGGGAAAAAACCTGCCAGGCGTTACGGGCGAGGTTCAAAAGATGTCATGGTTGACGTCACCGAGGTATGCACAACCTCGCGAAATCCACGACGCTGATCACTCCCACCCACCATTTCCTACACCCTTGTGGCCCAGTGAGCCGAGCCTTTTTGCAATACCATTCGTCCGTAGCACCCCACCGAAAGCTGCGAGGCGTGGCTCCTGACGTTAACTTCGCGAGGGCATGGTCGTGCTGCGCGCGCGCGAGGAAGTGTACAGTCTGCACTGCACCGAGTGAGGAGTAGTGGCGTTTTGCTCTCTGTACTTTGAGCTGCAAAGAAATGTGAAGAGAGCTATCGAGATCAATTTGTGGCATGACAGCAGATGTCACGCACGTCGCGCACGTCACACAAGGCAGTGGCCGGACGTTTACACGTTCGTGGATAGGCACGACATATTGACAGGCTTGGTAGGCCGTGGCATTTGGATTCGTGCATCTGCCAAAACGAGCCTGCTGGAAAAGCAGGTCGTGCTGTAAAACTAGTACATGATGCCAAGGCGCAACTCGCACTCCCGTTAATGTGATTTCTCAGTTAGACCGTGTCTCCCAAACGCCATATCCCGCGCGGTCCCTCCCGAAGGGCCTATCTCCGAAACCATCCTGGCTGTTATCGCAGCGCAGGTGTAATTAAATACTACAAACCCCCCTCTACTCCCCGAGAAACCCGCGAATCCCGCTCACTGGCTCGTCTTAGATTTGCCATCATCTGCTCGAGTAGGGCGGTTGAGTCGGCAGGGACTTCAGGAAGCTCACGAGAGTCTGAAGACCCTGCCGAGGCTGGAATGCCTCGGTGTTCACCATCCCGCGGGTTTGCCGGAGAATTGTGGTCGTCGCTAAAAGGTAGTCGCTGCATAGGAAATGCTGGCAAGGGCGGCTGTGTACCCGCGGACACGGATGCAATCGCCTCCCTGTAGTCCAGGTGCCCTGGGTTGATGTCGGGCGGACGCCAGCTCTGCTGCTTTCTTTGGTGTTCCGGCAGACGAGCGGGCGGTGCCTGTAGGCTGGATGGTCGCGCAACACTCTCGGAAGAACCAGACGGCGAAGTGGTAGAGACCAGCCCTAGGCTGTTCGTGACGGGCGGGGTCTGCAACTTTTGTACATAAGGCGGAAGAGGAATTGGGCTATGGCTCTGCTTGGCATGAGGCGCCGTTCTCACAGGCGACGGAAACGGTGGCGCCATCTGCGTGCCCGGTAGAGCGCCTGGCGGACGTGGGTCAGCCAGCCGCGCCTGCAACGTTTGCTGCGAAGGAGGGCTTGGCTGGGCAGGCTCCCAGTTCTGTCGCCAACTCGCACCGTACTGGGGCTTGATGGCGGGATGCAGAGGTGAGTGCATAGGCGGCGTGCGCACGTAGTTATCTGTTTGCCATGCCGTTGCTAGCCCAGTGACCGCATTTGAGTAAACATCGTTAGATAGCTCTGGTGGCTGCGGCCCGCTACCACGCGCAGAGCTGTACTTCACTTCGTCCGAGTGCTGCTTTGGCGCTTGGTGGTGCGATGGCACCGACGCGTTGATACTCGGCCGCTTTCCCGACAGCGACTGCTGGGCCTTGATCATGAACGCTCGGAAGTTGCCCTCGTACCCGTTCGTAAACCCCCCACAAGCCGCATACGGTGACCGGTATCTGGCCGAGTCCCTGTGCATCTTGTCAGCTCTGTAAAGACTCTTGAAATGAGCCAGGACACAAACCTATTGTGGTGGACTTGGAAGAAGCTATACTTTTGGTAAGTGCTCACCAGCCGTGGTGGATCTGGAGACTTCAACACCGACGACGTCATAGGCGTTGGATACGCCGCACTCGACGATGAAGACCAGGCCCTGGGTGGAGGCTGAGATGGATGCCCTGATTTCATGTGAGCAGGGGGCCTAGTCAAGCCGGGAAGCTGCGGGAATCCATTACTACCTCCGACAGGCGCGAACCGATCTAGGGCGAACGAGACGGAGGGCGGAATGTCTTTGACTCGAGGGGCCACGGCGGAGGCAGGCGGGCGTGGAGTGCCGCTTTGTTGTAGTTGTTGTATCGGGGGTATTTGGTTGGGGCCATGCAGCATCGGGGCACGCGGCAGAGATACTTGAAACGCAGGTGTTGAACTCTTGGGCGCGAACTTATGTGCCGCGAACTGTACCTGGCCATAAACTGGCCCGATGGGTTTCCGTGGCTTATACACGTACGGTTTCTCTGTCTTGATGCCCGGGTGTGGCTGCGCAGGCAGCTGGGACGGGTGGAAAGAAGTAGCATGGGCGCGTCTTGGCTGCGGAGGCGGGGCCATCACCACCGGGGGCACGGGTTTGGGGATCGAATCTAAAAAGTTGCTCTTCGGATTGTGCAATGGATTCGCGACGTTGTCCGTGTACTGCGCCTTTGACTCGGTTGACGTTTTGCCCAGGTAGAACCACACCTGATTCTCGTTGGCTAAGTCTACCTTAACCTGTGCAGAGTTCTTCAGCGCACCACCCGCCTGGAACTCTGCCCAGGTGAAGCCATCGACAAACGTGTCGTCTTTCCTCGGGAGCTCATCCACGAGACGTCGGGCGTTGAGTTCGTCTTTAGCCTTACGATTTGTCGGCATCGGAAGGGCGTTTGTGGACGCCTTGGGGAGCCTATATTCACTGGGGTCGGGCAGAAGTAGCCACTTCCATTCAATCTCCACACGGTCGCTATGCCAAGTTAGCAACACTCCATCGCCTCTGGGCTTGGGGACATACCCTCCAGGTACAATGTCGAGGAGCAAAGTTTGTTCGTCGTGGCGGTTCTCCACGACCACACCCGCGAAGATGTCTCCCCTGTAGAGCTGCATCTGGCAAACGGTACCCTTCTCAAGCGCAGCAGCAGCCGTGCGAATGCGTGCATCGTTCTCGAGTGCATCTCCATCGCACCTCTTGTCCCGCTTCAGGCGGTGGAAGCGACAGCTGAATTCGAATGCCTGCTCCTTGTACTCAGTACCGTCTTCTCCAAATACGGGTACATCGGCCTCTTCCACAAAAACGCCAGCCGCGGCAGCACAGGTGGCATGGTACGACCTTGCGCACTTCTTCTGCGAGCACTGAAAGCACGCGCCTTTCTTGGACCGGCAGTATAAACACTTGAGCTCGAGCCGGGCCTTGTTGATACCGGCAACGTTGACCACGACCTCTTTGTCGCCTGTGACCTCGATGTAGGTCTCGGGCACGTAGAGAGCACACATCCGATGGGCTCTGCGGCCGTCATCCGTCGCTAGAATCTCTGCTCCCGGGATATCGTTGGGACAGAGGCAGCAGGGAGGCTCGGCTCGAGCTCTAGGCCGCAGGCGTATTTTCTTGATCTTCTGGTCCCCTTTGTCGCTTGCTGTCCGCTTCCGCTTCCGACCCAATGACTTGATCCTCACGATGTGGCTCGAAGGAGGAGTTGGGAGCCCGGTCTCGTCCTCATCCTCGTCTCCTTCCTCTTCCTCATCCTCAGTCTCCTCGTACTCGGTCTCTTCCCCACGGAGCTTCCGCTCGATTTCATAGACGTCGACCCAGACACTGTCTTGAGCCTGGGCACACTGGCAACGTTTGGCGATCTTTCCCATTGGGAGCCAGCTGTCCAGTGCAAAATTGACAGCTTCGGCGCAATTGTATCCCAAGTTATAGCCAGAGTGATAGCCATAAGGATAAGTCACGACAAATTCGCCGGGGTACGAGACGCACTTGTTCACGGTGATGTTGTAGTGTTGCTTCAGATGGGCAGGTGAGATGAGGAAGCCTTTGTGACGAAGGAATTGATCGCAAGCCTTGGCCTCGGTCGGCCAAATATTCTTCATGGCAGCCTCGAAGCGTCGAGCGTCGCCTTGAGAGATGCTGTACCACTGCTTCGGGGCTCCAAAGTGCAGATAGTTGATGCTGTAGAGATCGACGTCCTCGAGGTGCCAGGCAAAGGTCGCCTTCCACATCCCCAGGTATAGATAGGCTGTGTTGACTCCGGGAACCTTGGTCCCCAAGACATCCAGGAGGTTGGGCAACTTATTCAGGTTCCATATCTCTGCAGACTCGTCGAAAAGGGATCCGGGGAGATCAGCACCATACAGGGGCGGTGCGTACGTCAAGGTCCTCCAGTAAGTGCGTTCCAGCTCCTCGCAGCGCTCGGGGGTGTAGTCCGACACATCCATGTGGTAGTCGAAGTCTTTGAATGCGGCCTCGTCGATCATTGCGGAGCCTTCGCGGCGAATGTACTTTCGGCGCGCCGAGGTGGACTGTGTCTTCCCTTTTGCGATCCCGCCCATACGGCGGGGGATCGCAGTGCTATCCTCGTTGTCCTCTTCCTTGACGCACGGATCCTGCTCTACCGAGTCCATGGCCTCGTCTTCGGGCTTGGGCGAAACCGGTGTCATGGGGCGATCCTCTGGTTCGGCCGTTCCCTCAGTGCCTTGAGCCGATTTCCGGGAACCTCTGTCCTTTCTCGCCTTGGACGATCTTGACTTTGGGGCGCCGGACGGGGCCGGGGCGCGCGACCGGGTTGCGGGTCTGGGCTTGGGTTTGTCTGCATTGGCGCGACGTTCGCCTCGTCGAGCCGGTGGCTGATGCTCGCTCTGGTCGCAGAGCTGTCGCCATTGCGGCAGGTTGTAAGATCGCTGATGGAGGATGTTGACCTGGCGGTAGGTGCCGTTGGAGCCCATGATTTCCTGCTTGATCGGGTCTCGAACCCGGATCTGCTTCACCAGATCGTGCAATTCAGGCTGGGCGTCCTTCCACTCCTGGGGAGGGACAACCTTGACGATGCCCGACCTCATCCCGTACGAATCGATCTTACCCATCTAATGAACAATGATCGGCAGTCAGCATGCTAGCTGCGGCGGCCACAGAACGCATAGGTTTCACATACAAAGATTTTAAAGTCCTTGAACTGCTTCATGGTCGGCTTGAATACGGGGACTGTACCCGAGTAGTGATTAGGTAGGATCTCCCCAATGTCATCCTCAACTTCTGGCTCTGGTTCTGGCTCCGGCTCTGGCTTGGGCTCGGCCTTCGGGAGCGGGTGGGCAAAAATGGAGGCCTTTAGCTCGTCGGCGTCCATGTCGTCGAGATCGCTCAATTCCGAATCGCTGCCGTCGACCATGGCGTTATTGCTATCCGGTGGTGAGTGGAGGCCGGTCGGCTTGGGCATGTCAGTCTTGCGGCCTTCTCCAGCGTCGTCGCCCTCGACATCCTGGGCGATGGCGGGAGAAGCAATCGCTTCGGTGGACATGTTGCCGTGCGCTACATGTGAAGCCGGGAAGTCCAGTGTGCGGCACAAGTCGCGCAGGTGGACAGCTGAGGTTTTCTGCCGGCGCAGATCGATCAAGGATGGTGGTGTAGGTCGAGGGTGGATGGGTCCAATTCGCAGAGTGCGGAGATCGGGAAAGGCGACAGCGACTCAGAATCAGGCCAGGTCAGATTGCGAATCGATAGGCTATCGGGCTTGTCAGGTGGGGGGCTGGGAATGGAGTGCGATTTTTGGGATTGAACTGCAGCGACGGACAGGAGGGTCAGAATGGGTCGATTCCTCGTTAATCTGGGCAGATCAATCAAAGGTGGAGGCCGCAGGAAAGGGTAAAGTTCGGAGTGGGTGTGGCGGCCACCCGACCCTAGCCGCTTGTCAGTTTGGGCGAGTTGGGGTGCTTTTTTGCGGGCAAGTGCAAGCAAGGGTGGTCACTCCCTTCGAACGGGGCGCCCCCTTTTCTTTGGCGGGGAAGGGAGTGGAGGGGTGAGAGTGGATCTCAAAGTCGCGATCAGGTGAAAAAGCCATCCTTTAATTCTTCTGCTACTTTATTGTGCGAGGACTGCCTGCCCGAAGGAAAACACGGCGCCGGGCCACTTCTACCGGCTGCTTGGCGCGTAGGGGTGGATCGCGTCGCGGCTGGGCCTTTTCCCCTTCCTCGAGCCTCGAAGCTCCTTTCCACTCTTCTCTCGTTGACTACGGCGGGACCGAGCTGCTCGATTTCGTTCGGAATAGTCAGCGCCTCGATCCTCCGGTTCCAGCCTCTCTAGTATTACTATTTTATATCGGGCAACCCGGCGAAAGCGAGCCGCCTACGCACCTCTAGACGTCCTACTCTTGGTCTAGGCTCTCATTCTCTTGTACTCTCACGTAGTGTCGGTGGACGTCACAGCTGTGGGAATATGGACAGGCTAAGTCACTGAGCTGTCGCATGAGCAACCCATGGCTGATGTCTACCTGCCCTCCACTCGAGTACAAAGTACCGCTCGAGAGAAAAGAGGCGTGGGAATGGTCCCCTAGGCTTGGTAGTCAACCCTTGGCTGCGTTCCTTGTGAGTGCTTAGTGCTCATGCGGCGCTCTGCAAGCACTTGGCCCGCAAGCTACCCGATCAAGACATCTGCCCCAATCGCCTCGCACTGACCAATCCCGAGCTCATGGTCCGGTCGTCGGGTCCGCTTACCTGCACGTCATTTCGGGTTGTCTCTCTCTGGCCTCGCCCCGGCCAGCGCCACGTGGGAATCCTGCTTGCACTTCTGCGGGTGCCTGCCCTGAACTTACCCCAGCAGGCCGCCTGAGATGAGCGAGCCTTGTGACACTCTTGGGTAGCCCTGTTGTTCCCTCAATATGTACTACTCCCCGCTGGGCCCGAAGCGGGGCTGGAGGCTTGGGGCACCCATAGGCCGCGGTTCGAGATACCCATTCCTGCGACTACGCAGACATGTAGCTACCTGCAGGCTGGACTTGCGCAGCTAGAGGTCGACACAGGATACGGTCCAACTCAGCTTCGCAAGTTGATCAAAAGATTGACTTGGTTGCCAGGTTTAAAATAAGACAGGCAGCTGGACACCGGTGTACGGCCCGCAACGGTCGTGTAAGCGGTGAGCGGTCAAGAAGGCGTTGAAGGCGCCCCATGCTAACAGAGACCATTTGCTGCGAGAACACCGGAACACAAGGAACGAGGGACAGAGGTCTCTAGCAAATATGGGGATGTCATTACCCTAAGGAACAAATGTATGTCGAATACCCGTAGCAGGTATGTAATGCAAGTGCCATGCCAAATTATCGCACAGGCAAGTGCCCGGCCCCTAAGCCTATAAGCTCGAACATAACCAGAATTAAATCTACAGACAGCCACCCGATACCTAGTAGAGAGAACCGCGTCAGCAGCTAAGAATAGTCGGGAGGGAGGGGGGGTAAGCTGTTTGTGCGGTATAGCTCCGCAAGTCAGAGAGGGTAGAGTGGACATTACCGGTATAAACAACCAACTTGGTTACCACCTCAACGTCGTATCTTACTCTCGGCTTGACGAGCTTCTCGAACATCTCCTTTTCCCCGAGCTCGTTCTGCTGCCCATTATCGTCCGCATTTGCCTTCTCGTCCCCGGGGTTACCGCCGGAAACTGTGCCTTGGCCCATCATCTGCTCGTACGAGGCGAGCCGGCTGCTCTGGACACCCGAAGCCTGAGAACACCGGCCTGCGTGGTCCTCAGATGCTACGGCATCCTCGGCCTCGGCCTCGGCCTTTTCCCTAAGCCCCACTAAGCTTGATTTGCTCCGGATGCTTGCCCCGTCACTACCCGCGCTCTCTCGTCGCCTGCGCTCTCTGTACGCTAATGTCTCGTATGCATCGGCGGCGCTTTGGGGGCCGATGCTCACGGACCTGCCGCGCCCCGGGCCCCGAATGCTGCGAACGAGCTTGGGCAGGTCGCTGACATTTGGCAACAGGTTGTCGTCACGCAAGCGTAGCGGGACGTTCTTGTACTCACTGGCCGGCATAAAAAAGCGCCTCGGCAGCGACAGCCCGTGGGTCTCGATGACACGGAAGAGGTGCGGAAGGAACTTAAGAAGAGCAGGTTTCATGATCTCGCGCCACAGAAAAACAACGAGGACGCCGAAAACAATCCTGCCGACAATGACCGGCCACCCCAGGGAAGACAGGTCAAAGACTGCGTCTGGGCCGTTGTAGATGTAGCTCCAGGAGCTGTGCCAGAAGCGCCAGGACCCGGCCTCTACCCCGATGACAACACCAGCGAATGCAACGCTGTCATCGAAACAGGGGCAGTCATCAGCAGGCTCTGGATGGATGCGCACAAGGACGATGATAAGGAGGGCGACGATGAGTGGGTAGCCCCATAAACTCGACTGCATCCAGTCTTCCAGTAGGGGCGCGTAGTAGAACTCGACCAAGGAGATGACAGCGCCGAGGAGCGACCCGAATATGACATCCAAGAAGCCATGCATGCCGCAGTATAGGCGGCCCACAACTATGGAAAGCGCGTAGCAGTAGGAAAGTGCCTCGAGAGCGAACGTGGTAGTCGCACTAAAGATGTTGCTTTCGCTACGGAGGAGGAGTATTGCGTAGACAGCCACCGAGACGGCGTTTGCCGAGTGCGTCGAAGGGAAACCGTACTCGAGTGCTACTGAACCTGACATGGTGATGCGGTGTAGAGGAGGCGAGAGGGGTCGCGGCAAGGAGCACATGTCCTTGATGAAGCCGCTGAAGAAGACTCCCTCAGCGAGGATGCGAACAAGTCTGAGGGGCAAACGCCGTCAGCTTTTGCATCTCCGCTCAGTGTAGGATGTGGTTCGGTTTCCCCAAGAGGATAGACCAAAGGAGGAGGCGAGATAGCAACTTGGTGGGGTTTCCTTACCCTTTGCCAAAGTCCTTGAAGTTGCACCAGAATAGAATTGGCAGGCCGACCATGAAGAATGTGTGTGTCCCGAGATTGGCAGTGATGGCGAAGTAGCTATCGAGCGCAGGAGTGCGCATTTTAGACTGAAAGTAGGCAAGGTATGGGGTTTCCCATCGGACCAGGGGCAGTAGGTTCTGTCGCAAAGCATACCGCCATTTCGGGAGTGCTCGCTTGTCTGTCGCGCCCAGTCAGTTAGAATCGGCCGAGGTAAATGCTGCTTAGGCGGAAGGGAGGAGGCGCAATTGAGGAAGCAGTCAGAAGAGCAACCGGGCGGGGAGTGGGCAGTAGACAAAGGGCGTGAGGATGGGAAGTGATCCTCGAGGCGCTGTGATGGCGCGAAGATGATGCGAGGTTGGTCCCCCTCCTACTACCTGGCCACCCCCCCTCCTCCTCCTCTCTTATCGCCCTCTAGCCTAAGCCATCCTCCTCCTTTGCCAACGTCGAGAAGTGCGGTTGCAGGGATATACAGATACAGGCGGGCAGGAGAAACGTACAATGACCAAGACTTTTCAGGCCAGCGTCGCCATTCTGGGCGTTGTTCGCGCCGCCCATGGACGAGGAGGACGTCGGCGGGGCAGAGATGGTGGGAGGTTTGAGCTCTGAGCCGTGGCTAGAGCCATGGTCGGGGTTACTCATGGAAAGGAGGTGTGTTTCGGCATCAATCCGGTCGTTCGTCGCAGCGGTCCGTCAATGGAAGCCTCCTCGTCGTCAGCGGTGAGGATGCTCCAGCCGATGCGACCAAAGGGTTCGTGGAGGAGAGGTAGGTCGAAAACCGGCGGCTGTCTGTTGCAAGATCTCAGGGGGGCCGGGGCCGACCTACCTTAGTTAGCATGGCTTGGGCGGGCGGGCAGTGGGGCCGGTCCCTTGCCCCCGAACCCATGCCAGCCCAGACAGGAAGCCTAAGGTACCTAAGGTAGGTAGGCAAGGTACCTTCAGCTCAGGTGCGCCTAGCCTGAATTTTTTTGGAGAAGCGATTGGAAGGACAGCTACTTCGTACGCGTGTGTATACTGTATACTCTTTGGTAGATAGACACCTGCCGGAAGCTGTATTGTTTCGTGCGGTATTCGTCTTTTTACTACCTACAGCAGCCCAAGTTCGCCCAGAAATCCGTGTCCTGCTAGCCTGGGACTCCAGATTCCTCATGGCCACGTCGCTTGTCGGCAAGACCACACTCATCACCGGGGCCTACGGAGGCATTGGCTACGCCATCGCGAGTCGATTTGCCAGCGAAGGGTCCCGGCTAGTGCTTCTAGGAAGGGACGAGAACAAATTGAGACATGCGGCTGAGGGGTTAGCCAGGAAGCATGCAGGCGTGTTTGGGGACCAGGCTCGCGCCGCCATCCGCATTGTCGCCTGTGATGTGGCCAAGCCCGACGACTGGCAGAGGGCTATCTCCGGCAGCGTAAGTCCTTCCCTAGCTAGCCCGCGCGATGTCTCGTCGCAAAGGGAGCCCGTGAGGAACGCCAGCGTCTTGCTACTCTAGCACCACCCTTTTGGGGCTCTGGCAAGCTTGCCTGACTTTTTGTCTCCTTAGGGCGGGATCGACGTCATGGTCAATTGTGCTGGCGTCGCCCAGGAATCTCTCTTGGTCAAGACAGATGCAGATGCTGCTCACGAAATCCTGAGCACGAACCTTCTCGGTGCCGTATGGGGCTGCAAGATTGTCGGTAAGCAGATGGTCAGGGAAAAGAGAAGAGGTTGCATCATCAATATCTCGAGCTTGCTGGCCGTCAAGGGTGCTGCAGGCACCTCTGTCTACGCCGCTTCCAAGGCCGGCCTTCTAGGTAAGCTAAGGGCTGCCAAGGGCAGACGCCATCGACCCCTTCAACCCGCCCCAGAGGGGGCACACGGCTAAGCACCGCACTCTCTTTTGTTTTAGGCCTGACCACATCACTCGTGAGCGAGCTTGGTCGATTTGGCATCCGAGTCAACGCCATTCTGCCGGGGTATATCGAGACAGCTATGGTCCATAGTACGTTTCCTTCCTCTCCTCGCTTTCCATTTGCCCAGTCCATTGCCCATGCCAACCCTGGAATCTACGGTGTATGCCGACACTAATATACACAAGACCTCACTGCTAGAGATGTGCGAAATCGCATTCCCTCTGGGCGCTTTGGCACTGTCGACGAAGTGGCCGATGCTGCCGCGTTTCTCGCCAAAAACGAATACGCGAACAACTGCATGCTCAATCTTGATGGGGGGTTAAGCGCCACTTAGGCTGCTGCTCCGGCGGCGGCTGCTGACAAGCCGAACAGCTGGTTCAATCATCATCAATAACGATAGCACCGGACGAAGCATTGTCGACGAGGACAACAACATCATCATCATCCCCCGGATTGGCCGTGGTTGCCTTGGTCCTCTTGGCACTCGAGCCTTCCTCTGCAGCCTCTGATCGACGGCGCTTGGAAGATGTGCCTCCGTCCTGGCCATTGCCATGGGAACCCGTGCCGTTCTCATGGGTACCATTGGAGTGTACCGGAAGAGACTTCTTGGGCTTGCGCGGAATTTTGATATCTCCTGGCGAGGCTCCTTTGACTGGCTTGTCTAGCTCCTTCCTGTACAGTAACATCAGCACACTGGTGAAGGGATATGATGTACCGCGGGTCACGTACGCTGCCCGGATGTTAAGGACGACATTGACATAAGGCTCCTCGTCATCCTCGTCCGTGATAGTGAGGAATGAATCCTGTTTAATGCCTGGTTGGGGAAGAAGGGGACGTCAGTATGCTAGGTTGAGATTATGACGCATGCAACATATCGATGGGTGCTTACCCAGCTCGCTGAGCTTCTTTCCAAGGTTGTCGGTCTCGTCGGGATCATATAGAATTCCGACATCGCTGCTCACCGAGATCTCTTTCTGGCCATATCCGAGCTCGAGCTTCAAAAAATCACCGACAAGGTCATTCAAAGTCGCTCGCTCTAAGTCTACATATGCGCTCGTCCGGAATACGCCACAGACTGGGCAGTCGGGATTAGGTTCACGAGACCTGTCCGGCGCAAGGAGCCGAGCGGGCCGGAACGGAGTGAGGATAACCTGCATATATACCATTAACGGGACAGGGCCACGGGTTGTGAGCAATAGGGGTGAGCATCTACCTCCTTAGTTCGATCATACTCGCCCTTGAGCACCTTGAAAGACTCCAGAACGCACAGCCCGGCGACGATCGCATTAGTCGTCGCTATGGCGGGGATGATATTGCCAGCCATCTGCTTAATGTCGAATTTGGATTTCCGGCCAATGCCGAAGAGGGTTGATCGTATGTTGGCGCTCGCGGCAACAAAGTCAAGGGTATCTTCGTCGTCCTTGTCAAACGTAATGATGGAATCACTCCCATCCGAGCTTTTCGCCTTCTTCACCTCGAGGACTCGTCTGCTAAGCCGGTCAAGGCTGTCGTTGAAAACCAGCATATTTTCTTCCAGGGTCCAGACCTTTTGGCCGTCCGCCAGGGCGGCGTCCCTGGTTACGCCCGCGTCGGAAGCCCGGGCTATGAGAGTGTCGTAGTCGAGCGGCTCTGGGGGGGCTCGCGACTTCCACATGTCTTCCATCGAGCGCAAGCGATCAATATCCGTCTTGAACACTTTGTCGAAGAGCATCCTAGAAAATTCTGGGGTTCCGACCGACTGCCGAATCTTTCTCAGCGCCTCCGACTCCTTCTTGAGCTCCTCGATCTCAGCTGCATTATCCCCGTCGGCAGAGTGATCGAAGGCCGACTCATCTTCACTGGTGCCGAATATCTCATTGAGCAGATAGCTCTTGCCCCAGACAATGCAGTGGATCGGCTGGCTTGGAGTGCTGCGGATTGTGCACACAGGGAAGGACTTTGGGGCATCCTTGGGCGTACAATCGTAGCAGGCAGTCACGCCCTTTTTGATGACCTGAACCTGCCCATTGAATCCGGTGGTTCCACTCTCAATTAGGGGGACGTCGGCCGTCAGGCACATCTTGTTGACATGGCGCCTCGCTTCGACATTGTCGAGGGCGTTAAAGACTACCTTGAAGCTGCCAAACCACTCGACCCCAAACTCCGAGTCTTTGATGTTAGCATGATGCGCTAGGATCTTGACGCCAGGGTTGAATTTGTGAGCTGCCTCCTTCGCGACCTAGGTCTCTTGTTAGCCCTGTCGTTGTCGTCGTCATGGGGCCGGCCCGGCATACCAGCGCTTTCGGCTTCTTAATGTGCTCATGGCGAAAGAGAAACTGGCGGTTGAGGTTGCTGAGGTCGATCGTATCGAGGTCTACAATGTGGATTTCGGCGAAGCCGGCGAGGACAAGGTTCTTGAGTAGCTCGCAGCCGATACCACCGGCGCCAACCATGAGGACTCGGGCCTGTGAAGTCGCGGTCATCGTTAGAAGGGATTTTTACTCATGAGTCTTGTAGAGCAGCTTGTTCTCGGGTAGAATGATCTGGGAAGACGGAGGAGGAAGCGCGGCGGGGGAGGGGTGGTCGGAGGCACTGCGCGGTCGCGTGGGAGGTACGTAGATTGGCTCGTGAGAGGTGCAAATGCGCGCGCAGAGCTGTAGGAATATGATATCGACAGGCTTGGGGGCGGCAAAAAGGTGCAACGCTGCCCCCTTGGGGTCAAAGGAAACCAAAGACACGTACTTGTTTGATGCGGGCATTCAATGCGGGGCCAAAGGAGAGCGCATTGAAGCTATCGCGGGTGAGGCCGGGCAGCGGCATGGAATTGGCTGCGGGCAGTTGAGCTGCCAGTGGCAGAAGGGGGATGCCTGCCTGTGCATCCATAGGTGCGCCTCCGTTCCGCAGAATTTTAGCATCCAGAAAAGACAGGCTAGGTTGATGATGTGCTGCGCAGTAGCCGGGGGGCAGTTGTTGGTTTTTGATGGAGGTGAAGTTTGATACCGACGAGGTTGCGGCAGCCTTGATGAGTTGGAGTGGAGAGGGTAGCGCGCAGCTGTCTGTGTAGTAGGTAGGTAAGGTACCTACTTGCGTGCTGGCTAGCAGCGTACGGAGTATGTACTCCATACGCCACGCCTGGTGACGTGAGAGGCCCGGGCTTGAGTGGCTTGAGGGAGCTCTCCGACAAAAAAAAAGAAAACGAGAGTAGGTCGCTTGCAGCAAGGCACTTGAAATATGTGTTGAGGTACCTAGTACCTAAGGTACCATTCACCACTCTGTATATTTGTTAGCCTGGTACGAGACAGAGGCCTGTCACACTTGAGGGCCGGGAAGCCAGTAAACGGCTCTGTAGAGTTGTTGGGCCTTTTCCTCCCTTATAATGGCTATTTTTTTTTGGGTGTTTGGCCTTTGGCTCGTTGCTTAACTGTAGACTTGCTTCCTCTCTCCAAGTTTTCATATGGATGGGAATAGCAGTGCGAGAGCAGTGTCCATTTAATTCCCACGCTAACAAACAAACAGGGGCAGCATTGTACCTTATACATGTCCTGGTACCTGAGGCATCCAGCCGCACTAACCCGCCGCTGACTAAGGCGGACCGTTTGCGAGTCGCCAGAAGTCGCACAACCGGTTGCGTGCGAGGTATGAACGGAGCAGGGGCTACTGTAATTTACCTACATATGTAGCATCCCGATAAGATTGGCCATATCCCGCATGGAGCAGGAAAGTTGAAAGTGAACTACAGACACCTGAAGGCGCAAGCTGACGATCCGAGAGCAACCCTTTGGTGGTACGCTGGAGAGTCTGCTAGCTAGAGGGAGAAGGGTACCAACTCGTTGCACACGCTCAAGCCATCACCAATCGGTTGGAGTGAGGTTGGTTGGCATAGGCGCCAAACGGCACGGGCACCCGTCTACCTGGGTATCTTTCCAGCTAGGCGAGGGAACTATTTTGTGGTCAGGAACAAGTTGAAAGGCCCACTTGCAGGGTTGATCCTGCTGCAGGCGCTCTCTGCCTCGTCTAATAAGACCAACTCTCCTTCACAGAACCTACGATGTCGGACGACGAGGCCGACCCGGAGCTCCTGGCTCTGCTCCGGCAACACCTCCAAGGGCGACTTAACCTGAACGAAGATCCTGAGACTGGGGTGCTAGGGGATGCCGAATACGTCTACGACAACTCGATCGACGTTGCTTTGGACATGAGATCTACTAAGAACGCGGCGGCTGCCATCGCTTCGCGGATGCAGCAGAAGAGCTATTCGACATCCATGTGGTCCGAGCACGAGCTGCATCCCAGTACCAAGGACAGAGGCACCGTCGCCTTCATTTTCACAATGGACCTCCTCAACTTCTCTTTTTGGTCCCAGCGGCCCGCAGAGCAGCGCTTTGCCGTTTCGTACCGCGACAAGCAGTGGACTGGGTACTGGAGCCTGGTGGCAGCCCTACAGCGCGCCTTGGACGAAGGTAAGGCGGCGCTTACCCCCCCCCCCCCCCCC
>MU270077.1:32366-78695 GCA_021432635.1 Thozetella sp. PMI_491
GGAAGCCATTATTCCGTCGATGAGTAGCCGGCCGTTTACTGAACAATATCCAAGGAGTCCCCATCACAGACCCCCATTTCTGGCAAGACGAGGAAGAATGTACGCTAGCTTCCCTGAAACAGGTCTTCCGCTCCTGCACCGACGAAGAGATGCCATTGCTAGAGGAGCGGCTTTCCTGCCTGCGGGAGGCTGGACATGTCCTCTACCAAGTATGCCCTCCAGCGCTCACCGGGCACCAAGCCATGTACCTCTCTCCCGTACCTAACTTAGCAGCAGAAGTACCAGTGCGATCCCGCAAATCTCATATCAGCAGCCGACGGGTCTGCCGCCGCTCTCGTAAACCTGTTGGCCCGCGACTTCACATCTTTTCGTGACGAGCATTTGTTCAATGGCCGCCGGAAGCCAGTTCGCCTCCTCAAGCGAGCCCAGATATTTGTTGCTGACATCTGGGGCTGCTTTGAGGGACAGTCCTACGGTGAATTCCGCGATATTGACAAGATAACCATGTTCGCCGACTACCGCGTGCCTCAGATGCTCCACACGATGGGCTGCATTTCCTTCGCCCCCGCCCTAGACGCAGCCATCCGGAGCAAGCAGACTCTCGAGAGCGGAGGGAGCTGGGAGCTTCAGCTCCGAGGTCAGTCATCCTCCTGGCCGTAACTGCATATGCGGAGGGTTCACCGTTGGCCCACACTTGCCGAGGATGTTAAAAGCTGATGCCAATCTCCCCACAGGTTGTAGTATCTGGTGCGTCGAGTTGATCAGGAGAGAGATCAAGAAGCAGCAGCCCGAAGCTAAGGTCAACGCGATCTTGATTGATTTTTTCCTGTATGACTCCATGAAAGAGATCGAGGCTAGCGGGCAAGAGGGCATCCCACATCATCGAACGAGGAGCATCTGGTACTAAGGGGAATAGTCTCTGAATGATTCTTGCTAGGCTCTTCAGCCTACCTCAGAGAAATCGAAAACGGTGGGTACAGGGAATATCTGGCGGCTAGCCCGCCCAAGGCGTTTCCTTGGCTTCCGAGGAACCATCTCAGCCCGTCTTTGTAGTCAACCCCGAACATGTAACGCCACACCCAACGCCAGGAGACCTTAGATAGCCCAATCCCACCAGCCGGAAATACCTCCTGTTCAATTATCCCTACGCGGCTCCGGTAGCGGTGGAATTCATGAGATCATCGATATAGGCGGCCTGGTTGGAACCCTTTGCCTTTGCGTCCTCCTTGAGGAGAACTGCAAGCACCTCGAGCGGGGGGTTAAGGCCGAGTCGCTGGGCTCGATGCCAGCGCTTGGTGCGGTCGATGCCGATGCACGGCTAAAAGGGAACGTTAGTTTGCCATTTTCGCTGTGGGCGTGGGCGGTGTAGCTTACACCGTACTGTGAGCTGACATCGAAGTACCTCAGCACCTTCTCCCCCGTGGTGAGGCCTTCCTGATGGACCCGCACGGCTACGCGCTCGGACTCGACCCCCTTCCAGTAGCTCTCGACAGCTGCGTCGTTGATCTTCTCTGCCTCCAGCTCCGGCCCGGACTTGTCCACCTCCTTCTTGGTGGCTTGGGCCGTTCCTTCCTCTTCGAGCTGGAGGGCACTGGAATCATCGACGAACTCTTGGAGCTGAGCCGAGCTCGGCTTTTCCTTCACGCTCGTATCGGATGGTGGTGATAAGACTGTGTCCTTTGCCGATTTCGCAACATTCTTGGTCACTCTGTGGTTAAAGCTGAGGGTGGACTGCTTGGAGGCGGGGCCGCCAGACTGGCGGCTAGATTTGCGAGTAGTGGGCATCGTGCCGCAATCCCAACGTCCGACGATGGTTCGATCTATGTGTTTAGGAAGATAGCATTGGCGGCCAAAAGGGCGCAGTGCGAGAATGTAGCCACTGGGTTGTGTTGCGGGCTTTGGAGTACAAAATACCGATGGTGGTGGTGGGCTGGCTAGATTGAGGTAGCGCATTTGACGTTCCAAGATAAGGTTTGCTGGCGGGGCAACGGGCGTAGACACCAATGCCACACGAACTCATGTGACTCAGCCCGAACCCTCATCAAGGTGCCTCGACTACACTAAATGGAGGATGCTAGGAAGCTTCAAAACCTGTCGTACTACGACCTTTAGGACTCGACTTCATTTCTTAAGCTCCAGTGGCCTCGCGGTAGAAGGTGATGCTCCGGCTTGCCCCGGCGGCGCAAAACATCTCACCTCTGCCCGAGGCTTGGCCCAGCACTCGGTCCATCTTAGGCAACCAGCGCACGCTCCACAGAGCTTGGTCGGTTTCGCTATGTGTGGCGACGCACACGCCACGAGCCACATCCCATACTTTCACCTTTCCGTCTAAGGAGCCACTTAGGAGGTACTCGCCGGTTTCGCTCCAGTCGATCGACATGATCCACGGGCTACTGGCGTGAGTAGCCGCAAGGCTTGTGGTGTGTTGACCATGCTCCATCTCATAGATTGCGATAATGCCGGCATCACCGGCAGCGGCCAGAAACTTGCAGCCAGGGGAAAATGCAACGGCACGGACTGGTTTGGCGAGGCCTGCGACGGGCGCATCAGCAAGCAGCGAGAATGGCAGCCGGCAAAATCACACCTACCGGATAGCGAGTACACCAGTCTCCCTGCGTCGTTATTGAATACGTAGACGGAGCCGTTCTGATGCCCACTGGCTGTCAGCTTCCCATCTCGACTTAGGTCGACGGCCATAGCGAAGCTATCGCCTGCATTGCTGCTGCCAGTCTCGTAGGTCTGGATCACGTCACGGGTTGCTAAGTCCCACACGTGTATCTTCCCATCGTGTGTCGTACCCGCAAGGTATTGCTCGTCAGCGCTGAGGGCAATCGCCCAGACCACCCCTTTGACAGCAGGTATCTCCCCTCGTTCCTCCCATCCATCCGACCCTTCGCACGACCAAATCTTGATCTCCCCCCCAAACCCAGCTGTGGCAGCTACTTTGCCGGCACCACCACGCGAGGTACAAAGATGATGAATGCCTAACTTGTGGGCGCCTTTGATCGTCTGTATCTCCGGGAAGGTGGACTCTGCGGTGCTATGGATATGAAGGGACGAGGAACCGCCGGCAGAAAGGAGTGAGGTTGGAGTTGCCGCAAGCGCGAAGATATCGCTTATGTGTGCTGCCATGGAACGATTCGATTAGCGTACGATCCGCTATGGAGACAGAAAATGCCAAGGCGAAGAGAGAAGAGAAACATCGGCCTAAGCAAAGGGTAGATCGAATCTTGTTGGGAAGGTGGAAGGGGTTACCATTGTCCACGGTGTGCGTGGTAAGGTATTGTTTCGACTGTCGCTCTATTAGCAATAGCCCCTCGTGGTCAACGAAGGATGAGGGCTCGTACCATGACGGCCTGTCCATGCAGAAAGGCGACGCTGGCGGTCCTGGCGTGGGAGAAAGATGGCGGTATCCGACGGTGTCGAGGCAGTGCTGCTGTGCTCTGGTACCTTGCCTTGCTTGCGTAGGTGCTTGCTTGTACAGCGGCGGCACCAGAGCGTGAATGGCGGGGTAGCAACCTGTAGCTCCTGCTTTTGACATTCACTCCACCAATTACCTAAGCCAAATCCGGCATCGACCTAACTAGCTAAGGCCCACCAAGTCTTCCGTGAACTCCAAGCTGGAAGACAGCGATTAAAAGGCGAAAGGCGAGGTAAGGTAGGTTTAGGTGGATGATTTCCTTGCCCCGGCCAGCATACGGCCGAGGTGCCATGTCATTGCGAGCCAATGGGTACTTGATTAATGTTTCTGAAGCAAAATGCATGTACGGAATATAGAAAGAGGGCATCTTTGCGGCAACTGTAGCTCGGTTTGAGAGTGGGAAGCTTCGAGTGCCACGGTACCTACCGAGTCCTCAGGTGCTACTAGGTAGCTACCGATTGATTTACTCAGGTCTACGGACTGATTACCTCGCCTGCGCTATACATCACACACCCTTGGTCACTTGTTGCGGCCGCGTACCGAAGAACTGGCTTCATGGGATAAATATTTTCCACTATGAGCCCACAGGCACCCTCATTACGAGTTGGTGAAAGGGGCGTCATGCTGCCAAGACGCAGCCGCTGCGCGGTCATATGAGAACGGGATGCTTGGGTTGCTTCCACTTTCTATACTGTAGGCCCGAACCAATTCGTCGAAGTACTCTTAAATGGTTCGATGTCACCACTCTATGTTCCTTTCTACTCTCACTTCAACTGAGGATTATCTTTCCTCTTCCTATTTTTTACAAGTGACGCCACTCTTCCGAGGGATATAATATACAAAGCCCGATTAATGGCACCTAGCTCAGCTGCCAGTCAACAGGCCGCCTCGCAGCTCATGGCGTCGCATCTGTGGTCGTCTTCTTCTCGCCCTTCATCACCCCCTGGAGCACTAATTGAACGGTTAGCAGGCATTCATCAGGCAGCATGACAGAAGTGGTGTCTTACTCGCGGTGCAGTTTGGGCATAGATAGTGCATCCTCTTCGTCTCCCCACACGCTGGGCACTTGCACAGAGATGTGACGTCCTTCAACGCTTTGCCTGCCATTTGCCTATGTCTTTTCTTCGAGTGGGTGGTTTTCTTCTTCGGAACGGCTCTAAGAATTGACTCCCACAGCCCCTCAAGCAGAGACGGTATTGACGGGAGGCCGATCTGGATCGAGGCCGGCACCGCAGAAGCGAGCGAAGGGAAGAGACGCCCACCCGCTAGCGGCGATGGGAGTAGAGTTGCACTTGTAGTCGAGGAGAGAAATGTGCGTGAGAGTCTGGGTAGGCTAAAGGAGCCTGTGACGGCTGACCTGAGGCCTGGCGCCGCCAATGCAGCCATCTTGAGTGAAAGCTTGCCAGCACAGATCCGGTGGTTCTCTCGACGTGGCTTTCGGTCGCACTGGAGGGGTTCGTCGTGGGAGTCGAAAGAAGAAGAGGTTTGAAGTAGAGACGCAGTCTCAGTGTGGATGTTGCGTGCTTCGTGACTGTGATTGTGGGCGGAGGCGGTCGTCGTGTGCTGCCTGTGGTTCGCGTCCCATTCCCCAGAAAAAGTTCGACGGCATCGCGCGAGGTCGTCTGCCGTCGCCGTAGCTTTGGGGTGGGGCTCCAACAGCACGGTCCACCTTCAACGGCATGCTATTGACGTGAAGCACGGACAGGATACAGCCAATCAAAGACCGCCAACTCTCTCCCCCTTTCCCCATCCATTCACGGCCCCTTGGAGGGAAATTATTATTTGGGCGAAGGCTGGCAGGAGGCGGGAAAGGGCGAGGAAAATCCCCTAGCCACGTTTTTGGCCGTGTCAAACTTCGCCGACCTACCTACTTCATCTTCGAGCTTCGTC
This sequence comes from Thozetella sp. PMI_491, assembly GCA_021432635.1. Taxonomy (NCBI): domain Eukaryota; kingdom Fungi; phylum Ascomycota; class Sordariomycetes; order Chaetosphaeriales; family Chaetosphaeriaceae; genus Thozetella; species Thozetella sp. PMI_491. Next base: position 37,678 of record MU270077.1, read on the forward strand.
CACACCTTAATCTACCCTCACGAACCCAACTGATCACACCGCTGCCGCCTTTCCGCTGCCCTAACAGCCCCTGACGAGCATATCTGGCGTCTGCTTTTTTTGGAATAGGGAAACCTTTTTCAGTCAATCATTCATCAACGGCCGCCCCTGAATCGTCAAAATGGCTGCCATGCCCGCTGCGACCATCTACCCCCAGAGCCACGTCGGTTTCGACAGCATCACCTCGCAGATCGAACGCAAGCTCCTTAAGCGTGGTTTTCAATTCAATGTCATCTGCGTCGGTGAGTCGAGTTGTCCGCGTGCTCCAATCGCCGCCACTCCTCCTGTTGTTGTTTCGCAACTGACGTGTATCGTACTGGTCAGGCCAGACGGGTCTGGGCAAGTCCACCTTGATCAACACCATCTTCGCCTCCCACTTGATCGAGTCCAAGGGCCGTCTTCAGCCTGAGGAGATAATCCGCAGCACCACCGAAATCCACCCCGTGTCGCACATCATCGAGGAGAATGGCGTCCGGCTTCGCCTCAACATCGTCGATACCCCGGGTTACGGCGACCTGATCAACAACGATCGGTGCTGGGACCCCATCGTCAAGTATATCAAGGACCAGCACTCCGCCTACCTGCGAAAGGAGCTCACCGCCCAGCGCGAGCGTTACATCCAGGACACTCGCATCCACTGCTGCCTCTTCTTCATCCAGCCCTCGGGCCACTCGCTGAAGCCAATCGACATTGTTGTGCTGAAGAAGCTTTCTGATGTTGTCAACGTCGTGCCCGTCATCGCCAAGGCGGATTCGTTGACGCTGGAGGAGAGGCAGGCTTTCAAGGAACGCATTAAGGAGGAGTTTGCCTTCCACAACCTCAAGATGTACCCCTACGACAACGACGAGTTTGACGATGAGGAGAGGGCTGTCAACAGCCAGATCAAGGTATGCAGAGCGCTTTGGACCCCCTTATACTTGACCCATTAGCTGACTTCTTTGGTGAACAGAACCTCATTCCGTTCGCCGTCGTCGGATCCGAGAAGTCGATCATCGTCAATGGCAAGCAGGTTCGTGGCCGCCAGAACCGTTGGGGCGTGATCAATGTTGAGGACGAGAACCACTGCGAATTCGTCTACCTCCGGAACTTCCTCCTCAGGACCCACCTCCAGGACCTGATTGAGACGACTTCTCAGATACACTACGAAACCTTCCGTGCCAAGCAGCTTCTTGCCCTGAAGGAGAGCAGCGCGCAAGGACACGGCAGCAGGCCAATCAGCCCGGCCGCCGACCGGGAGATGAGCCGAAGCTCGCAACGGATGACAATGAATGGCTACTAAATAGCCAGTTTTGCCCTCGGCACCGCGCTCTGCCGGAGGCAGTGACGAAGAATGAAGCGCATACTCTACTTTGCCTCTCTTGTCCGTTGCAGCTGCCTCTTGATATCCCTGGAAGAGTCTATTTAAGAGGGGATGGTGTGCATCCTCTTCCATTTTTACGACGAAAAAAGGAATGGATGAGAAGGATACCGAAGGGTAACGGTGGAAGAAGCGCGATGTGGATTACGGGCTATATCCCGCCTGGCTTCTGGTGTCCTGTGCGTTGTCGGCGACTCGATGTTCCCGTGGATTGGCCTGACTATTACCTCTTTTTACTATTTTCTTTTTCTTTTTCTTCTAACCAGTACCCGAAGCACCTTCTCATCTTTCTAACTCTTCGTAATCCCACAGCCCTCTCCCCCTTTAATAGAGAGCTAGTTTTGATACCTAGTGGAAAACCTATGCGTGAACTTGGTGCTTTTCTGACTGGTCATCTATGGGAGTGGGATATTCGTTCAGAGGCTCATGCCTGAGGTCCCTGGGGCGTCGTACAGCCGTCTCTATGCCGCTCTCATGGTCGTGATTAATGTCCTTCACTTGGCCCTCTTGCGTAGGCATTCCACAAGCATGGTTGCTACCCGTTAGGGTTCCGCTGGCTCGTAGACGAAACTCTCGAGCTCGGCGAAGGCCTTGGGCAGGTCGTCGTTTACGATAAGACGGTCGTAGGCTCCGGGTTCCTTAGAGTATGCTAGTTCGTTTTTCGCCTGACGGAGTCGGGCTTGGATGCTTTCCTCCTTTTCCGTCCCCCGGCCGCGCAATCGCTTCTCCAGCTCCTCCTCCGAGGGAGGAGCGACAAAGACGTACCGTGCTGGGAACTTGGACTGTTTAATTTGCTTTACTCCTTCAATCTCGATGTCGAGCACCACTAGCTTGCCCTTGGCGGTTTGCTCTTCGATCGTTTGCTTACTAGTGCCATAGAAGTTGCTTCCGAATTGCGCGTGCCTGCAACAGGTGGTTAATAGAAGAGGCAGAAGGAGAAGCCGTTGGCCACCCACTCGACGAAGCCATCCTTTGCAACCAGGTCTTGGAACTCTTCCTTCGTTACTACCGTGCCGTTAGCCATGCGGCCTGTGCTTACAACACATCCTTTATCCGGCCAACGAACCAAAGTGGTAGTCGACTCCAGCCTTCTCGCCGGGGCGAGGGCCACGCGTTGTATGCGATACGGACAAGGTGAAGGAATCGGGGTACTATGGGTATCCGAGGTGGTCAGCATTGGGTCTCGCAGCAATGAAGGGTCATACGGAGCCTTCACACCTTCTCGAACAACTTTTTGTACAGTGTGCCCTTCCCGACACCACTCGGCCCGAAGACGACAATAGGGCGGCGGTCCGTAGCTTCTCGACGCATGGTGGACGCCATGGTGCGAATGCTGGGCGGCTGTCGAGAGAGACGGTTGAAGAAAAGGACTTGCGTAGCCCGGGGAGCGGCGGCTACGCTGTGTGTAATGGGGAAAGAGCGGCGAATTGCTGAGTGCATTCGTGGGGAAGACACAACGTTCTTCTCTTTCGGTCTGGCCGTGGGTGGAAAAGAAGCAAACCAGGAGGCAAGGTACGTACTTTACCTCCCACTGCCTCTGGCGATGCGTTTTGGGCCCCACTTTCCCCCACCTCCCCCAACGCCACCTCCAACAGCTCACCGGATCGCCTGGCAGCGGACATGTAACGAACAGGGCAGGCAGGGTATCTAGGCAGGCAACCCTGCTCACCGCTTCTCTAGCGGTGTGCTTGGATACACGCATAGCTTCAAATAACTTCGAAAGCGGCATATCCTCTCTTGACCGTGAGCGTTTAACACCACATTGCTACCGATCTAGAGCAAGAAGGAAGCTAAGAGCCGCCCCGTGGCGCCCAAGGCAGGCACAGCTGGCTTGAAAAATGGTCTTCCTCACCGAATGCTCATGTCCACGGCGCAAGCAAGTTCTCCGCCGCTCATAGAGCCGGACGTGGTACCCATCGATGATTCCCAACGGTTTGCACTCAAGCCGCTCATCGCCGACCTGGTCCGATCGCGCCGATGTGTGCCCGGGGCCGTCCTTCTAGTTGAGGGGTTCGATGCTCATGTCGAGCTGGGGGGGCAGAAGCGGGCTGCTAGGCTTCTGCTGGGCGATGGAGAGCTTTGCATCCAAGCGCTGCTCGCCCCGGACCTCCATGCCTTGGTCGACTCTGGCCAAGTCTACGCTGGCTGCTACGTTCGGCTGGCTAGGTTCTACATAAGGAAGGTCGGTCTGCTCGCCGAAGAGGAAGGAGGGAGCGCTCGCGCCCAGGACGGCCACCTAGGAGATAGGGACGTCGAAATTGCTATCGAAGAGACACGCAGCCGGCCGGCAGAGATGGTGTTTATTATCATCAAGGCCTTCGAGACTGTCGGCTGGAGTAACGTCTACCTGGCAATGCTAGGCGAGCCACCGAGGCATACTGTCAGCTTCCAGAGACGGCCCGAAACACCTAGGCTGCAAGACACGGCGACCCTCGGCGGCGCGGCAGATTCGGAGACTGTGGGCTCGGTCATACCAGTCACGAAGATGCCCGTCCAGCCGGCGCCGGGGCCCGTCCCGATCAAGACAACCGAAGCCGGTGGTGGACATGGCAGCGAAGATGACTCCGACGCTGAGAACGCATTTGAGACGATGGAAGTCTCCGAGATGAGGCTTGCTCAGCGGCGGGCTGAGCTGTCTGCCCACGTTGGCAGGAAACCGCCGCACGGGGAGCTGCAGCCATTGCTCTCGAGCAAGCCAATCCGCCCGCACAAGCTTACCCCGTTGCGATCAATACCAAATCTGCCCTACAAACAGAACTGGGCAGTCAATGTGCTGGCCGTCGTGGAATCACTGTCTGAGGTTGAACCTTCCAACTTGCCCCCTTACGTCCAACGGACTGCCCGTCTCGTCGATTCGACCACCTCGAAGCAGGTCCACCTAACAGTGTTCCTGGACCCGGAAGCCTTTGCACCCAGAGTGGGTAGCGTGGTCTTGCTTTTAGGAGTCAAGAACCATCGATTTGACGGCGGTTGCCTGAAGAAATACGCTAGTGATAGGCCTGGGGGCGGAACGGATTGGTGGATCGAGGATCCATGGGAGCTGGATTGGTGTGATGTTGCAGGACTTAAAGCTTGGTGGGATGCTCTACGAGTTGGACATTCTATCCTCTAAGTATGCAAAATGAAGATGACGCCAGAGCTCGTTGAACTCGGCTAGTTGCGCCCTCTCATTATCCTCGAGCGAGCCAACTCAAAGCTACATTCTCCTCGGAATTGGCATCGGCATCCGGCAACGGCAAGTCCTGGACGTTCCGGGAACTTTAGAAGACTAGGTCTCTCGCGGCGGGGTAGCACGCCAAATCGCGGAATTGTGGCGTCGGAACAAGTAGAAAAGGAAGCACCCCTCTCGGACTTACCACCCGGTTTGCGCCAAGTTGTATCTTGCACGTAACGAACGCGATTGCACTTGGCCAAGCCATTTCCTGTTCCGACCCTTGAATGACACCGTTGACGTGAACTTTAAAGATGACCAAAGTACTACTAACCGGTAGGCGGATCACCTCCCTCGTCCCCCCCCCGCATCTCATTTGCCCCCTTCGCAAGACAAGCGCTAACCACCGTGGCTGCGTATAGGAGGATCGGGCTTTATCGCCGGTAGGCTTCATATTTGGTTCAGGCAGGGCCCAGAGAGAGAAGTGCTGACATAGACGCACCGGCAAAGCGCACATCCTAGACCAACTTCTAGCTAAGGGCCATCACGTCGTCACCACTGTGCGGTCGGAAGAGAAGGCCGAGAAGATCCGTCAAGCTTATCCAGATAAGACCCCTGAGGAGCTCAGCGTCGTCATCGTCCCGGACATTGCCCAGCCAGATGCCTTCGATGAGGTGGCCAAGACCCCAGGTCTCGAGGTAGTGCTCCACACTGCCTCTCCCTTCCACTTCAACATCAGTAAGGCTGCTTCCACGCCGAAATGCTACGCAGGTAATTACTGTGAATATTGATCCGTTCAGGTGATCCCAAGACGGACCTGGTCGACCCAGCCGTGATTGGCACGACGGGTATCCTCCGGGCCATCGCGCGTTCTGCACCAAGCGTCCGCCGCGTCGTTGTGACCTCGTCCTTTGCTGCAATCCTAGACGAGGCAAAGTTGACGGACTCGAACACTATCTTTACTGAGGCATCTTGGAACCCGGTGACCATCAATGATATACACAGGAGCAACGCCACAGCTTACAGAGCGTCCAAGACCCTGGCTGAGAAGGCCGCGTGGGATTTCGTCGCAGACAAGGCCAACAATGTCAAATTTGACCTTGCAACCGTCAACCCTCCGTTGGTATTCGGCCCAGTTGTCCACTACCTTGCGAGCCTGGACGCGATCAACACGAGCAATCGAAGTCTCGCCGATGTCCTCCAGGGCAAATGGAAGGAAGCGATACCTCCAGGAGGCGCGGTCCAGAACTGGATAGACGTTCGAGATGTCGCCACCGCTCACGTCAAAGCCGGCCTAGAGCTTCCAGAAGCTGGGGGAAAGAGAATCTTTACCGCAGCCGGGGCCTACACGAACCTAGAGATGGCCGAAATCGTAGCCAGTAACTTTCCGGACATAGCCGACAAGCTGCCGTCAAAGGAGACGAGGAGTGCCGCTAGTGCGCAGAAGAGAACCAACTTTGACAACTCGGCATCCAAAAGCCTGCTGGGGATCGAATGGGTAAGGTCCTTCTTTTTTCTGCAACCCCCCCCATCCACGAACACTTTCTCCCACGCTTCCACCTCATCCACATGAGATGTCATCATAAGTCTCCCAAGTATAGCTAACCGGAACGAGCAGATTCCGTTCGAAACTACGATTGTTGACACCATCAAAAGCCTGCAGGAGGTTGCCGCTTAAGTCGAGGTGCCTAACAACGGTCCTATCCGCCCCAATATTAACTAGATAGAACCATCACTAGAAGAGGCTGCGGAATTATACGAGTGCTATTATGCCCCCCCCCCCTCCATAGGTCTTGCCATCAAGTTTAGCTTTAATCTCGAGTCTCCTCCAGTCCTTCGATGCGGTGCAGCAGCGCCTCCTTCCAAGCGGCATACTCGCGCCTGTTCCTCTGGCTAAGAAAGTCTACCTTGTCTTGAAACATTGTGTCCGGTTTCCTAACTTGGAGTTCGGCCAACTCGGTTGATACACTGCCAATATCGCCCTCGGGTAGGGGGGCGAGATCGTTCAAATCTTTTGCCCAGTCGCTCTCCAACCACCCGTGCCGGCTGATCCAGAGGGCTGTTGCATCAAGGTCCTTTCCCTTGATATCCTGCCAGCCCTCCCACGCCTCGCCTCGCTCATCATTCTCAAGCGACAACGAGCTTCTAGCCAGTCTGAAGGCCTCGACAACCTGTTTGCGGGCGTGGGCGTAGCGTTGTTCATCTAGCCCTTCCGGAGGCATCGAAACGGACCTCCAGGCATACATGTACAGTGCACCAAGCAATGAGACGAGATTGCCCTTGACCCATTCATCACCTGTTAAGCGCCCATGGGGGACCACAATCTGTTCCATGGCCGCGATCACAGTTGGTCCTATGCGGGCTTCGCCGAGTTCCCTGGTGAGAATTCGAAGAGTTGGTCTGACCCACAAAGGTAGCTCTTGTCGGCCGCGGGAGGTTGGCGTCTTGATCGACTGTCCCCGCTTCGGAGTTTTGCCGAGCCCGCTGGCAGATGCACTGCGAAACGGGGCCAGCGAGTCCTGCTTGGAAGGGGCTGTTCTTGACGGGAGTGCATGGTTCACGGGCGAGGAAGCAGCCTCGCGACGCTTCGATCCTGAGGTGGTCCTTCCAGGGGAGGGTCCAGCTGGCAGGATCTTGTCCAGGTGGTTGTAGAGCCTTTTGTAGATGCGGGGTGGAATCGGTGGCCGCGATTCGATGGGTGGGAGATTTAAGGCTATCTTCAACCTGGCGACAAGGTTAGCGAGGCAAAAGCCGGCGAGACAAAATCCGGCGAGGTGCTGACGGACCGATCGCACGCGATATGGGCACAGGCATGGAGTCTCGCAACCTCCTCCTCGGCCTTCAGCGTGCTGGCACGGTGTCTAGATTGCGCGAGGAGTGCAGTAGCGAGCTGCACCAGTGAGGGGGGGACAGCTTCATTGAGGGTGGGAAGTAGAGAGCCCAGCGCCTGATCGATTGAGCGATTCATAGCGTGGATGGTGGGTGCTTTGGTGATATCTAGTTAGCCCTTGGACCGGGCGTGGGATGGATCAATTAACCTGTCCTTGCGCGTGGGAGACTCCGGGACGAATCCCCAGAGTGGCATGAATGTGTGTATCCTGGCAAGCTGGCAAGCTGAGCCAGTTGACAAAGTCCCTGTGGCGTATTCCGTATATCCTGTCCTATACTCGTGTACTCCAAGGTATTTCTTCGCAAGACCAAGCCACGCCTATCGCGGTCTCATGAGGAGGATAGACACGGTTCCATCGCACTGAGCGACGCCTGGTCACGTGGCGATAGAAGCCAAAGCTCGGGCCATGGAAGCCCTTAGTAAGAAGACCCGGGGAAAAACCGGCGGCGGGCTACGGCCGATGTGGGTCGAAGAGGTCATGGGCCATTCTCGACCCGAACACCCCATCGCCTTCCATCGGACAAACCACAATCACCGCACCGCATCGCAGTTCTCTGTCGGTGTGCTCGACCAGCGAGCAAGATGGCTTTCCACACCAGTGGGCTGCCGGTAAGACGACTTCTCCCCTCTTCTCACAAACTACTACGCACAGCGACATGATAGCTAACGCGTACGCCACTTGGGCTCTGCAGAGTATCGCGGCGGCAACGACGGACCTATGGCCATCTATCGCCACTTCCATAATGGCGCCTTGGAGGCATTCCGCAGCGTCAATGCCCACAAGGAATAGGCCCCGAAGCGGTGTAACAGCGTCTCCCAAGGGCCAGACTGGTGCTCCGTCCAACGCCGAGTCTCAGCTGGCAACCCTTCCCGACTTCCTGCGCGACGCCAGCCTCTCGTCTGCGCTCCCTCTCAGCCAGACAAAGCTGCCCCCTACCAACATCCACTCTGTAATATCGTCGATGTCGGAGAGGTCGATCTTGATGGCAAATCCTTTCCAGCACCGACCCCACCGACCGCTGGCGACGATGCCTGTTGCGACTCTGCCGTTCCTCGGCCTACGGTCTCTGCACACTTTCCGGTCCAACCGCTTGCCTTTGTCTCCCTTCCGCACCATGCCCCGCCTCGCGCAACAGCCCGCCTTGAACCTCCGAGGCTTCGGAGCGGGGGGCATCTCCCACAGTCTTCTTGCGAACCGAGAGGCTGCTGCCAACCGGAACCCCAACAGTGCCACCGCCCAAAATGCGTTCTACCAAGTGCTTCTCAAGGCGAACATGCCCGCCATAGTAGTAGAGAGGTATCAGTCAGGTATGACGGGACGGTAACTATCTAGATCGAGTGTAAGCTAATAAGACCCTCCAGGACGCTTTGCCAGCAACGAGGGTGCGGACGAGGCCTACCACAAGGCGCTGGCTATGCTTAACGGTTCGGGTGGCCTAGCATCGTCGATTTCTGCGGGATCGAGCGGCCTCACGGCGTCCAAACTCCAAGCAGTCGGGCAGGCCGTTGCTGCCCAAACACAGGGTGGCAACATCTCCATGGCGAAGACAGGAGCTGGTGCCGGGGGTAAAGATGGCCCTCTCCATGTCGTTGTCGATGAGTCCATGGGGAACGCCATCTTCCGCTGGGTCAAGTTCATCCTATGGTTCTGCCTATTCGGCTACTTCAGCCTAGTCGTTGTCAGCATGATGATTGAAGGTCTCAACACGCTCAAGCGACCCGGTGCCAAGATTGATAGCCCCGAGGCCAAACCTGAAAACCAAAAGGCACGCTTCAGCGATGTCCACGGATGTGACGAGGCCAAGGAAGAGCTGCAGGACCTTGTCGAATTCCTACGGAACCCGGATAAGTTCTCGGCGCTCGGCGGGAAGTTGCCGAAAGGTGTCCTTCTAGTCGGGCCTCCCGGCACTGGAAAAACGCTACTTGCCCGGGCTGTTGCTGGCGAGGCCGGTGTGCCCTTCTTCTACATGTCTGGCAGTGAGTTCGACGAGGTTTACGTCGGTGTTGGCGCAAAGCGTGTGCGGGACCTCTTTGCCGGGGCAAAGGCTAAGTCCCCCGCTATCGTCTTCATTGACGAGCTGGATGCTATTGGTGGCCGACGAAACCACCGTGATGCGGCCTACGTTAAACAGACGCTCAACCAGCTACTCACCGAACTGGATGGCTTTGACCAGAACAGCGGCGTCATCATCCTTGGCGCTACCAACTTCCCCGAGCTGCTCGACAAGGCCCTTACGAGACCCGGTCGCTTCGACCGCCACGTGGTTGTTTCGCTGCCCGACGTCCGCGGTCGCCTTGCGATCCTAAAGCACCACGCCAAGAAGATCAAGATGGGCTCTGATGTGAACCTGGAGGCCATCGCGGGCGGAACCTCAGGCTTTTCCGGAGCCGAGCTCGAGAACATTGTCAACCAGGCCGCTATACATGCTAGTAAGCGTAAGGCACAGTTTGTAACCCACCGGGATATGGACTATGCCAAGGACAAGCTAGTGATGGGAGCGGAGAAGAAGAGCATGGTGATCACACCGGAAGAGAAGGAGATGACGGCATACCACGAAGCAGGACATGCGCTTGTGGCATACTTCTCCAAGGAGTCGAAGACAAGCCTCTACAAGGTCACTATCCTGCCCCGAGGCCAGGCCCTCGGAATCACATCTTTCCTCCCGGAGATCGACAAGCATTCGTACAGTGTCCGAGACTACTTGGCCATGATCGACCGAGCCATGGGTGGAAAGGTGGCTGAAGAGATCGTGTACGGGCACGATCTTGTGACAAGTGGAGTCAGCGCCGTAAGTTAACCCATCCGCATTCGCACCGTCCATTTCTCTCGAGCCTTGCCTTGACCGACCCAGTTACTAACAGCTGCTCGGGTGTAGGATCTTGACCAAGCCACACGAGTGGCATGGCAGATGGTCGGCGAGCTGGGTATGTCTGCAAAGATGGGCCCAGTTGAATACCTGCGCCGCTTCGAGACCCTGAGCTCCGAAACTAAATCGATGCTCGAGTCGGAGGTGAAGCGCGTCTTGGAGGACTCGTACCAACGAACACGGGAGCTACTCGTAGCCAGGCGGAAGGAGCTCGACCTTCTCGCCAAGGCGTTGGTCGAGTACGAGACATTGGACAAGTCCGAGGTAGACAAAGTGCTCCGTGGAGAGAAGCTCCTTGGCAGGATACCTCTTCCACGCGGTCCAATGACTGTTCCAAGGGGCCCAGAGACTGAAGGGGGGATCCCTGGCCTCCGGCCTTTGCCTGACAAGACCACGGATGGAGATGAAGGTATCCCACCGCCAGTCGTCCCCCCAGCCGCGCCCCGCAGCGACGAGAGCCCTTGAAGGAACTCTACAAACAGAACAGGTTTTCGGGACCATGGTGGCATTGGGAGGACGGGAGGCTCGGGCATGGCCTTTTTGGTCTAAGGCTCCCGCATCGGAAGGCATGGGAAGGCGTTGTTTTGTGGAGATTCCATCACTGGTGTTCCCGCGTCTCTATGTATGTGTATAACAAAACAGGTCCTCCACATTGACTAGCAATCTCATTTCTTTGTCCTTTGCCAATCCCTACTATTGCCTCTCTGTGGAACCAAGTCACTTGCCGAGCTAGCACAATGCTCTGGAGGATGGGGCGACGCTGCGGCGGGCTGTACAGCCTCCCTCAGGTCGGATAATCACGACAGCGGACACCAACTCGCCTGGCTTGATCTGGAGTCAACGGGTAGGAACAAATGGGCGGTTCCTGCTCGATCCCAACTCCCTGACTGGACGAGCCGACTTACCACCGATCGATGGCATAGACTATCTGGGTCAAGTAGGAGGCTGGCTGTGTGGTTGGCACGCCTCGCGTGTCACCCCGATCGCGAGCAGCTCACTGCGGCGTGGAGATCGAGATTTGGCAGTGGAGGATCAGGGGCTTCTTGAGGTCTAGTCCGAACCTAAGATCCAAGCACCTGTATTGCGTCGCAAGATATATCCCTGGAAGCATCTCCCATCGGCTGACTTGTAGAAGAGGAGATGCTGGTAGGCCGCGACGAGGTTGGTCCAGAATGACGCTCAAGGAGGCCTGCCGGTAGTCGCCCAACATGGGTTGCCCATGGTCACCAGTGCAATCTCGCAGGTTGGGTGAGAGTGATTTCCGGCGGTTCGTCGTTCGGTCGTGTTTCCCGGGCAATGGAGTCGGCCCTGAAGGCTGGCTGATGGTTCGGCCGCCCTTGCAACCACGATGATCCCGGTTCGGCCGAAGTCCCCAACCACACAGAGTCGACCACGCATTGAATGAGCCGATAGACGATTGTTTCAGCCAACTTTCTTCTTTGGATAATTCCAAAGTTCTTTCCATCTGGTGTCTGGCGCTCCTGAAGTGACGTCACGAGTGCGCCCACATCGCCGGGGTGGCAGTTGACAGGTGCGGGTCAGCGATAGTAGAGCCCACTACATTCTCTGAACACCTCCCCCAAGTGATGGCCACCGTAGACGCAACAGGGTTACGACTTGCATAGATCGACTCAGGGGCTTTCCTGACTCCTGGGTCCATTTTCTCAGCCATGTGCCACCGTTCCCTCCCCCCCCCCTCCGCCAACCACCCACCCTTGGGCGGTGAGCGGTAAGAGGACCGGCGGCGTTTGTAAGATGTCGAGGCTCCCTTGACTTCCTGTCCGCTCTGAATACCAGGTTCTCGATGCTCTGGGCATGCCAAACGATGTAAGTGGCTGAGGTCTGGAGAAGAACCAAGGCCGAAGGCTTTCGAGAGGCCGGGGATGGTTGGGAGGTGGTCTCCACGGGATCCAGCTGCAACCTAGGATATATTAGTTGTCCGTTGGACTTTCTCGGAGGCTGAAGATGTATCTCTCAACCTATCTCACTGTATATCGGACCATACGAAGTATATGCACCCTGCAGACCATCGTTATCCGAGCTTGTGTCTCCTGCAAAAGTCTCTCGGGGATCTACCTTTTCTCGAAGCGTCTCTGCCAACGAGCACATCCTGACATCTCTACTTATTCACCCCCATTTCTATACCCTGATACATATAATCCGAGGGTTACACAGGCGTCTGGCTACTTGCACAGTCAACTCTACTGCCCCTCATGTCTGGCAACGTCCCGCCCCAGGATGACGAGAATGCGGCACCCGTCCGGGCGATCGAGGCTGGGCCTACTACCGAGCCGTCAGACTCCGATGAGCCCGCTCCTGCCCCACGCTCTAGCCGGCGAGACACCTCACGGACGCGTAGTGAATCGCGCACCAGAGGCACTTCTCGATCCCGGCCGCCGAGCAAGCAGCACGGATACGCTTCTGATTACGACGTTCCAGCTCGGGGTCTGGGTTCGTCCCGTTCGTCCCGCCCGCTGCGCTTTCGGGAAGAATATGAAGAATGGAGTGACCCGCGCGACTACGACGGCCGATACTGGCGGGATGACGCCGGGCCCCGGCGCCCCGAATATCGCAACCGGCCTAGAACCCATTCACGCCCCCCTCGGAGCTACCTGAATAACCCAGACCGCCTCGAAGAGTTTGACAGCGGTGCCAGCCCTAAACCCTGGATAGAGGAGACCCGGTCAGCCTATCAAGGCAGCGTGGCCGGAACCCCCCGGCAGGCCGGCGGCCCTCGGGTCTTCGACGAAGAGATGGGTTATACCTACGGGCCCCCCTCAGAGCTCGGGACGAGCCCGCGGGACAGGCCCGAGACCGTCATCAGCGGCATCACATTGAAGCCTAATGGCCGGATCGACTTCCGCAGCCTGTCCAAAGAGCAGAGGGCCGAGGTGATGCGGCTTCCCTGGACGCATTGGATGAACAGTGACTTCAAGAACCACTTCGTGGCTAGCCTGGGTGAGTTCATCGGGACAACCTTGTTCCTGTTCTTTGCCTTCGCCGGTACCGAGGTGGCCAACATTGGGTCGAATGTGAACCCGAACGATAGCAGCAGCAGCGACTCCAACACGACGACTGGAGGCACTACAGGCTTCGACGTCGCCGTCCTCCTATACATCTCCATCATCTTCGGCTTCTCTCTCATGGTCAACGTGTGGATCTTCTTCCGCATCAGCGGCGGTCTCTTCAACCCGGCCGTCACGCTGGCCATGGTGCTGGTCAAGGCTATTCCACCGGTGCGGGCGCTCTGCCTGTTCATCTCCCAGATGTGTGGCAGCCTCCTGGCTTCCGTCATTGTGCGCTACCTGTTCCCCGAGAACTTCAATGTGCGTACCACGCTCGGGGGTGGCGCCACCATCGTGCAAGGGGTCTTTATCGAGGCCATCCTCACCGCCGAGCTGGTTTTCACCATCTTCATGCTGGCCAAAGAGAAGCATCGGGCCACCTTCATCGCCCCGGTCGGCATTGGTCTAGCTCTCTTCATCGCCGAGATGGTAGGCGTTCAGTTCACGGGAGGCAGCTTGAATCCTGCTCGCAGCTTCGGGCCATGCGCTGTGACCGCCACATTTGACGCTGAGCACTACATCTACTGTAAGCCCGCGTCCCGCCCCCGATATTCTTCCCTTTCCGAGATGTCCCACTGACATCCTCTTTCTATCTGCAGGGGTTGGGCCGCTCCTGGGCTCCCTCATCGCCGTCGCTTTCTACAAGTTCATCAAGATTCTCGAGTACGAGGTAAGCAGGAAACCCCCTCCTCCTCAGGGACACTGGGCAAGGCATCCGTCATATACTGACGCTCTCGCTAGATGGCCAACCCTGGCGCCGACGGTGATCCTAGCAACGACCCGACGCAGAATCCGGAGAAGCGATTGGAAATCCGTAACTCCAGGTAAGCTAATGAAGACTGGATCAAACCCAGCACAGTGGTCACCTCGCGGTGGAAATGTTGAGAGAAGAGACCTTGCCTATTCGCATCGCATCACAAGATCGTTTCGTCGTTATATATCACATAGAGAGAAGAGCAGTTTTATTAAAGACAATGACCAGGGAGATGGGAGGGCCATACTAGTCAACACTCGGAGAAACCCTCCCTCCCGGCGCAACCCCGGCGCTACGACATCGAGAAGGACGCGACGACGATCCATGACAACCAAAGCGAGCTATCTGCGCGATCTCGATTCCTTTCGCATGGTGGCCGGAACATGTCGATACTTTTACCACGAGCGGAATGAATATGACACAGAAGATGCGATTATGCCCAACGACTTAATGAAGGAGTATGTGTGGCACGAGCATGGGTTTTAGATTAGGGCAGTTACCAAGATAGTTGATAATAAAGGATTTGGGATAAGATGATCCGAGACAAAAATAAACTATAGATTGATGGTGAGACCTGTCGTATCTCCATCCTGCCATGCCCGCACATGGTGCTCATGATCTACAGGCAGAGCCGGCCTTGAAACCTCCTGAGACTCCCCTGGCGAAGGTGGTTTGGACACCGAGAGGGCCTGCTCGTCGACCAGGGACGACCCTTGGCAACCTCAGGGGTAGTTCGGTTCCTGAGCCACTGCCACCTGAGAGCTGTGGGCTTAATTAATGCATCAGGCTATATCGGTTCTCCTAGGCACAAGTGCCCCTAGGGATTGAATGATCCCAACACTCAATGCACCAGCAGTCTAAGCGCCTCCCATCCTATCACCAAACACCGGGAATGACGGCCCATTTACCGCGAATCTTCTCCTCCCCGAACTTCTCCTTGTACCATTTCTTGCCGCTGACGGCCCGCGGGAGCATGGCCGCTATCTCGTTGACTACAAACAGTCGGGCGGGGACACAGGTCCATCCGGCAGCGACGTAGAAGCCGAACCACTCCACCCACTCGACAAAGTAGTGCGGGTACAGCATGATCTTGAACAGGCCGGCCTGGGGAATCTCATAGTGTTTGTCAACGCGAGCCTTACCACCGCTCTGGCTGGAAATGCGCTCCTGCCGGGCTATCTCGCGGCGGCGAATCTCGCGCAACTCGTCGTCGTGGTAATAGTTAGCGGCAAGCCCCAGGTAGAAGATGGCGATGCCGAGCGAGAACTGCAAGGTCGGGAAGGGCGCCAGTTGGGCAGCCCAGTCATCCTGCGTCGTCGGGCCGTAGGCTGCCAACCAAGACCCGATGCTGGTCGCATTGAACACCTGGAAGCAGGCAGCGAACAGCATCATGATGATATGCAGAGGCGACATGGAGGGCTGGATCCAGGGATAGAGTACGGCACGGTAGCTATAATGGATTACCTAGCACGTAGGGTTAGCCGTCAGGTGGAGACGGGGGGGGGGGGGGTGATGTACAAATAGTCCTGCTAGGACCTTGTTCTGCCACGGCAAGTCGGCGATGCCTTGCTGGGCTGGCAGGGTGTTCATGATGTAGAGTAGCGTTAGGAAGCCGGGGCATTCCATAACCATCCAGCCAATGCGGCCAGGGACGTTGAACCGGCTCGTCACCGACGTCTTGCCCATGCCGTACCACGAGATCATCCACTGCAGCGAGGCCGCCTAGAGCCAAGACAGAGGGTTAGAGAGCGGCGGCACCATGCTTCTAGCACCACGGGGGAGACTAACGACGGGGAACCATTTCCAGATGGACAGGATGGTCTGGTAATTCTCCTCGGTGGGAGGGAGCCAGTTCTGGATGATTGGCATCGTTTCAGCGGTGCGGTCGGTTTGGCCTGGGTCACGTGGAATAGCTAAGGAGCGCCGACGTGGGAAGGTAGGTAGTCGTTCTGCCCCTACGCTGAAAGCGGTAGGTGTGTGGGAGGGGAGTTGCAAAGGAAAGGAGAGATATCTACAAGAGGAGACGACGAAGAAACCGATCCCAAGCCTTCCTTTGCCCTTCAAGCTGAAAGAAACCAAGACTATTTGAGGGGGGGGGGGGGGGAGGTAACCCCGAGAAACAACGAAGGAGCGAGTTTGGGAGGTCAATATAGCTTGGCGAATGATGTCAAGGAAAACTGGGGCGACATTGCTGTAAGCCCCGAGCAGGGGTGGGATGGGCCGCGTGGGGCCACCGCACGACACCCACGAAAGTCGAAATCTCGGTCATCGCAACCCCATTGGCGGTGGCCCAACCTTTGATTGCGTTCTCACGGACCCTCGCCATTTGTCACTTCCCACTCTTCCCATCCTCCCAGCCAATGCCTGGGCAGAGGCTCGACCAAGAGGGCGAGTGCCCATGCCGCCTGCCAAAAGAAATGTCCGGTTGCGACGCCGGCGTAGGCACCCATGACGAGAAAAAAAAAAAGACCGCCCAGCGTGGCTGCCGGCTCGCCTCGCTGGTTACATTTGTAGACGCGGGGGGGGAGCCTTGCTACATACCCTCTAAGCTCTAGCTTACGCTCTAGTCCACCCTCCAACTAACCCTTCTCTCCAGACAGCTTCCCCAGTACTACAATACAACCCTTGTCTGCTTGTTAGTGTAGGAAATAAATGCCACTGTTGTCATCTTCAGACATCAGAAAAGCGATTGACCTAGATATAGAGAGCCTAGAGGCTAGCAGAGAGCCAAAAGGACCACCAGGCCGCCATATGGACCGACAGCGAGCCAAAAGCGCCAACAACGAGCCTCCAATGACGTTTACTGGCTTTCAAGCCCCCATAACTGGCTGGTCTTTGCCTTGTACTAAGGTAACAAACATACAGGGGTGAACTGTACGTAAATCCATGCCTGGGCCACGTCAGGTGGTGCCCAGGTTGTATATATATATATGTGCGTGTGTGTGTGTGTGTGTGTGTGTGTGTGTGTGTGTGTGTGTGTGTGTGTGTGTGAGTTTGAGACAATTGCAGCCTTGGATGCTTTGTATGGAGTAGTTGAGGTTACGAAGGCGAATCTAAGGTGCTAAGCCTCCCGAGTCCCCAACCATAGAGGCACCCCGGGAATGATGATAAGAATGAAGTTGCGGCGAAAGGTGCAAAGCCGCTCTACGCTACCATATGCGCCCATCCAAGACCGTTCCCTACTCCTGTGCTCCCAATAGCTAAAGTGAATGCCGTTTGCAGACCCTACCGTAAGCCGTGCACGCCTGTCCGAGAATGCCCTCCTTTTTCCTTTTGCCTCTGGGCGGCGAGGCTTCAAAGGCCTGTCATCATCTCGTGTGCCGCAACATCATCGCACCGCATTCCAGATCGCCCCCCACCAAAGCAACAAATCAATACAGGCAGAGTTTCATCCACCTTCTTACATGACGATGCAGTCCCTGTCTCGGCCCGACCCGGCTGTGCTCGTCACAGCCGTTGGCGGGACGCCAGGCCTCATTCTGCTTGGCGAGGCGACCCCTGGATATCCCGGAACGCCGGGGACTCGCCGTCCGGTAGCAGGGCTACTGATAGGAGGCGGCGGTGTCCGCCGTCCTTGGTCGGATGCGGTGCTATGGCGGTCGTGAGCGCTCGCCGGGTGGCTGGGATGGCCTTCTGGCGGCATGTAAGGGTCTTGGCGGGCCGCCTGCTCGTAGCTTGGTGGTGCATCCTCAAGCCCGTCGTCGGCCGGCCGGCTGACGCCTTGGCTCCGCGGTGGAAGCAAGGAGCGGACGCCCTGGATGCCTCCACCTCGAGTCGTCGCTCTTGCTGCCGGGAGTGCGCCCCGGGACGAGGTCGCGACCCCGCCGCGTGCCCCGCCTCGCCCGCGTGGCGAGGCGCCGGGTCCTGAAGACACCGGGATGCTCGTAACGCTGGAGCTGCGTCGGCCAGGGTTTACCGAAACCGAGCTTCCGCGAGGGCTGGCCCGGCTTGCCAGGGGACTGCCGCCACGAGCACTACCTCGCCCTCTCGAGCTGGGGGGCTGGGCACGAGCTTGTTGTTCTATGAACTGCTCGGAAAGCCTGCTCTCCCTGTTTCGCCGCTCCTGCTCGGCCCGGTGTCTCTCATCTTCCTCTTCTTGCAGCTGAAGCGCCAGAGCGAGATCTCGGTCCTCCTGCTCGGTGGACGGCGATAGGGGGGCTGCGTCCAGCTCGTCTTCGTCTGGCTGTGCTTGGCTCCGCGCCCGGCGACTCTGGACCGTCAACCGGCCGTCACCCCCGCTGGCCGCGCTCCCACTTGTGCCGCCTCGGGGAGGCCAGTCCGCGCCGTTGGTAGGCTCGGCTCCGTCATGATCTGCGGCCTTCGCCCCTCCGACCAGAAGGAAATCGCCCGAGAAAAACTCGGAACGCTCGCCGTTGACGTCGACGAGCGACTCCCAGATCACCTCGTCGTGCGTGGCGTAGCCAGCATCGGTGACTAAGCCGACGAGCTGCAACGTTTGAGGGTGGCGGTACAACGTGGAGAAATGATCGTTCCTGAAGAGAATCGCGACTGATCCCGGCTCCATAGCTTTGGTGACCACCTCTAGTCCCCATGTGGTGATCTGCGTGGCCGAGATGCTGAGGAACGATTTAATGGTTAGAATGTCCTGGTAGACCTGCTGCTCCTCCTCGCTGAGCCCTTGTTGCGCGGGGCTGCTTAGCTTATCCTCCAGCTCTTCCTCCCGGAACAGCAGGTTTTGAGCGTCCTCGTACGATGCAGCTTGTCTCGTAAATGCCTCGTAGGCTGGTTCGTCCTTCATGGGCAGCCAGCCGTGATATAGAGGGATGGAAAATGCCGAGTATAGGGCCATTTCCTTGGTAGCCTCGAAAGTCCCCGGGATGAGATCGCCTCGTTCGGTGGGGTGGATGTGGGTCAGCGATGTGCGCTTGAACGCTGTCATCAGCTCGGCGGTTGGGATGAATCGTGGGTTAACATTCATGCCAGTGTGAAGGCCTTTAAGGAAGCCATAAAGCTCTGTCACGTCGGGGAGAGCGACGTTGGGATCGCTTCGGCGCATCAGCTCATCTAGGACAGCATCCAGGAGGAGACCCAGGCTGACCTGCTCTCGCGACCTGAGCGTCTCAACCAGTGCCGTGTTGACAAGCTTTGCGGGGGTAGTCAAGGTGAGCGCGTTGACTAGCGCCACGAGGGGACAGGGCCCGTTGGCATTCTGGACCAGGATTGGCGAGGTTCGTGGGTTCTCGGCAGCGTTTATATCGTGCCAGCTGATGTTCTTTATCTGATATGTTTCTGATTTGGAAACCGGCCGTGGGGGCTGGGGCGGCGGGACCTCCTGGGACCTTCGCGGAGGAAGAGCAGGAAGTTGCTCGTCGTCTTCCTCTTGCGGTGGCGGTGCTTTGTGCGCCGGTGGATTCGGGAGGCTCTCTTCCGCATCGGCAAAGTTCTCCCACGTGCTTTGTCGTGATGGGGGCCCCCGAGGACCATCCAGGTCAATGAGGTTCCAATCATCAGCAGAGCCGGCCGATCCCGCATTGTCCATCGAGGGAGGATGGGCTGGTGCCTTCCCCTTGTCGACAGTCCCCAGGTCGTCCCATGCATGGCCGCCCTCAAATACTTCGTCATTACCTGGAGGCACTGGCTGGGCCGCCAGGGGTAACTGCCGCCGCTCCTCTTCGCCCCAGATTGCCTGTTCACCGTCCGAATGGAGAGATAGCAAGGCAGGTGAGTTCGAGGTCGCGCCAGGGGAAGGCTGGCGTGATGGCTTGCCGGAATCCCAGATATCTCGGCCGGAGTCCTGCTCCGGCAGGCCGAGGGGCGCGGGCTGTGACGGACTCAAGAGTTCCTTCCTCTCGGAGGGTGCCGGCTTCCACGGGTTGTTACTCGGCTCGGCCAAGCCCGCCTCGGTGAGGGGCACTGTATCAGGTTCCAGGAGCGGTGCGAGCGACGTATTGGTGGGCGCATGAAGTGGGCTGCCTCTGTCTTGGGCGAGTCCTGGTGCGCCGGGGCTGCTCGCGAGCGGTTTCCTCTTGAACGGGTTTGTCTCGGATCGGGAGGCTCCGCCAGCAGGCCGGAGCACGGTAGGTATTCTGTAGACTTGTTGTCCTGACTGACCAGCCTCCGCTACTTCAGCCTCTGCGTGCGACACGCCTGGTCTCAAGACGGAGGGGATCTTGGTGACATCACCGTTCCCGTTGTCCTCCGACCGGGACATAGCCATGGGTCCTTCGTCCCATACGTTGCTCTCTTCGGCGATGCCCGAGTAGTTGCCGGGAGCACCAGGCCGTAGGGAAGCGGGAACCTGCTCATGGTTGGGATGTGGTGCGCCGATTTCCGCCGTCTTGCCCGCGACGTCACCACCGTCGCCTCGTTGCTGGTGGGTGTGCCCCCAAACCTCGTCGGCCGCCGCCTCGGCACCGCCGTCTGGCCACAGGCCCGCTCGCGTGTCGTGCATTTGTGCCTGTTCGTTGTGATCGGGCCTTATCGATGCATCCTTGGGCAATGAATTTCGGGCGACCATGGCAGCGACGAGGGTGAATCCTGATGCTGATGCCGTCGGTCGGCGATGACCAGCGGATGCGGGGCAGGGTTGGGGGGTTGGGGGGCCGGGAATCGCGACGTGCGATGCCTTTCCGCGTTCGCTATCTTGGGGAGGGGGGCTGTAGAGACTGTCGACATGGAATGGCGAGGTTCGCTAGAAGAATGCCGGAGGAGCTTTGTTCGGCACGTGTGAGCGGACTGCAAGTGCTGGCCGAGCTGTACGACGTCGTAGGCAGTGGCGTCATCAACTGCGCTGTGGCGATCTAGGCCGGGGTACCGTGCACGCGGCGGGAGGAGCTTCTGGAAAACCCACCTAACCAGATGCGCTGTCTGCCCTGTACAGCACCAATAATTACCAGTGCCCGTAGCAAGCAAGCAAGGTTTCGAGAGCACGATGACGGTTCCTGATACGATCTAGCTGGAGAGAAGACGCACTCTCGCACACAAACGCAACAGGAGGCGTCCAATTGGAGACGAGTCGAGAGAGCCCAAGCAGCAATGTGTCTTGGGGCTTTCGGGTCGATCCGACGAGGAGGGGATTAAGGAACGAAAGAAGAACAACCAAGTGGTGCTTTGAGCCAGATGGAGCCGATTGGAGGCGAGCAATCCCGGGGCTGCTGCGACAACCGAACAAGGTTGGAGGCTCGAGGCCGTCTTCTTCGCTGCTGGGGCGGTACCAGTCTATTGCTTCGCTCTTCTTCCACGGGTTCCCCAGGTGGCTGGTACGCCAAGCTGTCTCATAGAACCAGTCCGATCTTTGGGGGGTTGGTTGCGTCAGCTCCTTCAGGCAGAAGAATACGACAAAGCGGTGCAGCAGCTCGGGGAGAGCCTCGTGGATGAGGCAAGGTGGTAATTAGCTATGTACATCGTTACAAGACCCGGCTGCCGTGCCCTCCAGGCGGAGCTGCAGGGAAGGGAATACGGTGCAGTGCAGCACACGACGCAAGGTATCACGAGGGTATGTACCAATCGCCTTGCCTTACAGGTGGTGGGCGGCGGGCAGCCGCCGCGCTGGCTGGCTCGGTCTCCGCTCGCTCCAACCTCGCCCCCTGCTCCCCGGCCCCCGGGGTCTGTCCACACACCTGCCCCGCAGAGAGGGCTTGCGCGTCGATCTGGCCGCCCACCACCGGCTGCATCAGAGAACCTACCGGGCACCGATCCTACCAACTTGGTAGGTACAGTCGCCACAGAGCCTTGCCTTCCCATCCGGCCTAACCTCATAGACTGGAGCGGCCCCGAGTGTCTAGCGAGTAGCACGCGTGCAGCCGAGCTCCGGGACGTTCTTGAGCTCGGCAGCCGCGCGGCCCATGCGCGCCCCCGACACAGCGCGGCCTATTGGCTCGTTCGTTCAGTTCGTTCAAATACAGGTTTCGATAAGGGGTTAAGTAGGTATTCAAACATCAGTACAAATTCCACAAGGGCTCCCGGGGGGGCTGGCATCTCTAGCGATGCAGCCACGCCCTGCTCTCATGATAATAGACGCCCGAGGAGGAAGTCCTCGGTAATGCTGTATGCCCGTCCTTCTCGCCAACGCCAAAGCCAAGACCGCAATGTGAGCCGCAATGTGAGCCGCAATGTGAGCCGCAATGTGAGCCAAAATCGTCGCCGCCATAGCTAGACAGGCCGCTCCAAGCTCCGTGCTCCGAGGCTCACCAAGTATCCATCCAAATTAATGCCACCCTGCTGATGGGGTTCGGCTTCAGTAGCCCATATTCCTTAACCTCTTGCAGCTATCCAACTTGTAATTCCTCGCCAGCTCCATCTTGTCTGGATCTTGGAAGAACCAGCCCTGTGCTTCGTCCGCAAGGCGTTGCTGCGCCGCCCTCTCGTTCTCGCACTTGGCGTTGAGCCACCTCACCAACGTGATGCCGGCAGACTTGTCAAGCTGATGGAGCTTATGTTTGGAGTATGAGGCAATGTCGTCGGGTCTGACAAAGTACTTGACCCCTAGGTCCGGGATCGTGCGTTCTTCCGTGAACGGGGGCTCGGGGTGGTCGAAGACCATGTTTGGGGTGGCTGGCTGGGAAGCGCCCGAGAATATCGAGGACAGGAGCGGGAATATAAATAGCAGGATGATTGGCAGCAGGCCGAGGATGGTTGAGGTGAGGCTTGCTTCCTGGGCCTGCTGCCCGTTGGCGCCCGCGGCCCGCGGCCGCGCCCGAGGTCGTGCGCCTCCGAACTGATGGACCCGTATGCCTGGGCCGAAGTTGAATGCGAACTGCGGACCCGTGTCAAAACCTACGGTTGTACGTGTTAGCCCTCATCCCAGACCGGAGCAACATGGGCCGCGAGGCCCCCTCACCTCCAAATCCACCTGGCCCAAAACCGCCGCCGCCGAAGAACCGCGCAAAGAGCTCCTCCGGGTTGATCTCCTCCTCCCACGCACCGCCCCCGCCTCTGGGGCCCATCCCACCGCCTGCAGCTGGCCCGCGGCGAGCGAAGCCGGCGAATGGGTTCTCTTGCTGTGCACTGGCGAACCTGCTGTCGGGATCGGTGCCGAACCGGTCGAACTTGTCGCGCTTCTCCTTGTCTCCCAGCACGCTGAATGCGCGGGCTACCATCTTGAAGGCCTCGTCGGCGTGCTCGTGGCCGTTCTTGTCCGGGTGTGTCAGCAAGGACTGCTTGCGGTAAGCCTTCTTTACCTCGGCGTCGGTGCAGGTCTTTTCGATGGCTAGGATCTCGTAGAAGGCGGTGGCTTGGCACCGGCGGATGCGCAAGACAGCTTGCTTCTGCTCGGGCGTGTACTTGCGCTCCTGGTTTCCCTGATTGTGCTCGCGGCTGCGGGCGGTAGAACCGTTGGAGGCATCGGCCCCCGTCGCAGATGCGGAGGGCATGGTGCCCCGGTGCGCGGATTAATATAGCCCTTTGTGTTGTCCTGTCGCTGCTGGCCGTGCTTGTTGGTTTGTTTATTATGCCAGAGCAAGGCTAGCAAGGGGAGCCGGGCGAACGAAGCCGAGAGTTGGAAAACTTGGCCGAAGCCGCGGTCGCGGTGCCACTTGCTGAGCCGGAATTGCGGGGAACGTCGATTTACCAGAGCAACGAGATTCGGGCTGGGTGTCGGACGATGGGTTCGATCGCGACGATAAGGATGTCGAGGCGAGAGAGGTGGCCGCTTTTTCCCCCTTTGGTGCTTTCTCTCCTCCTGTCCTTGTGCGGGAGATATTTGCTGCTGGATGAGATGTCGTGTGGAGTTGCCGCAAGGAGGGCTGCTTTTGGAGATACGGCGGGACGAACGGCCCTGTGGAATCGTGGCTTTTTTTTCTGGGCTCTTGCCTTTGGCGCAATCCCCTCGGCACGAGCCTGTCTGTGTGGCAAGCGAGCAGGATGCAGACTCCTTGGCGATATGGATTTAGTTCGACCGTCAAGCGGCTTTTTTTCTCTCTCGTTCTAGAGGCAGAGGGGGCAATGCTGGTGGTTGAGGTATTCCCCTAGGCCTAGACTGTTGGCATGTCGGGTGGACAAAGACAGCGACGCCTTGGTGAAATTATTCATGGGTTGCAGCCACGGTGGGTTCTATTCGCCCTCTCTACTGGCTTTCTCGAGTCTGGCTGGGACAAGACTACTGCGAAAGACCACGAGAGACCAGGAGCCAGTGAGCCCACTAGACCCGACGCACGGACAGTAGATCTGCTTAGTCATGTCCGCCGGATCAGGGGTGGTGGTCAAGACGTCACCTCATGTGAGAGGACTGCTTGCTGCTCCGTGCTAGCCAACTAGCCAACCGCGAGGCTGCCCTTAGCTTAGCTGCTAAAGCTTTCGGGATTTTTCCTTCACTGCGACCTGGTGAAATCAGACCACCAAAGACATCACTACTTTCCCCACCCTCGGTTTTCCCTCTCTTCTGTCTGCTCTCCCTGGTCCAGATATTGGGGAATTACTCAATTTGACCATGGCACCTCCCGACCAGCCCGAGCCTCCCAAGAGCCTAGTCTCGTACTTGAATGCCTGGGGATGTAAGCAATGTCCCTCCCTTGGCCGTGCCCATCTCGGCACTACTATTTGCGAAATCCCTCCCCCTTCCCCTGCCTGGTCGGACATTCATAACATGCTATAATGCTCAAGATGCTTGCATCCCACTAACGCCCTCCAGCGTCCTCCATATCGCCGGTGGGACTGGCCACCTTGATCATATCTCTTCATTCCCGTCCTTTCCAGACACTTCCTATGCTGTTCCCACCACTTCTCTTCCTCAGCAGCTACCTCAACGTTGCTGGCTTCACCATCGACAGTGCCGGCATGTCCGCTGCCTGGAGTGGTCTCTATGTTCTGTTGGCAGCAAGGCGCCGACCGGCCACCCTAAGGAAGCGCTTCTCAGCCAGGGGAGCAGTTCGAGGCGTCGCCATGGGACTGGGCACAGTGAATGCCGTGGCCGGTGGATATGTTTATGCTACGGGCGATCGGAAAGCTGAAGAGCTGGAGAGGAAGGAGAGGAATCGATGGGGAATTTACAGCGATGAATGAACTGCCACCCCACATCGAGCTGGAACCTAGGCATATCCGTCACCTCTCACGGGGCGAAGTGTAAGAATCGTAGAGCTGTACCACGCATATCGGGCGCGCATGGCCCCCCCAAAAACGTGTAATATAAAGCACGAAAGACACCACAATGGTCATACACTTCCATTGTATTCGTGATGGTGATGGATGAGGCACCCTAGCGGCTGCCGGACACTTTCTAAATATAAACAAAGGAGAGGGAGAAGAATGAGAGAGTAAAACGCCGGGAGACCTCTCAGCACTTGATTCGTCTCCTTCGAGTAATGGTATGCCCCTCATAATCCCCCAATATACTAGATCCTATCCATGCAGTGATGTTACAATCTCTGGAGTCTCCCATCGCTCGGCTGTAGAACGCTACTTTTAGCCCTGCCTTCATCGGTGCGGCTGCTGGACCCTGGACGGATCCCGACCGCACCGGGGCTACCGGAACTACCTGGAGAGGGTTCGGAAATCCTGATTGATAGGGGTAGCCGAGTAGCAGATCACCCGGTACGGCTCGGGTACGCCTGCGAGTATAACGGATGTGCCCTGGGGAGGTTGATGCCGGAGAAGAGCCAGATAACCAAGACGAAAAAAGTGAAGACTGTGATTCGTATGAAGATTCGGGTGCGGACCTGCATCGCCGATCTCTCGGCGAAGAGATTGGACAGACTCGACAGGTCGAATAGAGTAATGTATTTGACGTCGCAATCTCGAGCCTTGGCACCTGCAAACTCCCGATACTCGTCGACAATGCGTGGCAGTTTCCACCCTGTCACTTTCCGGACCACAGCCACTACGCAGCCGGTGCGGTGCTAGAGCAGGATTAGAATGGCCGCTGGGGGTTTAAGCCGGGGCAGAGATTCTCTACTCACCTTCCCGTGGTTGCAGTGTATTAGAAGTGGGTGGTTCTGGTGGTTCAGGACAAGCCGCAGAATGTCTCGCATCGTCTTCATCGGTATGTCCTCCTTCTTAGTGCCCTTCATGCTGAAAACGTGGTGCCGAATGCCATTCTCCGCGATGAATGACCGATAAGAGTCCGGAAAATCCTTGTCAACGAGAGTCCTGCCCATCCAATCAGGATTTTTCGCACATAACTTAGGGAGCTGGGGAGCGGGGCCACTAAAGAGCACACAAGCGAGAACTTACACTATAGTCCGGAGCTTGAGGTCTCGGATGAATGTATAGTCCTGAGCCTGGGGATAGCTACTCCGATATACTCCGGGGACCACCACACCGAAGTTCTCTGGGTGGCCAGCCGAAGGTGCAGCAGTGTCCAAGTCGGAATCCTTCGCAAGAAAAGGATATGACGAAGCAGGTATGATGGTCGTGAACATGTCAAGCTTGGTGCCGACGTCGCTGCCGGTGTGACACAAGGCGCTGGTGAGACGATGAGGCGACTCGCTTCGAGTCTCGACTAGCACGGCTGTTGATAGTTCGGAAGCCCCGTCGGTTGCTAAGCCGCCTTGGCCCGCCGCGCTCGGTACCGATCCCCGCCGGTCGCACTCCGAGAGCACCGTGTGCACTGAGCTATCCCGGCTTTCTCTTGCCCGGCACTCGACAAGCCTCTTCTCCGGGTCATCCTTGACCAACAACTTCGCATTCCTCTTCGAAATGGCCTGACACCCACCAGCCATGGTTGCCCACAATTGGTAGAGGTCTAGGGGTATCATGAGGGATGAAGGTTGGTAACACAGATCTGCCTTGGATATCGAACTAGAGACGGGCAGTGCAGGCGCCAGCTCGCAGGCGTGGGCTCGAGGGAGACTATGTGATTACAACCTCGAATTTGGCTAGCTCGCGGGCAATGCAGCCCCGATCGTGTTGTGCTCCCCCCCTTTCCTGTAAATTGACCCGGTATTGGTGGTGGTGGCCTCGTGGTGTGGTGCAGGTCTGGCCTGAGCGTGGGGGCGGCGGAAGGACCGAGTGGTGAACCGAGGTGGTTTCGTTTGCCGTGAATTCAGAAGGTAGTCTGGAAACTGTCGTGATGGTATTCTATCGCTCTTCTCGGCCAATTCTGGGGGACGCTTGCAGGGCTTGCACACAAGGAGAAAGCGGTAGGATCCAGGTTTGCCGGGAAGTTCTCCCAGCGATCGCCGAGGCAAGGACACGAGTATTATTTATGACGCGCCATGGTGAGAGATGAGCGAGGACTGGCAGCGTGGATGGCCGGTGTACAATTGAGGTTAGGCGCCAGGGAGCCCCGTGAGGTGAGAGCGGGATGCGAATTGGAGCCAGGATGCGGGACGGGGGTACGGCGCTGTTCGGGTGGGAGAACGTGGTGGGAGAGCAAGTAGGAGAGGGAGAAGGGAAGAGAAAGCCGGATGTGGGCGGGGGGGAAGGGTTTTGCTTTTTTTTTTTTTGGACTGGGTTCTAGGGGCTGTCTCCGTTCACTCCATTCACTAACGCGACTAATACTGCCCAGTAGGTAGGTGCCTTGCTTGCCTTGCTTGCAAAGCCATTCCACCGAGGACCACGGGAGCGGCCAACTAAATCGCCGCCGGCACGCAAAAAGGGTCTCTTGTCATCGACTAACGACCCTGCCCCCCACACAGCGGGGAGGTTCCGGAGATGGTTAAGTGCTCGCCCAATCGGGCCCATCGGTGCACAGGCTTTGCTTGTCTCGAGTCCCAGGAGCCGCCATGCGTCCTGCTACTGTTGCATGACGTCTACATTGACCTGACCTGAACTTGAGAGGCAGTCTCCTCCATGGTTTCTTTGCTGGATGCCGCGTTGCGCCAAGCAGTTAGGCGGACCACCAGGGTAGCCTTGTCTGATATCAGGGATGCTTGCTGAGGAGGAAAACCCAATGCTAAAATAATAATAGTAATTAACCCTCTTGGATGGCGCGTCGCGGAATTGCGGCCGAAAGCGCGTGCCGCACGTTTGCCACTATTAGCACCTGCCACCTGCAGTAACCAACCAAATTGAGAGGCGTCTTAGCGTTGAGCACGCTGTTCTAGCCCAGGGTGGCCGCACTATTGCTCGTCGCCACAGAGCCCGGTCGTGTGCTCTTGTGCGGCAGCGACCGGTCCGGATCGTACGGAACGTCGGGGTCTGCCTCTTCTGTGAAGGGTGGTTGGATGGGCTTGGGTGGGCGTTAGCATGCCAGTGCGACGACATTGATCGACCTGCAGGGTTTCTGGGCAGCCCACCGATGATGGCGCAGCTGATTGTGGGATACGCGGGAAGGGGGGGACGCCGGTCCAGCTAATCACGAAGGCCCAGCCCAGTTTGGAGCCAAGGCACGCGACCGGAGGGGAGAGGTACCACGACATTCCATTCCCGTCATGGGGGCTCAACTTCCCCGGTCTCGTCCGGCCAGGGAGGCAAGAGCACAGCGGCTGAAGAAACACCTTCGCCTCGGCTTCCTCCCCGGGACCGGCGCGGCATTTAGTTGCATGCTGGAGTCTTGAGTGGGGGGGATGGAAGAAGCAATCACTACAAGGAAAACACTGGCCCCTTTGGCCGACCGCCTCAGCATCGCTGGCGTTTCTCCGCCTGCCACATGTCGACGTCGGTAAACATATAGGCATAGAGCAGTTACGCCCCGTGCAGATGCAGATCAACTTCTCCTGTCTCCATGGATCCACTCTCGTGAGCCTGTTGCAACGTCAACCCACTGCTGGAGTCAGGCTTGGTAGGTTTTCTCTGCCGCCAACCTATCAGTTAAAAGATACCTAGGCCGAGGGCCTACAGAGACGCCTTGACGTTGAGCAGATGGCATATCAACACAACAGCTCGGTACAACACCGCATATCCGGCTAGATAACTCTGGCAGGGCCGGGGTAGAAAGCAATACAACGAGTTCTTTGGCAATCAAATATCTGTTGGTAGCAGAGGAGCTGCCTCAGGTCGTACGTGGGGAAAGGGGAGGGTTTGCCTCTTGGGTGTCTAAACCGTGTTCCGCAAACGGAAGTTGAAAGCCAACAATCCCCGATACAGGGAGAAAGAAGAGTGTTGTTGAGGGTGAGTGATTTTTCGGCGCACTACTCTTGATGGCTCAACACGAGCAGCGGAAAATGACACCGTGAACAATGTGCATAATGCAAATGGCTACATATTAGAACCCGGCTACTTGACATAATCCCGACCAAGGACTTCGGTTGAGATTGTTTACGGTGGCCACGTATCCTTCATCGCAGGAGATATCAGGCGCGGGGCTGTCCGACACCATCCTTAGGCCATCTTCCCTGGGACGTATGGGTGACCAGCACTCAATCCGCCATCGACCGCCCATGCCTGGCCGTTGACGTAAGAACTCTCATCACTCCCCAAGAACAAGGCCACCCGAGCGATCTCGTCGGCATGGCCGGCCCTCTTGAGGGGGTTGAGCTGCCCAATCCTCCGCTCGGTACCCCGGGCTCGGGCTGCCTCGAACACGGGAGAGGTCATACCAGTCTCGATCAGGCCAGGGCACAAGGCATTGGCGCGCACGCCAGTGCCTACGAGCTGGTAGGCAATAGTCTGCGCCATCGAGACAACCGCCGCCTTGGAGGCTGAGTATGCCGTGTCTCCTGCGTTGGATCGCAGCCCAGCGACCGAGGCGGTCATGAGGATGCTCCCGGATGGCTGCTTCTTCTCTGGGGATGTCTTCTGCATGGCCGGCGCGGCATGTTTCGCAGCCAGAAATACGCTAGTGTCCGGGTAAGCACATACCAGAGATGGAGACTAATAGGAAGACCAACCCGAGGGTGTTGACTCGGAAGACGGTGTTGAAGGCTTCAGCATCGACCTCGGTGAACAACTTGGGCGGTCCGACGATGCCCGCATTAGCAAAGAAGACGTCTAACCGGCCATAGCGCTGGAGGGCGTCGCCGACGACCTCTTTAACAGCCTCCTCGTCGGCGGCGTCGAAGCGGCGTGTGTGGATGTCTACCTTGGGCCACAAGGTGTTCATCTCCTGCTTGTGCGCCGCGAGGTTGCTGTCATCGTAGTCGCAAATGTACACCGCCCTAGCCCCATTCTGTGCGAATTGATGTGCGGAAGCTCGCCCAATGCCGAGAAGCGAGTTGGCGCCTTGAAGGTTTCCGGACGGAGTCAGCTCTAACGCGCACCGCGAAAAGGGCGCCGAAAGATGATGCCCATCTTGGTCTTACCGGTAATGATGACAACTTTTCCAGCAACCCGGGGCCCGCTGGACGCCGGCGCGACCGTTGTGACAGGGGGGATGCCCCCAGAAGAAGGGGAAAGCTGCTCGCCAATGGCTTGCAGGCGGCGTGCGGCCCCTTCCGACATGATTGTGAAGAATGGCCAAGTTGCGATAGGAAGACCACTCAAGCCCGAGTCCCTTCACCTCGCTTCACAGCCTCTCCGGTATAAGAGTATCGCCGCACTAGGCGCGTTGAGAAAGAGAATAGGGGAAGAAGCCCAGGACGTCTCCGCAATGGGGTAGCTAATAATTGTTTTCTCTCCCGAGTCCAAAAGATCCCCGAGGGAAGGTTAATTCGTTGAGGAAATGCGAGATATCGTGAAGGAGTTCGAGGGTGATGTCTCTCTTCTTGCAGCGGGGCATGTGGTCAGCCGAGGTCGTAACCGTAGCCGTGGTCCCCATTGGGAGGATTGGGGAAGGGGGGCTCTAGTCTCACCCCCCTTTCTCCTCCCCCACAATACCCCATGGGAGCTAACTGCCACAGAAGCAGCTCGCATGCATGCTAGGTACTGTACATAAGCTAGGGTACTGAGTATGTACGGATAGGTAAATGCCTTCTGACAACAATTGATGGGCCGAGCTAGCTACTGTGCTGCCGCATATAGAGTATCACCCTCCTGTATTCACAGCAACGCACGGCCATCGGACTGGGGATGAACAATTGCATGTCTCCAACCGCACCTTCTTCCTCCTTAGCCCTCTGGGCTCACGAGGGTGGCCGTGCAAGGACAAACAGGCCTGGATCGGTGATATTAGACAATACGAGTAATCATGAATGTATCTCTCAAGCTTCTCTCAAGCTGACCCCGCTGCCTCCCACGCGACTAGCAGCTCGCGTTTTCGGGATCTTGGCGTAGTTCGAGGCCCGTTTGCAGTCCGCACTTGGATTGTATCTTCAAATAAATTAAAATTGCGATGGTGATGACGGGTTATGCCGGTATGGAGTCCTGGGGGTTAATATTGCACCAGCGCATGACCAGATTGTGGTTAACCCGCCAGGGCCTAGGAAATGACGAAGGCTCGCCTTTTATAACTTGCGGATCTCATGACGTGCTGGTCTCTTCAGGGAGAAGAATACACGACGCTGGAGCGAGGAGAGATTCCCTTGTCTCTGCGACCCTGTGGTACAATGCTACCTCTGGAGGCCGAACCACTGAGGCACAGGGACAGGATATATGATCAATGGAGGACCAAGGCGAGTTTCATGAAGTTCGACTAATAATTGACGCCATTTGCATCCCACATATCTTGGGCTGCACGGGTGGCTGGACTACGGACGAAGTCGATGTAACAGCCGCTGGTTTAACTTGATCTACTTCCGTGCAACTCATTATCACACCAGAAGCATCCTAGTCTCACACGTGCCGCTGAATTATAGCTTGATAGCCAACCCAATCCTTGTGTTTCTCCTGAAAAAGACTCCAGTCTCGTCTGAGAGTAGCTCTAAGTAGGCACAGTGTCACGTCACGCCAGGTGTTTCTACCTACCCACCTTTATCACCAGAAGCTTACCTACCTGATGTATGACCCTTGCTCTCTAGAGAGCGTTCTGCGTGTCTACTGCACCACACTGCCTGCCGTGACTAGCCCAGTACAGCCACTCAAGGCTCAGAGTCATCTTCAGTTTCATGGCACTGCCAGGTTAATTTATGGTTCAGACTCTGCCAAACCGTATAATAAGCGCCAAATTTGGCTTGCTGGACGAGATTGTGTGTACCTCGGAGTTCTTGTAACGCGCCATACCCGGATCTTGCGTATCTCCTCTAACCTACACCAACCACTTGTGGTACCTGTTGCTCATATCAGAGCTTTGCAGTCCGATGTTGCTAGATTCCAAAGCCGTGTGCCGCTTACCACAACCAACACACTGGAAGAACTAGATAGTCTTTGCTGTGCCGCCGAAGCAGGAAAATGACGGACGAGGAAGACAGGGACCTAGACAAGGTCATAAGACCGAGTACGTACACTGCTTCCAAGATTGAAGAGCGTCGTGCTTGGGTTTGCTACGGATGACTGGAACGAGTTAACGATGACAGTATGCGGTAATTTGGTGACGCAAGAACGAAACCAGCATA
Organism: Thozetella sp. PMI_491; assembly: GCA_021432635.1. Lineage (NCBI taxonomy): Eukaryota > Fungi > Ascomycota > Sordariomycetes > Chaetosphaeriales > Chaetosphaeriaceae > Thozetella > Thozetella sp. PMI_491. The sequence continues at coordinate 70,004 of MU270077.1, forward strand.
TGTAGCCCCTCTGCCGGTGGGACTGTCATCTATGTGCTGAAGATCAACGGGACCGCTGCCATGGGTCAGGACCGCAGGTATCATATATCGAGAAACTTTTGTAGGTGGGAACCAAGGCAAAACCTTGGTGTTGAAGATGTCTCGGAGCCAGGTGCGACATAGACAAACGTCGACTGGATCTTCAATGCATACCAGGAGTAAGTGGCCTGGTCCGACACTGTCTCGGGCACGAAAGGCATTTTCCGAACAATTGGAACCATAACCCAGCAGTATTGGTTATCATTCTCCTTGACCTGAGTTCGCCGCCGTCCGGTATACCTGTCCGACCCTACCTGGCTTCCCAGCAAGGATGGACATGAGGGTGCTCCTCAAAGCAGTAGCAGCCATGGTCTGCCGCCTCCCACGCTGCCGACTCAACGTTCGCATACCCTTCAGCTGGGACGCCGAGATCTTGCTCGCCAGCCAACCATCGCACGACTTTTACGTCGATTAGCGACGCGTGGTAGCAAGCAAACCGGTCATCACCTTCGCCACATACACTCCCGGGGACATAGCCATCATGCCCAGTGCCGATATTTCCTCGGAAGCCAGAATCGCGGTCATCGTGTGCTCCATAGTTGGCTCGGCCGCAATCATCGCTGTTGCACTGCTCCTCTTGTCCTGGCGACAGCGACAACACAGCCGCCGACGCAAATCGCACATCCGAGTCGCTCGCGGCCTCCCTACTACCGGCTCATCAACGCAGCTGATCTCGGCGAGCCCATCAGTGACAGGCTCAGGGTTCCCGCTGAGGCCGCCTTTGCGACTTCGTGACAGAGAATTTCTGCATTCTGTTCTCTGGCCCGGCAGCCGATCTCTTCCCCCTCGAGTACCATTCACGCCTGCCAGCATCCAACCTAGTTATGTCTTCCCGTCATCCCCCATTTGCTCGCCGACAACGAATAAGCTGGTTCCGCGCTACGAAAGAACCCCAAGAATCTACCCTCGCTTGCCCCAACCGCCGCCCACCGCGCATAGTCCGGTCCCCCTCGCTGCACCACGGGGCAGTCGGGGCATCCTTGCACCCTCTCCCATTCTGTTTTCGGAGCGCGACGAGAGCGCCCCAGTGGCCACGCTATACACGGGAGGCCCAGCTAAGTTGTCCAAACGGCGAAACACACCACAGGATCCTCGGGAGTTTAACCGTTTCCACCCACCACCCGGCTCGCCGCCAAAATATCCCCTCCCCCCTTCGCCGTCCCTGCCCCCTCCTCTCTTTCTCCAGATAGTCCAGCCACTGCCTGATCCCGCGGCCGATGGTAGTCCGCTAGAAAGCGACGCCCGGGACATCGCAGAGCTGAACAAGGAGTACGCCTGTGAGCAGCGAGGGAGCTGGGGTGGAAGCGGGGGCGGTGGGCCCGGGATTGCTCTGTCGCCACCCAAGGGCCGGAAAGGCGTCTCTCGACCAAGGAAGAAAAAGAGACATGACAACACCATCGGGATAGCGGTGACGACTGACACGGGGCGGATGGTTATACCCAGGATGGGAGAGGGGGAACTGGAAAGCCTCGGCGGTCGGTACTAGACCGTCGCAGGGAGAAATGTTGCCTGGCTTGGGAAGGGCGTAAGAAAAAGGTAGGAGGTAGCATGGTGGCACGGAGGAGCTATGTCCCACGCCAATCTCTTGATTTCCTTTGTCGTGAAATAACAGCCAATATGTAATCTAACACTTCTGTCTAATTATGAGTTTGAGCTGTTAGTCTTACACTTACTCATGTGACATCCCCCGGGGCACTAGGTAGGAGCGCCCAGGAGGACAACATCTGGACGTAGCAACTCATATCTGGGGAAAGAAGGCCCTGGGCGCGTTCGGCAAGGACGAGATACAATCCCATCCTTCTTGGTTGGCGAGGATGCCTTGCCCTTATCTCTCGCTTCCGACCTCAGCACAGGGGCCAAGACCAAGATGAGAATACGATTACTTAGATGGTAGGCTGGCTATCCACGTACGCACCTAGGCCTACCAAGAAGCAAGCAAGTTGGTCTAAAGGTGAAGGCACCTCAGAGAGAGATAACGCAGGTAGGTAGATACACGAGGTAGAGGTAAATAATGAATGTGTGTTGGTTGGCCAAAGCAGGAGCGAGGCGGGCGGGCGGGCCGGGAGGGGCAACAGCTGCCAGCGCTAGGCCAATCATGAGCCACCTTTGCCCTGGCGAGCCAGAGGCGGCACCTGCCAAGCTAACCGAGCCAGACCCATCAAACTACCGATTGCCTGGGGGTTGGCCTGCAAGGGAAACGGTGTGCATCAAACGTCTAACTTGCCCTTTATCACGAGCGCCTCGCCGCATCCCATACGGGTCTCTCTACCCGCACGCACGCGCGCCCGCCCGCGAACAAGGGCACAAGGCACACGGCTGAGCGAGACTAGGGACTGCAAGCCGCAGCCACCAAACCTCCATCTCCAACCCGTTTATCTCCTCACAAACGCCACCTATCAAGAGGCTCGCCTGTTTGCGGACCATGAAGAAGCTGCCTCCCGGCGACCAAGTCGTGTTTCGCTCGAGGAAATGGACCCCGAGCAGTCGGTTCCGCTGGAACGCTCCATCTCCCAACAGTCGGCTACCTCGATAAAGAGCCATCGCTCCACCACGGGCCGAGCCCGCAGACGGCTTCCATCTCATCCCTCGAGCTCGGCTTCCTCCATCGCCGCCTCTGACAAGTCGCTTGTCTCCTTCCCGTCTTTCGACCCAGACTCCCCTCGCGACTTGCGTGACGGGCAGCCGGCTACCCCGGATGCCTGCGACAATGCTACACCAGCGTCGGCGTCGGCCTCGCGCAAGTCGCCTGATCCGGATCGTGGCCAGCAGCCTCGGCCTGCCTCGATTGTGGAGAGCCTCACCAGCGCCTCGCCCGCCGGCGGCGGTGGCGGCGGCGGCGGCATGAGAAACGCTCTCTTCGAGGACGCCCCGGTCTCGACCAATAAGATCCCTGGCGCCCTACATCACGCCGACGACGAGCACATCGAACGCTTGATATCCCGACACGGAGCCGCCAACTTAATCCGCCAGATTGCCGAGGACCTGGCCCATCGTGATGCTCAGATGTCCGGCCTGCGTCGCCGTGCCGAGGAGAGAGAGCGCGCCCTGCGGAAGATCATACTGGAATGCGGCCTGTCTAATCTAGATCTGGAGACGCGGCTGCGCGCCATTGAGAAGGAAAACAGGGCGAATGGGCAGCTCCGCCATGCCTCCCGGGAAGGACTGTCGGATCTCATGACCGATGCCATGGCCGAGCATGTGGGATACCCCTCAGGATACCCCTCGGTCGTGAATGATGCCACTATCCGAGCGAGTGGCCTCCTCGGAACGACAGAGGCCTACAATGTGAAAGGGACAGCCCGGGGCTGGAAGGACTACCTGTGGGGTACCACCGTGAAGAGGACGGCTAGTAGGGCGAGCAGCGTCAATGCGGATCCGCTCCGCACTTCGCAAACGGTTGTCAAGACTGCCCCCGCCAGCGATCGCAGGCCCGGATTACCTGAGGACTTGTTCAACCCGCCGGAGGCAGACTCGATCCGGTCTCCCAGCAGGGCTTCCAGTATTCACTCGGGCCACGGAGGCCGAAAGACGTCTCTTGCTAGCCTGGCTCTGCGGCTTGTGGCTGGAGGCACCGGCCCAGCCGGGGCTAAAGAGAGCGAACCGCGGGGACGAACATACAGCACCGCTGCCGAGGCGAACCGGGTTGCAGGCTCGACAGGCTCACTGAGGACACCCTCAGTCTCTAGTGTCGGGACCAACCCCTCTGCCCGAGCCGTGTCGGCCCAGGGGGGGCCGAAGGCGCTTATGGCGATGCGCCGCCATGCTGGCTCCCAAAATGGTCCCGTGGCCATCCAGCGCGTGCCACCACAGGAGCGATGGGACACAATTAGCCCTAGCCCCGGGGCGACTCCTCCCAACCGGCAAGAGAGCTACGGTCCGGTGGAAATGGACACAATACAACCCCCGGAAGACCAGCCTCCTACGCTGTCCCACATATACAACAATTACAACGGCGCCGAATATCTCACGGATCGCTTTGGCTTCATATACGACCAGCGGCGCAAGAAGAGGCAGCGAGAGGCAGCCCAAATGGCGCAGCGTTTCAAGCGAGGCAGCCGAACCGAGATGCTCACCAATAGCAGAAAGGGCTTGTCCCCGGCTATCACCGATGATAACTTGGCCGCCAAGTGGGATGTGGCGAGCGATGGGAGACCCGGCACTCCTTCGTCGGCGGAGGAGGCCCGCGATGAATCGAAGCCGAAGCGATGGCAGGACTATCTCAAGATCGCCACGTTCCCCACAGAGCTCCTCTCTCATACCCCGTCCATCAGCGTCCCTGGATTCGAGGTAATGGAGGGTGCCGGCGAGGTTGAGATGCCAAAGTCACCAGGCTTGATTACTTCCGAGGAACGTGGTTTCTTGCCCTCAGCCACCACCACTACCTTGGCCGTGGACAGCGAGACGCAACCGGTCGCCGAGAGCGACACGCCCTCGGGGACACTGGTAAAAGAAGATGCAGAGCCGGTGAAGCTGCTGCTTCAGCAGCTTAGTGAGGTGCACGATTCGCTCCAGAGGGACAAGACGGTGCGCTGGAACGACTTCTTGCGCAAAGTAAGGGCGGAGAGAAAGCGCGAGGGGGAAGCCGCCGCGGTGGCGGCTGCGTCTGCTTCGGAGGCCAGGTTCCAACGTGCGACGGCAGTCATGCCAGAGACGAAGTTAGGCGACGGCGAGTTGATTGGGGTTGCCAGCCTGGGAATTCAGGGCAAAATTGGCCGCGCCAAAGCCAACGAATTCAAGAACCTGATCCTAGGTGGGGTTCCCGTGGCCTACCGGGCCAAGATCTGGTCCGAATGCTGCGGCTCAAGAGCTCTGCGCGTTCCCGGCTACTACGACGACCTCGTGAATCGCCCCACCGAGCAAGACGACCCTCAAGTGGCGAACCAGATCAAGGCCGACATCACCCGGACGCTTACCGATAATATTTTCTTTAGGAAGGGGCCGGGAGTACAGAGACTAAATGAGGTGCTTCTTGCATACTCCCGGCGAAACATCGAAGTGGGCTACTGCCAGGGCATGAACCTGGTGACAGCTAATCTTCTACTCATCATGCCGTCAGCTGAAGACGCCTTTTGGGTCCTTGTCTCAATCATTGAGGACATATTGCCACGTGGCTACTTCGACCACAGCCTACTGGCTTCGCGCGCCGACCAGCAGGTCCTCCGCCAGTACGTTGCAGAGGTGCTCCCCAAGCTCAGCCAGCACTTTGAAGACCTGAGCATCGATCTCGAGACCATGACCTTCCAGTGGTTCTTGAGCGTCTTCACCGATTGTCTCTCGGCTGAGGCGCTGTTTCGTGTGTGGGATGTGGTGCTCTGCACCAACGACGGCAGCACGTTCCTGTTCCAAGTCGCGTTAGCCCTTCTCAAACTTAACGAACAGCAGCTCCTCGCATGCGAGTCATCGGCTACCGTCTACACCTATATTAATCACCAGATGACCAACCATGCCATCAGCATTGACGGATTAATCCAAGCGTCCGAGGGGCTCAGGAGGTTGGTTAGGCGAGAAGAGGTTGAAGCCAGGCGAGCGAAGGCCATCGAGGCCGAAAAGGAGCTCATCCGCCAGCGCGAAGAACGCAATGCGCTCCGCCGGGCCCGCAAGGCGACCACCGCGCCAGCAATAGTGAGCCAGGAAACGTCGCCCCCGAGTGAGAGCGGGGACGGGGAAGAAGACGAGGGAGGTAGGCAGTCGTCGCCGCTCTCAAGTGTCGTAGGCGGCGACACAGATGCCGCACAGCCTGAGAGCGTGCTGAGCTAGACCCGCTCTGACTGAGCAAATTTCTTATTCTTTTCCCTTTTGTTTTTGCACTTGGGCACACCAGCGGACCTGCTTCGTCCTCCGTGCTCCAGTTTTAGATAGATTGGGCAAGTTTTGTGATACCCTCTAAGAATTCCAACCTCTCTGCATGTCGTCCTAGTCGAGACAGCAACCCTCGTGGACTAAAAGCTCTGTGTGCTATGTAGCGAGATTGGACGGTAAGACTAAGTGTATGCCGAATTGCTATGCAGGCAGGCTTAGCTCATATCTTCTAGGTACATGGCATTCTAGACACAGGCTCCGAAGCTTAACTGGATCGGCTATCGCCTATTACGGAGCTGCCCCAAGACCTCCCGCATCCGCATAGGGCATCTAACCGTGGTGGCAGGCGACTAATCTGGAAGAGCTTACCGGCCCCCCTCCTCTCATTGGGCAGAGGTCCATGTTGACATTCGGGCGTTTATTACGACATAACCCCCCCGCTACCCAGCCTGGTTTCTGTGCCTCTGCAAAACCTTACGAGATTCTAGTACACCTTCGTGAAGGGGTTGGGTAGAGCACCGTTCCATCGTCGGTGAAGGGAGACCTAAGCGCAGCTGCTCCACAGAGACGACTCTTGTTTATACTCCCAAGGCCAGGGCTTGTCGCTGAGGAGGTTTCGTGAGCCCAGGAATAGTTAACCTGGGCTGCGACTGGCCACCCCAGGACGCAGAACTAAGACCGGCTTTGGCATTGGCGCGGTATGTGCCTCATAACATTGCCAATAACTGCTGGGGGTCGTGGGCTCGAAGTCTCGTCGAAGGTGCTACTTTCGCCTACGCTGTTTTCCGGGCTGTTCGACACAAGCCCATTAGGTACATCTCCCCGTGGTGCAAATATCGAGGCAAAATGACACCATCTCCCTTGCCACCTATCGACGTGGGGGGAGGGGGGCTTGAGTTGCCGGAGCGTTGGGGTGGGTGTGTGCCCTTCATACAAATACCAGGAGGAGCTGCCAGGAACAATCTTGGCACTCTCCGCAGCGTCCTAGCTTGCGTTACTAACCCTCTGTATCGCACCATCGACGGCTGTAGTATCGCCCTTGCTCCGAAACCAATGGCCAGTGTAGACCCGGACCATGGCCCCAGAGAGCCGGGAGATGCCGCCGCTGAGAAATACCCCCGATCCACGGATTCGGGACAGTCCCACCACCATGGAACGGGGGAAGTATATGCAACAGGAGGCCTTGTGTCTTTCTACGAGCCGATTGCTACATATGAGGGCCGCCACCGATACGATCCAACGGCTGAGTGGACCGAGCAGGAGGAGAAGAGGCTCGTTAGGCGGGTAAGCACCCATGACTCCCCCTCAGGAGAATCTAGCCCAAGTGGCTGACAGATGCCTTGTAGCTAGATATGAAAATTTGTACCTGGGTTTGTGGAATGTGTAAGTACTTCCGGTGTCTTCTATTCCCTTCTAGTGGGCTCCTGGGAGCGACGATGTGCCCGGAAGTGGTACGGACACGAAGCCCGCTGTCTAGATGGGACTTGAGAACCCTGGGTCACTTAAAAAATGTCAATATCAATAACTCATGATATTATAGTTTTCGCACTCCAGTTGGACCGGGGCAACATCACCCAGGCGCTGTCGGATAACATGCTTCTTGATCTTGGCTTGTCGACGAACGAGTGTAAGCGGCCAGTTCCCCACCTATTCGTTGCAATGCATCCATTATTCCCCCCTTCAACCCAAACTTCCCTTTCCCACAGCTCTTACCTAGCCGCCATAGAGTCGATGATGGAGAGACATGGGAGGATGATGTGTACTAATCATTGGTACCGAAGATAATTATGGAATGACGTTATTCTATGTGTCGTTCTTGTCTGCAGAGCTGCCCTCGCAGATGATTTCCAAATGGCTCGGTCCGGACGTCTGGATCCCGATCCAGATGGTCTCCTGGAGCATCGTAGCATGTAGCCAGAGCCGTCTGACCGGGCGGTCGACCTTCTACCTCACCCGCTGCCTCCTCGGGCTCATCGAGGGCGGCTTCATTCCGGACGTGGTTCTCTATCTGAGTTACTTTTACAAGAGCCGGGAGCTACCCATCCGCCTCAGCTTCTTCTGGGGATCCTACATTTCGACAAACATTCTGTCCGCCTTTCTGGCGTTCGGGATCCTGCACATGCGGGGGCTGACAGGCTGGGCTGGCTGGAGGTGGCTCTTTGCGCTGGAGGGCGCACTGACGGCCATCATCGGCGTACTCTCGTGGTTCTATCTCCCGCCCTCGCCCACGCAGACCAAGAGCTGGTTCAGAGGCAAAGAAGGCTGGTTTACAGAACGTGAGGAAGTCATTATGGTCAATAGGATCCTGCGGGACGATCCTGGCAAGGTACTACCGCCCACCTTATGCGACACTCCCTCCCTCGAACTTTCGTGGGCACGATGTCTAACACGGGGCTTCTTCAGGGCGGGATGCACAACCGCCAAGGCTTGACACCATCTCTCCTCTGGGCAGCTCTGACCGACTTCGATCTCTGGCCCATCTACATCCTCGGGCTCACCTGGAGCATCCCAGCCACGCCGGTGACTGCGTATCTTACGCTGAACCTCAAGGCGCTCGGCTTCGACACGTTCCAGACGAACCTGCTCACAGTGCCAGCCTGGTTCCTCTTCCTCATTCAGCTGATATTTTGGACGCGAGTCTCGGAAACGATCAACAATCGCTTCCTCATCGTGCTGATGTGCCAGATTTATATGCTTCCCCTCGTGATTGCCCTCGAGGTAATGCCGCCGACTGCGAGCCCCTGGGCCTGGTATGCCGTCAGCGCCCTCTTGGTGGGCTACCCTTATGTTCATGCGATCATTGGTACTTGATTCC
>MU270077.1:147530-352985 GCA_021432635.1 Thozetella sp. PMI_491
TATTAGTTTATTAGTTTATTAGTTTATTAGTTTATTAGTTTATTAGTTTATTAGTTTATTAGTTTATTAGTTTATTAGTTTATTAGTTTATTAGTCTATTAACTACTTTATTTATTATATATTTACTATATGATTATATAATCCTTAGTTAGTCCCTTAGTTAGTCTTAGTTAGTCTTAGTTACTCTTAGTCAGAGCTTAGACTAACTAAGCTAGTTTTAGTCTTAGTCTTAATTAGTCTTAGTTAGTCTTAGTCAGGGCCTAGACTAGACTAACTAACTAAAATCACAACCCTGTATACTTTAGGGCCTTATAATTAAAAGCTTTAATATTAAGTTATTTTTCTTATATAAAGCTTATTAAAGTTAAAACTAATACTTTAAATAATATAATAATAAAAGTATTTTCTTATTAAGAACCTAATATAGAGTAGTATCTTATTATATTTTTAAAAAGATAATATATAGTTTTAAATATAATTATAACACTAAAAACTATACCCTTTTTCTAATTAATTAATTATAAAGTATTAAGGTATTTTAACGTTAAAAATTAATAACTTAAGATAAGTATAATAAGTTAATATTTTATCTTAATTTAACTATATAATTATTTATTAATCTAATACTTAAAATATTATAGCTAATATATTATTAAAAATATTTAAAAAAGCTTTAAATATAAAAGGAAAAGTAAGATATTTATTATATTACACTCTTTTAATTTATAAGCTTTAGCTTTTTAAAGATAAAAGCTATAATAATATTTATTAAAACTCTTAATAAGACTTTTATATTTTTACTTATACTTAATTAACTATAATAATATATTATTATACACTTTGAATCTTAATATAAATATAGATATAATAATTTTTATAATTATAGATTAACTTAGAAAATATACTTAAATAATAATACCTGTCACGCTCCTAGTTGATGGAAGGAGTGGTTAAAAAGCCACCTTAAACCAGTTAATTGAGGCTATCTTAAGGTGAGGAAAAAAGAGGAGGAGAGCATGCAGCGCGAAGTGTTGCGCAGCTATTTACAGGTGGGGTGGGCGCACAGGCTACTAAGCCCCGCGAAGTGGGGCTTTGGAAAAAGCTCGGCGTGGGCAGCGTATAGACCCTGACAATACCTTATAAATTAAATATTATATAGTTAAACTTTATTATAATTAAATGCTTTATTATATTTTTAGCCTTTTTCTTGGTATAATAAACCATTAAAAATCTTAATTTATAATTAATTTTATAGATAAAATATCTAAGATATTAAGTATTTAATAAAAACTATTACTATTTAGACAGATAAAATTATAAATAAGTATTTATTAGTTATTATTAAAATAAATAATTAATTAATTACCTTATTAATATTTAATATAATATAAACAAGCTTTATCCTATAAATTAATAAGGATATTATTTTATAAAGTAATAGTCTATTATTTATAAAAATAGTGTTATAACACTAAGATCTTAAGGTTAGTATTTTTAATATGTAGGGTTTTTTTTTCCTAAGGTAGGGAAGATAAAGATAAGTAGAGTATTAATTGACGAAAGATAAGATCTAATAGTGTAGGTGTTAAGCTTATAAACTAAGTAGATTAATTACTAAAGAGTAAAAGCTAACTAATTTATCTAGGTAGAGACTATAGTCTTATATACTAGGTTGCTCTTTATAACTTACTAGGCTTATTATAATAATCTAAGTAATCTAAAGCGCTAGGCTTACTATAGTGATCTAAGTGATCTTTCCTAATTAACTAAACATCTATATAAATACTTAAGGCATCTATTAAGGGTTTTACCCTTGCTAACTATTAGGCTTAAGCGCTAGGCCTTATTAGTAGTTATAGGGAGGTAGCTAATGCCTTAATTATAATATAATCTCTTTCTTCTATATTAATATTTATAGTAACTTATAAGTAGGCCCTAGCTTATATTTATTTAATTAGTAGGTTATTATAGTTCTTTCTTTTTTTATTATTATATTTTAATAAGATGTTTAATTATATAAAGAAATGAAAATTTATAGCTGATAAAACTTATAAGTATTATATATTAACTACTTAAATTAATTTATACAGATTTATACTTATACCTAATATAGTATATTCTTTTTATTTTAAATATAATCTAATGTATAAGATACTAGACAGAAAAGTATTAAGATACTTTAAGTATATAAAGTAAGGTTATATATATAATAAATCCTTAGTGGCTTTATTTTATAAGTTTTATAAGTCTTATATATTAGGGGTATAATTTTATTAATAACTATTAATAATATTAAAATACTTAAATAATTAAAAGAAATTATATCTTAAAGAAGAAGAGGCTAAAGAGGTATTATTTATATTATAGATATAGATTTCTATTATAATTAATTATCTGGCTTATTTATATAAGTAGTATAAAGCTTTAAAGATAAGGAGTATAGATTTATTCACTTAAAAGTCTATAAACTTAAAAGTTAAAGAGTTAGTAAAGGCTTATATTATTAATTATTTAAGTAATCTTAATATAAGGGATTCTTCTTCTTAATTAAAGTTTAAGCTAGACCTTTTTATATTAGCTAATCTTAGTTTAGTATAGGTTAGTTAAGATTTTAAAGGTAAAACTATTAGATAAGCTTTTATAAGTTCTTTAGATATTTACTAGATTCTTATATATTTTTACTAATATTATATCTTATTTATTTAACTAGGTACTTTAGTTTATCTTTAATATTATAAGAGTCTATAATTTTTTTAACTTTATATTCTAGTTGTTTATTAACTTTTATATATTTATTTAATCTAGTGTTTTTTAGTATTAGTTTAAGTAGTAAGATATAAAAAATTAAGTATATTTATATTATTATAAGTAGTTTTAATTTATAAGTAACTTTACTAGTTTATTTTTTAATCTAAAATAGTCTTAATTTTTTAAAATCTAGTTTATTACTTAGTTATATTATTTTAATATTTTTTATAAGAGATAGACTTTATCTCTCTTTTAAAAGGTTAGTTCTTTTAACTTTTTCTAGTTAATATATTTATTTATTTTATCACAGATAAACTTTAGTTTTTTTTTATAAGTTTATACAAGGTTTTTAGTTCTTTAACTCTTAATTCTACTCTAGGATTTTCTTTTAAATTAAAAGAGGTTTAATAAACTTTTAGTTTAAAGTTATAATTAGTAAAGAATAAGAATATCTTAGTTAATTTTTATCTAGTGTTATTATAAGTAAACTAAGTGATTAATAATAGTTATACTTAATTATTTTATTTATAGTTAATATAATAGTATAAGTATTATTTTATTATTTAATTAAGTCTTTTTATTTATTTATTAGATTAAAAATAATAGGCTATTAATAATTAGTATTTAGTTTTAAGTTAGGCTATAAAAGCTTTTTAAAAGTTTAAAGTAAATAACTTATCTTTATTACTAACTAGTTTATCTAATAATTTATAATTTATAATAATAGTTTTTATAAATATATAAGTTAGTTCTTTAGTATTACTAGCTTTTTTATATAAGATAAAGTAGCTATACTTAATAAGTTTATCCATAATTACTAGGATATTATTAAAAGATGTTTTAATTAAAGGTTTTTTTTAAGGGTAATAGTTTTATAATAAAGTCTAGGGAGATTAAGCTTTATAACTTTTTAAAGATTAAAAGGGGTTATAATTCTTTATAGATCTTATACTAATTCGCCTTATTTTTATTATATTTATTATAGTCTTTAATTACTTCTTTTATAATTTTTTTTTTAGCTCTAAGGAAGTTATAGGTGTGATATAATTATTCTAGAGTCTTAATAACTCTTTAATATCTATAGGAGAGGATTTTATATATTTCCTTTACTAGGTTTTATTATAAGGTGTTAAGGATATAGATTTTCTTATAAAATTAATAGACTTTATTTTTCTTTTTTATATTTTTACTAAGGCTACTTTATATAAAGTTTATAAAGTCTTAATTATTAGAAACTTTTTTAATCTTATTAGTCTAGTTAGGGTTTAGGATAATTTAAAAGGTAATGTTTAACTTTTAAAAAGCCTAGCCTAAGCTTTTATCTTTTAGGTTTATTAAGATACTTTATATATATAGTTTTAATTCTTATATATAGTCTTTTTATTAGCTAAGGGTATTTACTCTAATATTTTCTAGTCCCTTTTTATATATTATTTTAAAATTAAATTTAAAGAGGAATTTAATATATTTAATTTATTATTTATTTAGCTTTTTATTAGTTATAAAATAGGTAAGGTTCTTATAATTAGTATAAATTATAATTTAATATTATACTTTATAAAGATAAATCTTTTACTTTTTAAAGGCTTTAATAATAATTATTAGCTCTTTATTATATATCTAATAGTTAATTTCTACTCTTTTAAGCTTTTTTAAGAAGATAATTAGGTATAATAATTCTTTCTTATTATATTATCTAAGTTATTCTTTTATTATAAAGTCTAAAGAGTTAGTTTTTACTTTATATAGTTTTACTAGGTCTAAAAGTATAAGTATAGGTTTACTTAAGATTTATAACTTAATAGTTTTAAAGGTTTTACTAGTTTAATTAGTTTATTTAAACTTAATCTCTTTATAGGTAAGTTTTATAAGTGATAAAGCAAGCTTATTATAGTTTTTTATAAAGTAATAATAATAATTAGTAAATCTAAGGAAAGTTTATACTTCTTTTATTGTTTTAAGTAGTAGTTAGTCTTATATTATAACTACTTTCTTAGGGTTTATCTTAATAAATCTAAGGGTGATTTTAAATCTTAAGAAGATAGTTTTTTTAGTGTAAAACTTATTCTTCTCTAGTTTTATTAAAAGTTTAATATCTTTTAAGGCCTATAGTATAATATAAATATATTATTTATATTTTATTTTATTTTTAGAGTAATAAAGATATTATTTAGGTAGATAATATAAAATTTATTAATATAAGGTTATAAGATATAGTTAATTATAGCTTAAAATATTACTAGGGTATTTTATAGTTTAAAAGATATAATTAAATACTTATAATATCTATACTTAGTCTTAATTATTATTTTTTATTCTTTTTTTTTACTATTTAAATTAAGTTATAAGCTTCTTTTAGGTTAAAATATATTATTATTATTATTATTATAGCTCTTATTAGTTAGTCTTATAGTTTAAATATTAAAAGTAATAGTCTTTTATTAGGGATAATAATACTATTAAGTTATTAATAGTTAATATATAATCTTTATTTTCTAATTTTATCCTTACTTTTCTTTAATATAAATAGGATTAAGTATCTTACTAGTAAATTTAATAGTTATATATAACTTTTTTCTAGGTTTTTATTAAGGTATTATTATAAGGCTATAAGTTTTTCTTTATTAAGTCTATAGATTTTATATAATTTAGGTTATTCTCTTGGTTTAATTAGTATATAATAGGTAAACTAATTATATTTTAATAACCTTATATTTAATATTCTTTTAAATAGTTTATACTTTTAATATTCTTTTAGTATTTTATTTAAAGTTTTTATAGTAAATACTTTAATAATTATTATTATTTTAAAAATCTTTTTTATAAGCTTACTTAAAGGTCTTTTATAAGTTATTTTAAAGGCTAAGTCTCTTTAAATATCTTTAGTTTTTTTTTAAGATTAATTAGGTATATTTTTTAAGCATTAGTTCAAAGAATATTTAGCTAGTTATTTAGTTAATTTTTAGGTTGTTTTTTTATAATTATAATATTCTTAGAATTAAATAGTATAATTTAATTTTTATAATATTAAAGGTTATTTCTTTATTATATATATTACAAGTTAATATTAAAAGAGGTATAGTCTTTATTATAATATCTTTCTTTTTATATTAAGTTAGTTCTCTTTTTATAATATATAGGTAATATATAAATTCTTTCTTATTTTAAAGTAGTTATAATTAGTTAATAACTCTAGGTAATATATAATTTCTTTAAGATCTATTATTTATTACTATAATAATATTATATTAGTTATTAACAATAAATATATAGGTAAGTAGTCTTAAGTTTAGGCTAGTAGCTATTATAAAAGTTTTTATCTTTAGGTTGTCCTACTAACTCTTTATAGATAATATCTATTATTTTTTTATTTTTTATCTAAAGGTTAGCTATAAGTATTAGCTTTTTTTTATAAGATATAACTTATATTATATTATGTCTTTTAGTTAAGGCTTAAGTCTTATATTAATAAATTATTTCCTTATATATTTTATAGCTTTAATTCTCTTTTAAGTTGCTTTTATTTATAGATTAATAGGTCCTTCTCTTATAGTAATATATCCTTATACTTTTTTTAATGTTATTAAAGAGTTTTTTCTAGGTAATAATATAAATAGGCTATTAAAGTATATTATACTATAGTAGACTTGCTTTTATAATATACTAGGTATTAAAAGCTTAGTTTAAAAATAACTTATTTATTATATTATTCCTTTATTTCTTAGTATAATATCTCTTTATATAAATACAGTTCTTTAACTAGTTATACCTAGTTTTTAATAGGGAAGAAATTATATTTTAGTTTATCTATAATATATTCTTTATATAGTATAATATATTATATCTATATAATGTCTTTATATCTTTTATTTTAAAGGCTTATTTAAGGGTTATTCTAATAATTTAGTTATTAGTTATTCTTTAACGAGTTATAATATAAAACTTTACTTATAAAAAATAATATATATTCCTCTTTTAAGATTAAGTTAAGTTTAATCCCTAAGTATTCTTAAATAATAAATAAGGGTATATTATATAATTCTTTTATTATTTCTTCTTTAATTTTTAGTAGGTTATTATTAAACTCTTCTCCTTATTATTCTAGTATATAAAAAACAAGCTATTTATTATTTCCTTTATAGATATATATCCTAGTAGATAAGTTATCTAGCTATATTTTCCAGACTTTTTTTTATTATAATATATTATTATAAGATACTAAACTTTTTAGTCTTAGTTTAGGTATAAGGTATTATATAATATATACTTATTATATCTATTATTATTAATTTAGGTTCTAATATATCTTTTCTTTAAGTTATTATTATTAATAAGCTACTCTTTAATATTCTTAATATATAATAAATACTAGGTATAGCCTAAAGAGCTTAAAGGTATATAATAGTTAGCTTTTATATTTCTATTCTTTTTATCTATAGTTCTTATAAGGGGTTTTTAAGCTAAGGTTCTTTTTATACTATTACTTTTTACTATAGTAAGCTATATATATCCTACTTATTTTTAATAATATCTTCTTTTATCTTTACTTATAGGCTTAGAGTTACCTTATGTTAATACTATTAGTATTATCATTATTTAATAAGGCTAAGTACTTTAGTATTAGTCTAGGGTAAGATATAGCTTCTTATATTATTAGTTTATTTAAAGATATATATTATTTTAGTATTAATCCTTTTATTAATACTATAATATAAGTATTATTAAGGTTTATAGTATTATAGATTAGATTATTTTATATAGTTATATTTAAGGTTTAAATAAGTTTATATTATATTAGGTTAGTAGATTATTTTTTAAGTATTAGCTTCTAGCTGATTTTCTTAGGTTGTCTATAATTATTTATATAATATCTCTTTTTCTAATAGTTATAATATTTAATATCCTTAGGGTTTTATTTAAGGTTTTATTAAGTTATATTTAAGTCTATAAGCCTAGTATAAGTCTTATATATTATAGTCTTTTAATATTAATTAGTAAAGTGCTTAGACTAGTTGTTTTATTATAGTTTTCTAATGTTTACTTCTTATTTTAATTCTTATTACTCTTTTTTTATCCTTTATTTATATAATTAATTATTAATATAAGTTATTATTTTAATATATAAATTATAATAGAAAATCCTCTAGGGGTTTAAGCTTAGAGATTTTATCTTTAACTTTACTCTTAAATCCTTAGTAAAATAAGAACCTCTTAGTTTTATCTATATAGTTAAGAAGTAAGTAAAGCTATTAAAAGTCCATTATATACTAAACTATTAATTCTTTCTGCTTAAGTTAATATAAGTCTTATTCTTATTAGTGTTTTTTATTAGGTTTTTAAAATAGGGATCTTAAAACATACTTATATCTAGTATAAGAGGTAAATATACTCTAAGTTTTAAGTTATAATATAAGGGTAAATCCTTTTTTAAAGAACTTTATAAGATAAGGTTTAAACTAGACTAGCATTTTTCCTTTAAGGAATAAAGTAGTATATACTACTTTTTTAGCTTTATTTTAAAAGCTATTATTATAAAAGTAATAATATACTCTTATTTAAGCTAGCTAGTTATTTAGTTATCTAAGGGTATTATTAAAGATTTATAATAGGTTAAGCTTAAGTTTCTTATATCTTATAATAGGGGTTATAATAATATTAGTAGTAGTATATAATAGATTAACTTTATTAATAAGTTTAAAGACTTAGTATACTTTATTATAGACTTTTTTTAAGATTTTAGCTATTTTATTAAAGTTATTCTTAAGCTTTTTATAAGTGTGGTTAGTATTATCTCTATTGTTTTCTCCTATGTCTTTTATTTCTTAGTTAAAGCTGTGTTAAATAAGGGTCTTATTTTTACTTTTGTCAGACTTATTAGAGTTATAGCTACTAGTAGACAGAGTATTTTTATTAGATATATTTAACTATAGAATATTATTAATTACACTTGTCTTATCCTCTAAAGAAAGTAATTAATATATTATAACACTAAGATCCTAAGGTTAATATTCTTAATATATAAGGGGTTTTTTCCTAAGATAGAAAAAATAGAGACAAGTAGAGTATTAATTAATAAGATAAGATCTAATAATATAAGTATTAAGCTTATAAACTAAGTAGATTAATTACTAAAGAGTAAAAGCCAACTAATTTATCTAGGTAAAGACTATAGTCTTATATACTAGGTTACTCTTTATAGCTTACTAGGCTTATTATAGTGATCCAAGTGATCTAGAGCGCTAGGCTTACCATAGTGATCTAAGTGATCTTTCCTGATTGACTGAACATCTGTATAGATGTTTGAGGCATCTATTAGGGGTTTTGCCCTTGCTGACCGTTGGGCTTAAGCGCTAGGCCTTGTTGGCGGTTGCGGGGAGGTGGCTGATGCCTTGATCGTAACAAATAGGTAATAAGCCTTTTTATATAATTATTATAAATATTAATATAAAAGGGGGAGATTATATTATAAATATATATTAGCCCTTAACCTAATAATCTAACCTAATAATCTGCCCTAATATACTTAAGGCAGATAATAATAACAGAACTTATAATAAATACTTTAGGTATTTATATATATATCTAACTAATAAGAAAGAATCACCAGTATTTAAATTACTATTAGATCACTAGTAAGCTTAATAAGCTATAGTGAGCTAGTAAAGAGTAACTTAGTATTTAAGACTATAGTCTCTACCTAGGTAGATCAGTTGCCTTTACTCTTTAATAATTAATCTACTTAGTTATACGCCTAATACTTACACTATAAATCACTATACTGTATTAATTAATTACTCCACTTGTTAAGTCCCCTCTACCTTAGGAAAGAACCCCTACACGCAAAGAATACCAACCCTAGGATCTCGGTGTTGTAACATTAACTAGTTTAAAGTAGCTTTCCTAACTACTTATTCTATCAACTAGGAGCATGACAATCCTAACTGATTAATAGGACAGATATATAAGTGCCTAAACATCTTTTATTAGTTCTACTAGAGTTGTTAGTCTTAGGAGGCACTAGGCTATGTCTTAGGTCAAGACTAATATATTCTTATAATAGTTATATCTAATAGTAGTTAAAATAAATAATAGCTATACCAACTATTACATCACTGGGAATGCCAGGTAATCCCACAACTCTCCAGCTCTAACTAGTTGGGTATCTAATGAGGTACTTCCAGTCCCAATAAAGAGAACCTTAGTAAACGCCACTCTACTCCAGTAGCTAAAGGTAACATTAGCAGGAATAAAAGCCACGTCGCCGCCAATTAAGGAAATATCGTCATAGTCATCGATTTTAATCGTTAGTTGACCCTCTAAAACCTCAAAAGCAGACGCTCCCTCGAGCTGGTAAGTCGGAGTTGTGTCATTCGAGATCGGTCTGCTGATGGAAATAGTTGAGAGCGAGTAGCTCAGATCCTGTGCCTGCTCTGGGGTGACCAAAGGCTGCACGATCTGATAACTATGGTCAGAGCTTAGGTACTTCGGCCCGTACCCATTGGCAATAAAATATGGTTCACCAGCGTCGCCAAGCTCATTAGCACCAGTGTGCCACATGGCCTCTGTGGGGGCAGATCCGTTGATAATATCGCGCCTCGGAGTGAACTCCAATTGAGCATAGACATCGAAGTTCTCGAGGGCTGAACTAACTGTTGAGTTGGGCCCAGCAGATGAGCCGTTGCTGGCAGAAGCGGGCACATAAGGCGTGTCTATCCCCGAAGAGAAATTAGTGCCCAAGGCGTAGAATAGCTCTCTACAGACGGCCATGTAATGTTAGTACTCGTGCGTATATTGAAAGCAAGGGGGCTCACTTACTCGAACCCTCCGGGCACAATGACCCCGACCATCTCAGTGTCGGGATCCAAAATTTGAAAGGTGTGAGTCGTATTTCGGGGAACTGATCCGTAGTCGCCGGGGCCAATGACGCGTGCCTGCTGCTCTCTGTCCTCTTTCTGGCCCCACAGTTGAAAACGTCCCTTAAAATTGAAGAAGTTCTCATAATGTGTTTGATGGATGTGAGGAAGGACTCCAAGGCTGTCACTGGAGGGACTGTTGGTGGAGAGAAGGCTAAACGCATTGCCCGAGGACGGCCCGGTAACCATGAAGCGGTACAGCTGGCTGTCGATGGTGACAGCATGGGAATTCTTATAATGCTCGATAACGTAAGGTCGGACATAGTCCGGTGCCTCGTCAACGTATAGGAGGCTTGCGTCGAGGCCAGATGTAGGTTGTGTGTGCAGAAGCAGAGCGACCGCGGCCAGGGCCGCTATAGACTTTGTCATGACGTACTAGGTATTTTGACAGAGGTTCAAATTCGAAAGGAAAAGAGGTGCATTCAGAAGAGAGAAAACAAAGTCCGGGAGAACACCTGTGTCGCCTTCCACGGGTATAAATACAATACCCCCATCCAGAGTGGCATGCCTATTTACTCTCCTCGTACCGGCCTGCGCCATCCTCTACCGCCGCTTTTCCCTTGGCTGCATCTCCGGGCAATATGTTAAATCTCTCATTACGCCTGCGGGTATGCGAGCGGACTCCATCCAGCGGAGCTGTCTCCATACCTCCCTCCGAAGACGCCATAGATCTAGCTCGGCAGTTGTTTTGATCTCTCGCTGGCAAGCCCACTCGCCCGCTGGCTTGACCCACCGCGCCCCCCCGACAGTAGCGCCTATCTTAGTTGGTCATGGATACTGCCGGGAGAATGTGGACAATAAAGTGAGCTATTTTCTAGAGGGAGCAGCTTCCCTTGAAACTAGTCATTTCCACTGGGCAAAGTTTACCCCGTTTCGCCAACCGGTAAGCGAATCCATAGTCCACATCGAGCCACAGCAATCGGCCATCCTGGTATGTTTCATCGAGAACTATCTAAAATACTACGTCCACCGGCACCACTGTCCACTTTTTACGACTTCTGTCGTCAGCTAAATCCACCACGTGTCCCGAAAACAAAGATTAACAAACATTGGCCCAATGTATTTCGCATCGTTCATGGGTGATACAAGCGCTACGGGGTAGATAAATACGATGATTGCAGGAACATTACTATTGCCAATGCTCTTGCTGGAGATTCCGTGTGATCATTTGATTCGGTTGGACTCAACAGAAACAGTAGCATGGCACATACAGATGTGTTTTAGTCGAGCTCACGTGAGAATATACCCGCAGTTTGTTGCTCCGCGGACTCTGATTGACGTGGAAACATTCACCCCTGTGGTTTTCCAAGACGCCGTTTTCAACCCTTTCCCCGGAGTCATCTCGACGTGTATATTTGATGATCCTGCGCTTACTGCATGCGCATAAACTCGGCAACCTTCTGGTCTACCCAGTCCGTATCCTGGTGGTGAATACCTGCACCCGCTAGATGGCCCCAAACCGACGGTATTATCTCCAGTCTTGCGTCCTTCAGGTACTCGAGCTCTTTCTTACTGGCTTCTGGGAGAAAATACTGGTCTGTCTGACACGGCATCAGCAAGACGCGAGTCTTGATCCGGCCCAGGGCGCTCTCCAAGGATCCATGGTCGCTTGGGTGACAAACACTGATATCTCCCTTCTGCCACATTCGCAGCATCGAGAGCAGATCATCAGCATCCCAGCTAGAGTAATTTGTTTCCGTGGTGGCACTGTCCCAATCCTCAATGCTCTCGTATCCAAGTGCCTTGAACAACCCGAGCTGGAACCACTCGGCACTCGTCAGCCAAGCGGAGTATGCTTTGCCAAAGGCTCGCAAGCCCCGGGACGGTCTTGCCCGCATTCCCTCATGGCCTGGCGGTGTGTAGTCGGCAGATGATTCCAGCGCGGCTTTGGGGCCTTCTAAAAACTGGTAGTTGTGCAAGCTCGTGCGGGCAGAGGAGCAGATGATAACTGCCATCTGAGCGAAGCCGGGATGCATCAGGCTCCAATGGTAGACACACTGGCCACCCATCGAGAATCCCATCATGACATCAACAGACTCAATCCCGAGGTGTCTCGTAAGCATGATGTGCTGGGCCCGAACACAGTCTCGGTAGTCTATCGACTCTGGAAAGTCGGGAGTGTTGGATGGGCTGGCTGATTCACCATTCCCAAACAAGGCGATGACGATGATTCTGAATCCTCGAAGAGCTCCATCGGAGAGAGTTAGAGTTGATTTGATCCGTCCTCGGAAGCAAGTGAAGATAACTGCGGTCTTGTGTGACTCCGAGGTCTTATCGCTGAATGCTAACCGGACCTTCGGGAGTTGTTTGCCGTTTTGGAACACAAAGCTGTGCAGGTCAAAATATTCAACCTCGTCGCATTCTATTCCTGTCATTTTGACCTCTTTGTTGGGGGGTCAGAGCAAAGGATTGACGGCTACTAGATGTCTAACAGTACTGCAACTCTCTATGTCCGGTTGCTGAGCTTGATGTTTCCACGAGCCGTTTCTCGACGTCGTTGTTCCTGCCCCACTTGTTCCGCGCCTGTCGGCAGGTCCGATCGGCACCGCCGCCCAAGTCAAACCACGCCGACTGCACACCAGCGGGCACCCTGAGGCCACCGTTCTAGGTTTTCATTGCAGAAGCCCTCCTTTCCCTAGGGGGCGAGGGAGGGGTTGCTGAGATCACCGAGTATACACCTTCGGGAAGCAAGAGTGCATCATGTCATGCAGAATGCTTTCTATCAAGGCTATAGACGCGATAGGAAAGAGAACGGCCAAACGTCTTGAAGCAGCCAACTTGTACACGGTAGCAAGAAACCCCTTCCATACCTGAATAGGCGCCTACGTGGACCCAAGGGGGTATGCAAGTGCTCCCTTCAATTCGAACCGTCATAACCCACGCTGGTTTCGTCAACTACGCCTAGGAACGCTCGAGCTGCTTGGTATTCCTTCCTTTCTGAATTACATGTATTGGGTCTCTTCACACCCGGGTCCATGTACCAAGGTACTGATTGAGGATGCTTCAAGCTCAGAAAACCGCCCAAGCCCCTTCAAGGCCACAGCATTTGATTTTTGCCATTGCTAGACATATGAAGCTCGCCGCATAACTGCATGCGGTAAAGACGATGAGACCCCAGTACTCCCCATGACATATATTTAAGAGCTGACCAGCGATCGGAATTCCTGTTAGGGCACTGCCATATGGTCAGCTGCTGCCGTCGAATTCAGTATGGGGGAGGGAGGAAGCCATTTGGATTGGATGAGAAAGGGTGAGACCACCTTACCTAACACTCACGAGAACATATGCCGTTGCGTAATAGCGCCCGTATAACTCGATTCTACAGAGCTGACCAACACAAACCGGGGCTAGGCTGACTGTACTTCCGCTAAAGAACCCAAATGTGATAGCGAATAACGCCATCAATATTTGGCTCGATCCCGCCAGCAGCCAGAGAGTGGCATTGGACAGCATGCAACCAACGACGGCCAGTATCAGAACGTTGAATCTCCCCAGTCGATCTGCATAGTAGCCCGGTATTAGGCGGCCAAAAACTGCGGCAGCATTCACTACAGAAAGAAGGGAGTAGGAGAATTCACTTGAGAGGTGTTGACTGAGCGCATAGGAAGGCAAGTATGAGAAGGGAACAAACAGCCCCCACTCCAGAAAAAAGACCCCTAGACTGGTTAACGCAAGGCCTCCGTGGCTAAAGGCGGATAAATCTGGCAGGACCTTGGCCATGGAGATCGGTTTTGTTGGAAAGCGACGCCGTATCGTGAGGAGGGCAACTGTAAATGTGAATAGGCACAAAAGGGCCAGTACTCGTGTTGTCCATGCAAATCCAACTTGGTAGAAAAGCCTCTCAGAGGCTATTGGGAACACGATTCCTCCAATCGAGCCGCCCGAAGATGCGATGCCAGTGGCCAAGCCCCGTCTCTTGCTAAAATAGTGTGCCACAATCGAGACAGATGGACCGAAGACTAGGGCGAGACTGATGCCGCCGAAAACGCCAAATGTGAGCATAAAATGCCAGTATTTGGTGCAAAAACCCAGGCCGAGGAGGAACAAGACTGTCCCCAATGCCCCTAGGAAAATGACGCCTCGTGGGCCTTTAGCATCAAATATTGGGCCGATCTGAACCCCACAAAAGAATGTAAGGCAGCTGTAGACGCCAAAAATCCACGAAATACTGGAGGAACTATACTCTAGGAGCTGGTGTTCCGAAAGGTATGCCTGGAAGATGCCGAGGCTGTTCATCAGGCCCATGGACCCAAAACACGCCATCCAGCTGCCTAGGACAACGATCCATGCAGACCAGCCTCCCTCTGGGTATGAGAGTTCCACAGAAGAATTTGAACCAGTGCCTATAACAGCTTCTTCTTCTATGTTAGCAGAGCCTAGATAGCCAGGTTACAATTAGCCAGCCAGACGCAAAGAGGAAGAAAAGTACACTGACTACCTTTTGCCGGGCCCATTTCACCGGGTCCTCTTCCTTTCTGTCCCACAGGGAGGCTCATTGGTGGAGCGTCCCCGTCAGTGGCCGATATTTGAGATGTAGAGTCAAGCTTCATTTCTTTCTTGGCCGTGTCCATAGCCAACCTGTGAATACTGGGAACCCAAGGTCGCTATGTACCATCACCTAAAGACCGGAAGGAGTGTCTCGCACTTCGCTGTGCAGTCCGCAAGGCAGCAGCCGTACGAGATCCAGACTTCCGTGGACCATCCAATCAAGCACAATAATACTAGAGGCCTTCTAGTTTTGGTATCGGGCTACAACTGGAGCGGCCCCAATGTCCGACGTCGAGCCAACCCAACTGGCGGCCACTCCGACGCACTGGTATCCACACGAGATTAATCGGCCCTGGCCGCCCTCCTCATGCACTTCATCAGTTGGGAGGTCAAGAAGAAAGCCTAGGGTCAAATATCAAAGCAACAGCTATCTCCTATCGATGCTTCTTAAAACTGAGAAAGCTAAGTAAGGTTTGTGGCTATTGTCCTAGGATCGGACGGAATACGATCATATCCTTGCTAAATCATTTCTTAAGGCCTCACAATTACAAAAGCTTTTGCCTGTCATCCACCATGTCTCCGAACGGCGAGCCATTTCTGTTAGATCCGGAAGCCCCGGCTGGGCAAACGCACTTTCCCCATGCTCGTACGGCGCCGCCCTCGTCGACCCACCGTACTATCTACGTTTCTGGAATTGCTTCCAGTGAAGGAGTTACGGAGAACAGCGACGGCAGCTTTACTTGCGACACCCGGAAGCAGACCGCTGCAATTTTAAAGAAAATAGACGACATAATTCAAGGAACCACGAACGGGAAAGGAGGCGTCGCTAATGTGATCGATGCTGTTGTTTATATCCTGGATATGAAGAGCCAGTACGCGGATATGAATGAGGAATGGAATAAGGTCTTCAAGGATCGCGCAACGGCACCGGCGCGAGCCACGATTGGAGTCAAGGAACTACCAGACCCCCGGTTCGTCGTGGAGGTCAAGGCCGTGGCAGTTGTCGAAATTTAGTGCCAGTTCATGAAACACATACCATCGAGGCAGTAAAATTCCAATGTATCAAGTTCTCTAAAACCAAGCCTGTCACACATGGGACATCCCGAGGCCCTTGCCTGGGTCACGAGTTAATCTTGTACCTTCTTCAAACAATGCGGCAGCTAGCATCACTGTCTCATCTTCCCATCGTCTCCCAATCAGTTGCATACCTACCGGTAGCATCACATCAGGATGATCGGGTGCAGACAGAAACCCACAAGGTGTGTTCATAGCCGGGTGGCCTGTGACGTTGAAGGGGCAAGTGTTGCTCGTCACGCCTACAGCAATCCCGAGCTTTTCCATAACTGAAGACATGCCACCCAGCTCATCCCTCATTGGAGGGTGAGGCATAGAGATACTAGGTGCGCACGGAGTCAACAATACATCTACGCTCTCCAATGCTTGGTCGTAGGCAGCTCTTAGTTCCAAGGCTTTGCGATGCGCCTTGGCTTCCAAATGCTGCCAAGATCGGCGGTTCGCTAGCTGGCCGCTGAGCATGATGTTGATGGCTGCAGGGTTTATTGACGTGAGGACCTCGTACATCTCCTGGTCGGGCGGCCACTGGGTCCGAACATGAGGGGCGAGGTGTGAGAGATGGCCGGACGGCTTTCCTTGGCAAAGCCACTCTGACATGGACGGCCTTGTAGAGGCTGTCCAAATCAGTGGGCCTTCCAAGTGCATGGGAATAGAAATCTCTGTGACATCTACGCCGACAGCTCCGAAGTTCTTCATTGCAACATGCCAAACCATGTCGCGTACCTCAGGTGAGAGGCCTGGAACAGCGAAGGACTCTTTTACCAGGCCCACTCTAATCGCCATGGCACTTCCGCTAGAACCTTGGGATCGAATCTCGGCTCGAAAATCTGCAAGCAGTTTTGGATAGTCTTTGACCTGGCCCGGTAGTGGTGATTCAGGTGTCATTCGAGGGTCCAAGCCATCGTACCCCGCTATAACCTTCAGGAGGCTAGCGATGTCCTCAAGGTTGGAGGCAATCGGCCCTAGGTGGTCGATCATTGGGCTCATCGAAGCGGCACCAGTATAAGGAACGAGGCCAAATGTAGGCTTCAGCCCGTAAATGCCTGTAAATGAGGCCGGAATGCGGACAGAGCCTGCCTGGTCGCTCCCAATGCCGAGCTCTGCCGCTTCTCCAAGAGACCCCTGAGCCTGTCCCATGTAATGATCGACGGCGACGAGAGCGCAGGACCCGCTACTGCTTCCGCCCGTGGTGTACCCATGCAGAAATGGATGATGTACAGGCCCGGTGGCCGAAGCGAAGGCCAACGGCGAGGCACAATAGCTCTCGCACGTAGATGATCCTTTTACCACAGCGCCTGCGGCAAGGATGCGGGACACGACTGATGCGTCCACAGGGGAGGTGGGGAGAATACCATCACGCGACAAGAGCTTGGGGCAAAGCCCGAGCGTTGTTGGCAGCCCAGCAATGCAGATGTTGTCCTTCACTGCCATTGTTCTCCCCGCAAGCATACTGTTCACAGGGTTTGCTGATTTGAGCTCGCAACGATGGCTCCAGGCATTCAAAGGATTTTCCTTCGCGTCTGGCTTCCAATACGCACGATCCCCGACCACAGGGTGTGGCACCAAGCTAGGGTGGATGAAGTCAGGCGCATTTTCGACTTGCTGCATGACCGCCTCAAAAGACTTCAGGAGCACAAGGTAGTCTTCAGCGTCCTGAGCTTTGGAAATATCCATGTTTAGCTCGGCGGCTAAGCCACGGACATCTTCGACGCTCAGGGTTGATCTGTCCAGGGTCAGCACCTCGTCCAGCAAAAGGCAGGCGGTATATTCAAACCTACTCTGAGATAGCCTCAAGGGAGATTATTGACATCGTCGCAGAAGCCTAGTTAAATTCGGCAGGGGATACAAGTCTTCTGACTCGGTTAGCTATACGAGCATTAACTTAGACGAATGCATAAAGTTTATTACAACACAAGTAGTGTCTACTGAGCAGCAAGTCCATGATGGGCAACGAGTCGGACCGGCCGAAGCTAGCGCCATGGCCCAGTCTCCCTGTCTCCCTGGGCGAGCGGCGGAGCCGATCAGGCCTTATCAGCAGACCCAGAAATCAAAACTAGCGGCATAAGAGCTGCTTGCTGGGAGTATCCTGATAGCCGTAGATACGCCATTTTATTGCTGGCCATTGGCTAGGAGAACACGCCCCCCATCAATGCAAAGAGATACCCCATCAACATATGCCTATTACGACACTTAGAATTTTCTCAAAGTAAAAACATGTGTGATTCCTTACCCCGGCTCGGCTCGCTAAATATACGACTGCACCGGCGATATCTTCTTCGCTTCCGGCCCTCTTGGCTGGAACTTGGTCGAAAAGGTTGCTAAAAATATTACCCTCTTCTCCGACAGGGTTCATTTTACTCGGTACAACTAATAGGAAGAGAGGAAAAGAGGCCCGTCAGAGTACATTTTAGGTAAATTGGAAAGAGAAGGGGGCAAAGGTCGGATGGAACATTCGTCCTCAGACTTACATCCAGGATTGATGCTGGCGACTCGGACATAGAATCGACCGAATTTCGCGGCAAGAAGCCTAACCAAGTGATCAGTAGCTGCCTTGCTCGCTGCGTAGCTCGTCAGATCAATGTTGGTTGCGTTGTGCATGCTGGCACATGAGCTGGTGATGATGACAACCCCTCGGCCTTGTACCCGAAACTTCTGCGAGGCGGCCGCGAGGAGGGGCAGGAATGCGACCGAGAGGAAGTAATGAGCAGTCGAGTTAACGCAGAATGTGTCCGCCCAGTCTTGGTGGCGCGAAGACCACATAGACGCTTGCAGCTCGGCCAGAGGAGCAGTCAAAACGTTGCATGCCTTGGGCGGGTCTCGTCGTATGCCAGCGTTGGATACCAGAATGTCTACGTGCTCTTCCCTCTGGCTTATGTAGGTCAATAGATCATGAATAGCCTCCTTCGACGAGACATCGCACGGAACGCTATAATGGTCGTCAATATAGGCGTGGTCACAGATTGAGCGTATCTCAGTGGGCATTACCCGAATGCAACCCCCCCGGTCTCACGACCGAACTCATTGAGCTCTGCTACAATTGAGTCTATGGGGTCGCTCGGTAGAGAAGCAATGTATACCTTCGCACCATTGGCGACGAGACCCTATGGGTGTCAGAGTCGTGTTGTAACTATCGCACTCAATGTCGAGGTGGATTATTTACCTTGGATATCATCAGTCCGATGCCGCTGCTACCCCCAGTCACAACCGCAACATATCCCTTCACCGAAAAGAGAGTGGAGACATCAAGGGAAGACATGCTGACTGGGTAGATTGAGCTCAGGTTGTGCTGGTTAGAGAAACAGAGGCCATACAGCGGTTCTACTGTATTTGGCAAGACGATAAAATCGCTGATAATATAGCATTATCAAATCTGCTGCGGCCTTTGCGGGCCGGGGTCGTCTGGGCTGTCCGCGCTGTCGGCCTGTCTGTCGGGAGATGCGACAGGCTGCACGCCGATTGCGGAACAACGTGCGGTTAGAGCGACGACCGCGGTCCCTAGCGCTACATTTGCGCCCAGCGCCCCAAAGAGAACTGCCTGGCTTCAGGGACAAAGTCATATGCACTAAAGGAGAAAGGCAAAGCATACAGTGCGCAAGCAGGCCAAGAATAACATCGTGAGCATCATTATATTGTCAGACTGATGTTTTCTTCTCTCTGCTATACTGCCCAGGCCCTCATCGAATATCACATGTTACGTTGGCCGAGCGAAGCTCTTCCGCACAAGACCAACAATGAGCAAAGCTACTCCTGGTAATAATCCTTGGTTCTATACTCGGCTGCCTCCAAGCACTCCTTTAGAGCCTGCGGGTCCCGTGGAACGAGCGTTACCTTGAATTTCCTCGGAATTGCGACCAAGGCAGACTTGAACTGGTTGTAGTCCACATAATCGGTGTTCGGCGGCTCCGTCTCGCTTGCTACAATCTTGTATGACGACAAAATTCGGACTAGAGCGGAATAGAGCAGCCTAGAGGCGATGAACTGACCAGAGCAGCTGCGAGCTCCCGTGCCAAAACTCAGGTGGGGGAGCCCAGTAATTTCGGCCTCGGCCGGGGGATCAAGCGTCTTCAGCCATCTCTCAGGGTCAAACTGGGCAGCATCGCTTCCGAAGTGGTCGACATCTGCGGAATGTTAGTACTTGGAATCAGTACACCAGCTTGCATTCTGGTCAATTCGGGTATAGGATAGGCGCACCATGGTTGCCAGCTTGGGCGTTGATCAGAATCATCGTCTTCGGGGGGATTATGGCGCCGTTCCAGTTGACTTCCGTGACCGTCTTTCTCGGCAGACTCATCGAGCTAACGGTGTAGTACCTGCCAGCCTCTTTGACGATTGCGTTGATATAGGGCACCTTTTCGTCCACGAAGCAATTGGTCCAGGCGTCGTGGAGGTTTGGGTAGTGCCTTTTGATGTCTTCATACGCGCGGTCCTGCCAGACCTGCCCCTCCTTGGTGGCGAGGGAGCCGATTGCGGAGGTGAGGGTGCCCGGAATTGTCTCGAATCCGCCAGAAACCAGCGACAGACAGATGGAAGAAACCTCCACACCGGTGAGCTTCGTTTCCTCGTCCTTGAGGATGGCAGCGGAGATGCATGGTTTGTCTGTGCCCTTCTTGATCATCTCCCGGACCTTGTCCAAGAGTAGATTTAGATAGACGTCGCGACGGTCACGCAGCTCTTTGGAACGGGCGTTTTTCTCATTGTTCGGCATGTACCGCAACAAAGGGACGTAGTCTTGGAGGTTCTCAGATGCGCTGCGGAGCAAGGAGATGGCAGATCCTACGTGAAGGATCTCGCGGAGAAGCTCGTCGTATACGTTGTCCATGCGGATGCCGTAACAGAGAGTCAGCGTGGTGTTCAATGCGTAGCGCTGGATGTACGGCCGCACGTCCACCTCGACTGCTCCATCACCGCTGTCCTTGCACATGTCTCGAACGATGCAGTAGCTCTCAAGGTCGAACATCGGGTAGTAATTCCTCAGGGCCGGCCGCCCGAGGGCTGTGCCGGCAGCTTTACGCTTCTTCTTGCACGACTCATCCCAAGGCGAGGAGCCGATAGTGAAACCCTGGGTGCTGCTGATGATGCCGTGGAAGGTGTAGAGTTTCGGGCGGTCTATCAGGGCATTTTGGTTTCCCAGGAGCATCTTCTTGCAATCCTCAAACGAATTCACTACAACAGCGCGTGTATTGCCGAGGCGGATCTGGAACACTGAGTGCTTGTACTGGCGCCACCATTTCTCGCAAACACTCGCATGATCTTCGCCGAGCTTGAGAAGATGGCCAAAGACTGGAACCGCCCCAGGAATCTCTGGTAAACCCTTAATGTGTGGGATATCTGTGGCAAAAGCCGCCTGACATCTCGTTTTAGCTGGATACAGGAAACAATAAAAGGGCCGCCTAGTCCTGAGTAGTCTTGCAGCATCGACCTAGGAACTGTAACTGACCGTGTACAGAAGGTACGATATAATCACGACCGAGACGGCGACCAGAACCGGTGCTGCCTGCTCAAGATTCCCGAGCCGCAGCATCAAAGGCCCTAGAAAGTCCTCGCCGAGTGTAGACATGTTGGTCGCTATCCTGTGGTTTCTGTCTAGGGATAAAAAAACAGGACCGTAATGATTCGCCTCGAAGATCGTCTCAGATATTCTGGCCTTGCTGGTCAGAGAGTTATCGACTAGAAGTGATATGGACGCTCTGGTACCTGTCTCTTCGCTGTAGATGTGGTGCTAGGCGAGCAAAGGAACCGACTGCCCTGTCTTGCCTTATGCTTCGGCTGGCTATGGAGCGGGGCAGCATCCGATGGTACATGACGTCGGATGTGCCGACAGTTGTCCCTGGGGTAAATATACCCACACACCTAGTGTCCGGCGGCCATAGCGACTGTGTGACATGCCCTCATAAACATACAGGCTGTCCAAGACTAACTACAGGGCCTTAGCTAGGGTTACCTCGCGACGCATTTGCGCTCGAATGTACCCCGAACGACACTAGCATCGAAACCAGAGATAATGGCGGGGTCCGAATAATTACGTCACGTAAAACTCTAGGGTCCAACACCATTGGCGAGATAGGGATAAGAACTAGGAACGCGACTAATTTTTGAATGTATCCGCGAACTCCTGTGACCGGCTGGCGCAGAACAGACTGCCCTGGCACCGCTATCGGCGTCATGCTTTACGCATATCATTATCAACTCCGTGCGTTTCTACAAAGCTTCCCGTGCCCAAGAGACCCCTGCTCGCCTAAATGGTTGGCAGAAGCTGGAATCTGTGCACTGTCTTGGTGCATAATTTGTAGTGTATGATGACCGACTTCAGGGCCAAGTGCTCTCCTCTAATTTTACCCTTGTACGGTGATGCCCTTGTCTTCGTATGTGACGGAGCTGAGAACAACCAAGTGGTTCTCGTTAGACCATGGGCGCAACACGGCTACATCTTCACGCACTAGCAGTGGTACAGGGGTATGGAAAAGGGCAGCGGTTGGAATTTCTTGGTGTTTCAACTACTATCTGAGTACGAGAAGATAAATCAACATCTTTTCTCGTCCCACGTGCGGACACTGCTAGGATATTCATTGCGTGTGCCAAGATTGCGTGCCCGCACCACGGCCTAAACCTATGATAGTTGCCTCTTCTCAAATTCGATCCAGCATTCGTGCTCCTGCGGCAGCTCAGTTAGCGATCCTAGGTTATATGCGAGATAGAACTAAGACCTCGCTCACCTTGACCCGCTCAAAGCTCTCGTCGTAGAACACTTCGAAACGGCTCGTGATACCAGGGCTCACCCCCTTTTGTCTCTGCTGCTCAGCGGTAGTGTATTTCCGGTAGAGAGCTGCCAAAAGAGTTGTCATCTCTGCCATGGCAAGGCTATTACCCTCTAGTCAGCGATCATTCCAGCTCTCTTCTTATAGTGTGCCGAGGAATTAAAACGTACTGCATGCCAATGCACATGCGCCCGCCGCTCGAGAAGGCCCAAAACCATCTCTTCATCTCAGCTAGATCACCACACTCCCCCAGCCATCTTTCCGGCATGAATCGAAGAGGCTGGGGGAACACTTTCTCATTGCGGTGCAGGGTATACGGCGACATACTAACGACCGTCCCGGCGGATATGAGATGGCCGTCAATCGTTGTATCCACTGGCAGTGACCGAGGTTCTGACGCGGGGAGGGGCGCATAGAGCCGGAGGGCTTCTTTGATGATTGCGTCGAGGAAGGGCAGCTTGTCCGCGACATCGGCTGTCGGGTGTCCATCACTGTTACACGAGCTAAGCGGGATCTTGTCTAGCTCAGCGATCAATCTCTCCTGGTAAACTTTGTTCTCGTCTCTCGAGAGCGCCCAGATAACGAACATCAACGTGTCACTAGTGGTGTCAATTCCGGCCAAGAAGTGATCTGCGGCCTCCGATGCGATGTCGAGCCCATCGAGTCGAGGCTCCTTTTCGCTCCTTTGATGCTTCCAAAGCTTTGCAACAATGGATGAATCGTCCTCTGATGTGGCAGTCCTAGCTAGGAGGTCGGATTCGATATTGTTCCATGCCTCCAGAGCGTGGCTGCGAATACCGGTATAAGTCGCGGGCTTGCTCATGGGGAGCAGCCCTAAGTTGGTGATAATCTTCTCTGCTAGTCCAGTTCGTGTATAAAGCCACTTGGTATAGGCTCTAAGGTGGATAGCATACCAGCTAAGCCTCTTCCTACTGGGCTCAATGATGTCATTAAGCATGGCTCGGTGTGCCCTATCTCCCACGAGAGCCCGGGTCCCCCCGTGCTTGTTTCCGTATAGGAAGCCAGTAATGCTATCAAGACTAAACCAGTGCAAGCTGTGAAAGATCTCCTGGGCAACATTCTTTTCCCGCTCCAGAAGATCTAGGAAGTCTTTGACGTTCCGCTCTATCAGAGGGCGAGCAATGGCCGCGGGGGAGAGAACGACGCTCTTGGAGTAGGCATGGGCAAGAATCTTCTTTCGCTCAGCATGCTTATGCACTTCGGCGAAAGTAAACAGGTTCTGTCGGCCGTAGACGTCAAACATTCGATAGAAATTGGTTCGCTCAAACCCCGAGCCGGCCCCGTAGATAGCACGCAAGGCCGAAAGCGAAGAGAAGGAGACCTCGTCGGGGCTAACTCGCACGGCGGTCCCGTACTCTTGGTGCAAGGCATGTATCGCACGCGTTCTCGTCCCCCGGTAGTCGTCGAGAGCAAGTCGCCATTTGGTCATGGCATACGCTCTGGGGCCAGGGATGCGACGAATTGGCGACGCGACAAGCGGCCAGTAGACATAGCGGTAGAAGCTGTATGCAAGAACAAGGAAAAGGATGAATTGCTGAGGGCTGCTGGCCGCAAATTGCACGGCTAGACGGATTCCAAGAGTGTCAATGCTTGGGATATCCGAGGTGGATTTGGTGTCACTGACCTTGCTGAATTGTGCTGCCTGCCATTTTTAGTGTCTCGCAACCCGCACCGAAGATTACTTCGGTTCCTTGGACCATGCAGCAACAGCCCGTGGCGAGCAGACCCTGTGCTCAATAAGGGAAAGGCGAAAAGGGAGCACAGGGCGGACAATCGCCAAGGGGCGGCCGTCGTGTTGCCCCGCCCTCTCCACACTCACGGCCCCTCCTTCTGTTGTCGGGTCCTGTCGGCCCTGCCGATGGCATGGGTGTTCCCCACGTCAAACAACGCCCGCCTGTTGTCGGAGACTCCCCGAGCCCAAGCTTACATGCCTACCTGACGCAGCTATGCACACGGATGCGAATGGTCGGGGCATTGGCCGCTGAGACCGACGATGCACGCTTGTATATCGAGATCCGCGTTCAATATAGCGAGTATCGAGTTGTACCCGATCTGGCCTGCGCTGTGACCGACGAAACGCTATCTTAGATATGGATGGCTCGGCGCAGCGATGTGCTATTCAGAATGTTCTGGCTTGCTGAGCTTACCCAACCTGCCCGCAACTCTGTCTACGAACACAAGCACGCTTACCAGCCGTCGATTACACAAACTGGTTCAGACGGATAACCGCACACATACAACAGGCGTACTCGAGCGATCGCACAATGGCACCCTCGGCAACTATTGACGACAACGCCCTGTCTCCCACCTCGGCCCAGGGGCAAGGGGTAGATGCCATGGCTGCTATGGCCCACCGTGGCAAAGCCCTCCCGCTCATTCCAAAGTTTGGAACCCATGCCGAAAAACGCCAGTGGCAGCTAGAGCACATGGCCGGCGCCTTTCGAGTCTTCGCGAGGGAGGGCTATGCAGAGGGCATCTCGGGCCACATCAGTGTCAGGGACCCAGAGTACCCCGACCGCTTCTGGATCAATCCCCTGGGCGTGCACTTCGGGATGCTCAAAGCCAGCGACATGGTTTGCGTCGACCTAAACGGCGAGGTGATTGGGGGCAACACCAACGCTTCCATCAACGCGGCGGGCTTCCAGATCCACAGCGCAGTGCATCGTGCCCGGCATGATGTCCACGCCATCTGCCACACGCATTCGGTGCACGGGCGGGCGTGGTCCGCATTTGCGAAGCCGCTCGAGATGCTGAACCAAGATGTATGCTACCTGTACAATGCGCACTCGGTGTATGCAGACTACGGCGGCATCGCCAACGAGGCATCCGAAGGAGAGAGAATCGCCGCGAGCCTCGGGACCGGGAAAGCCGCCATCCTCTTGAACCACGGACTCCTAACCGTCGGGCAGACCGTGGACGAGGCGGCGTACCTCTTCTGCCTGATGGAGAGAAGCTGCAAGGTCCAGCTGCTGGTTGAGTCTTCCGGGCTCGAAAAGCGCTACGTAAGTGACGACGAGGCAGCATATAACTATAAGATGGCGAGCACTCCGGTAGGTTGCGGCCCTGACTAGAACCCTGCCACACTCCTCCGCTGATGCCAAACTCTTGCCGCAGGAGACGCTATACTGCGAATTCCAGCCTCATTTGAATTACGAGGACTACAAATGCCGTGGTGATTTCAGAGGGTAACGCGAAGAACCCGGGTCCTTGGGTGCTTTCTCTTGGATTCTGGATATGGCTGCCGGTGTTGCTTCGCGCTGCGGCGGCGAGACCCCAGGCTCTTAGAGGAGCGGGTACCGCAGGCACCAGAGGGGCAGGTGGGGATGTACCCAGTGTTATCTACAGATGTACTAGACAGGGCCCTTCGGGTGTGGTAGTCCATCCTGTGTTGTCGGCAGGGGCTCGACCAATCATAAATGTGCAAATTCATGTCCTAGAGATAAGACCTGCTGCGCGAGTCCTCCACTTCGGACGCTAGTCCGACATGAAGCTTGCAAGGTGAACCTGAGCACGGTTATCAAAGCAGCAATCCGAATTTATCATTAAGGGCATCCTCATAGGTCTAGTCGCCAGCTTAGCTCCATGTCTCACCAGGGTCCAGGGCCATGGTTCCCACCTCGTCGCGTACGGCAGTGCGAAGTTACCATTTAATACCCACCTACTCACCGCGATGCGTCTCCTCTAATCGCCGGCACGCTGCTCTCTCCGGCACTTCTCGGGGCAATTGATTCTGCGGCCAAGACCACACGACAGCACCGGCTCGACACCGCTATGTCTGCCTCCAAATACTCCGAGAAAGGGCCCCCGGAATCCGCTTCCATGGGTGGCGACCCCGATCCCAGCTCTGCCGAGGATGTCAGTCTCGGGTCTGTAGAGGCGACGACCGCTGGATCCCAGGCGCTGCACCGCAAACTTCAGGGGAAGGAGGTACAGCTCTTTGCCATCGGCGGAGCAATCGGGACCTGTAAGAGCACCGCATTCCCCCTTACCCCACCAAGAAGCAACAGGGAAGTCTCGGGGAGCAGTCTTGCGCTACGCCCGTCGGGCTCCCTTGGGCGCTGTTCGTTTTGCGGCCTCGCACTAACAGCTTGCGCATAGCGCTCTATGTACAGATGGGCTCTGCCCTCCCCAAGGGAGGCCCTGCGGGCCTCTTCATTGCTTTCCTGCTGTGGGGAGGCGTCATGGTCGCAGTCAACGAGTGCTTCGCCGAGATGGTCACCTACGTACCGGTGCCGTCACCCTTCATCCGCTTCGGGGGTGAGTGGGTTGACGATGCACTTGGGTTCGCCCTCGCCTGGAACTTCTTCCTCAACATGGCGTTCCTCGTCCCCTTTGAGATCGTCGCCATGAACATCATGATCACTTTTTGGACCGACAAAGTCCCCGTGGCGGCTATCATTGTGGCTATGATCGTTCTATATGCCCTTCTCAACGTCGCTACCGTCCGGTATTTTGGCATCTCAGAATTTTACCTGTCCATATTCAAAGTAGTCTTGATG
Source organism: Thozetella sp. PMI_491 (assembly GCA_021432635.1). Taxonomy (NCBI): domain Eukaryota; kingdom Fungi; phylum Ascomycota; class Sordariomycetes; order Chaetosphaeriales; family Chaetosphaeriaceae; genus Thozetella; species Thozetella sp. PMI_491. The sequence continues at coordinate 175,029 of MU270077.1, forward strand.
CTCGGACTCTTCTGCTTTACGTTCATCACCATGGTGGGCGGCAACCCGCTGCATGACGTGTATGGGTTTCGGTATTGGAAGAACCCAGGAGCTTTCGTGGAGCACCTGGTCCCTGGGAATGTCGGGAGGTTTCTTGGGATCATCTCTTGCATCTACCAGGCTAGCTTTTCGTACGTGCTTCCCGGCAGCCCAAGCCATTTGGCAGCTCCGTGTCGTTGCCCTCTTCCCTCCAGAACAGAACTTAAGCTAACCAGCTGGATAGCATTTGTGGACCAGAGTATATCTCCATGGTGGCTGCCGAGACAGAGAACCCTCGCAAGATCCTCCCCCCAGCCTTCCGATCCTTCGTCTGGAGGATCTTGATCTTCTTCGTGGGATCATCGCTCTGCATGGGCATCGTCATTCCGTACAACGATCCAACACTAGCTGCCATCTTGGGCGGCGAGGTCTCGGGAAGCGGCACAGGCGCGGCATCGTAAGTGACGAGCTCAACCCCCACCCCCCCCCAAAAAAAAACTTCCGCGCCAATGGAGTCCACGGGCTAACCGCGCATCAAATAGACCCTATGTCATTGCTATGAGTCGACTGCAGATCCCGTTTCTCCCTCATCTGGTCAATGCCCTCATCATGACGTCCATCTTCAGTGCCGGAAACGGGCTGCTCTTCGCCGCTACCCGCACCCTCCACGGCATGTCTCTCAAAGGTTACGCACCGAGGTTTTTCTCGTATTGCACGAAGGGCGGCGTTCCTATCTACGCACTTGCGCTTGCGCTGTCCTTCTGCCTGTTGGCGTTTTTGCAAGTGAGCAGCTCGTCTGCCAAGGTGTTGACCTACCTGGTTGATCTCGTCACTTGTTGTCAGCTTCTGAACTACGGCTTTACTGCGCTAACCTATCGACACTTCTACTCCGCTCTAAAGAAGCAGGGTATATCTCGGGACACACTGCCTTACAAAGGAAAATTCCAACCCTACACGTCCTACTTTGCCATGGCTGGTGCCCTGTTCATGCTCCTCGCAGCAGGATACGATTTGTTTCTTAGCGGCGGGTGGGATGTGATGTGGTTCTTCCTGGACTATGGCATGATTGCTTTCTTTATCCTCGCTTTCTTGGGCTGGAAACTAGCCTTTCGGACTACGTACGTCCGCCCAGGTACTGCAGACATCCATCTTGATGGCTTAAAAGAGCAGATCGACAATTACGAGGCGCTGCTCGTGCCCCGAGAACCAGGAACGCTCGGCAAATGGGTCAAAACTCTGAAGCGGGGATAGTCGGGGATAGTCCCTTCTTCTGCGATCTCTTCGCTTCTCTCCGACAAATCGTATTACCGTTATAGGAGACAACTTCCTCAAATATATCTCCAGATTTGTGTATTCCAATTTGTAGAACCAATTCCATTTGGCCGTCAGAGAGATGGGGTAAAGTTTTGAATATAAGACGGCCCTAGGTCAATTGCTAGGCAAATATATCTTTACCAATATAGGCACTAAGGTCTGCCTGGGTCTTTGTCGTTGTCCAAGCTGAGGCGCCTAGCGGAATGACAAGAACTTCTCAGGCCATTTGGTCACCGGTTGTAGTCTCCCGGTGCTTTGAAGTCTCAACCACATGACAATTGAGGGAGATGGTGCCGTGTTGCCTCCTCGACCTATGTGTAGAAGATACCACAAAATCATCCGCCCTTGGCACTTAGCTGCCTCCCTCAGATACACTCTTTTCTCTGGACAGGGGAAGGAATTGGCTCGCACCAAATCGTCTTCGTCGTTTTCACAGTGATTTTGAGTTTGAAATTCGTATTTCGGCTATGGGTCAGGGTTGCATAATTCCTTATACCTGCCGACAATCTGCTGTAGCATCCGTCGGATCTTCCCTGCCGCTGCGAACTTCATACTCAAGGTATCAAAGAGCTGCGTGACCTCTTCGAGGTTGTCGATAGCCTTCGTCTCCTTTAAAACCGCAGCGAGGTCATCCGGCTGCGCTGTGACAGCATATATCAGTGACAACGTCGAGGTGAATACGGAAAGCAGGTTCAGCCAATTGTACGCAAGCCGACGTTGCCTGTGCATAGTGATAGCCTGCCGGATAGACATAGCAGCGGCATCAGCGAGCTGCCTCACTAGAGGTCGGTCGAGCGTCGGGAAGAGCGGTGACGGCCTGTAGAGCATGGTTAGGTGCGAGTAGAAGTTAAAGTCGTACCAGCTTGTTGTCAGATGAGGGACTAATGGGTGGATGTCTGGGAGCGGGAATGGCATGTTTCGACGCCATTCGATGAGTTCCTTGTGAATTTGGCGAAGTGTTTCTTCGCGTTGCTCCTGGCCGCCGGCGCGGCCAGCTTTGGTGTGGGAGTAGACTTCTCTTGATATCTTGCTCGCTATCCTCCTCAGCTGGAGGATGTGAAGCGGTACAGCCATCAAGGAGGGCTGCAAGAAATTTCTGGGATTAATGCCATCGGGTGTGATGTTCTCGTCGTCGGCATCTACAAAAGGCTTCCGTCGAGGAAAAGGAAGCGTCAGCTACGACTAATACGCTAGGCCACTGGACACATTAGCTTTACGCGCAGCTTACTGTGACGTCGATGTCATCGTCATGAAGTGCAAATGGACGACCTAGTGCCATTGATGCAACTCTAGATATTCCATACTCGTTAGCGGCCATTGTCTTGAGTGGTGTTCGACAAGTCTTGTTCCCGAGTATAGAAAGCAGAGGGCCGCCATCTTACCGATCCATCATGTATATCGAGAAGAAGACGCGCTTGCGCCTCTCAGCTACGTCAGTAGGAAGTGACTCGTATGTCGAAGCGGTATGCAACCCCAGCCCGACCGCCATCCGAGCGGCAAGTCCAATTAAGAACCAGGTATCTGCAGTGCGATAAGTATCCCTGGGGAAAAGGACGGTGAGAGGAGAGACTAACTAGGTCCAAGCTGGTTAAAAAAGGAGTAAGAAACCTGCAGCATCAGAACCTCTAATGCGGCCTGGCCGTCTTATGTCAGCATAAAGCGTGCACTTCCTGCAGCCCCAAGAGAGCGCGCTACTACGACCTACCATGTCTCCGAACCCAAAGGCTGCTTCAAAGTAGACCATGGCTTTGTTGTAATACAGTATCGGCTCCGATTCCTCCGACAGCATGACCGAGCAGTGCGTGGTGGATCCTATGGCTAGTACCATCCATATCCGAAACATGTGCAGCGGCGATTGCGCTAATGGATGGTGCGGGTTTGAGTAGATCTTGCCAAGAGTGGACAGGAACTCGCCGTGGTGCACTATAGGATAGAGCGTGTGGGAATGGGCAAAGTAAAAATCCACCAAGTCGTCGAGTCGGCTCTTTCCAGGAAGCGACAAGCTGGTCAGGACATCGTCCGACTCCGTCAAGTCCGACAGAGAAAATTCACCAAACAAGGTTGGGTAGCAGGTCAGGGAACCATCCAAGGTGTGAAAGATGGAGTTGAGTGCGTCCGACGGAGAGTCAAACTCGAACAGCTGCTGGGCGGCGCCCTCTGCGTCGTTTGCGAACACGAAATCGGCCTTGTCGGGAGACAGACGCCGCAGGACGGCTTGGGTGAGCCTGGCAAAGGAAAACCCGGAAGTCGATCCGAGATGGCGCTCGCCTGTTGCTTCTCCAGATAGAATCTTAATCTCATCAAACAGGGACCCCAGCGAGGATGGAGCGTGGGATATACCCGGGTCTGGGTGCAGGTGCTCGGCGGTATCGATGCCGCCCCCCGCGAGGAATGCCGAGGTGTCGGCATGGCTTCCGTTGCGCCCACTGTCGAGTGCAGTCGATTCTGTAGGCGGGGGGGTGTGATCGCCAAGGTCTGGGAGCGCGGGGTTAGTCGAAGAGCGAGAGGCAGCGTGGAGGCTCTCGAGCTCCCGGATTCGATTCTCCAGGCTCCGGACAAACCTAGGGAGAGAGAGCAGAGTCAGCCAGGCTTGAGCAAATTGCGTGCGGGGCGCTGTAAGGCAATGGCAAGCACGCGAGGACCCGTCGGTGGGCAAGATTGGAAGTCCTCGGGCGGGCCGAAGGTGAAAGAAGCGTCCGGCTCCGCGGAGCGGAAGAAGGAATCGAGACTGACGCGACGGGATACGATCCGACCTGGCTGTCGTCATCGAGGAAGCTACACGCAATATGCGCTTGTTTGCAGTTCCCGCACTGCGGCAAGACGCGATCGCATTTCTTTTTCCGACGGTGGCATCGATGGCATGATGCTCTTGCCTGGGCACCAGCGAACTGTGGCGACGGCATCGCAGATCCCTAGGATTCTTTTTTTCAAGGTGTAATGTGGGGGTTTTAAGAGGTTAGGAAGCAGGTGCAGTCGCGTACGGGCTCCTCCAAAGCCGTCAGGTTGGTAGTTGTTCCCTTATCTCTTCTTATCTAGGTTGTCACTCCGTTTTCGCTGGAGCTGCTGCTAGTTACCTAAGGTAGTGTCGGACCCACGATAGCCCCGCCTCCTCAGAACCCACAATCAAAGACGCGTTAAACACCTGGGCGCGCTCTCAAGCGATCGCATCCCGGTGCCCCGTTTCCCCAATTCCCCATCCTATTCCAACTGGCCAAAGCATTGGTCAGCTGATCTCCTGGGGGGGGGGGGTGATGCTTTGTCGCCTGGACCATGCTGTCCCTAGACCTCAACAACCCTCGGGTTATAAGGGTGATTTAAAAAAAAGGAAGATCTGGATGAGACTGGTCAAATATATAGCCTGGCGGCAGCGGAAATAATGTACAGAGAGCACCTGCGCGTTTCAAGACTCAGAGCACGATGCCCGCGACACACAACTCGAGGTATAGCGCTAAGGTTCATGTGTTCGCAGGGCTTTGCACTTGAAATAATCGTGCACCTTTTATGTATTGCCTTTGTTAGGGGACCTGCAGGCCAGTGCATGTTCCCCGCATTGGTAAGGTAGGTACCTACCTACCTACCTACCTACCTGTGTCTCAGCCACTATCAGATTGACGCCCAATCATAGCATTGTAGTTTCAAGACGGGGCGCCAAGGCCGACAAAACCCGCCAATTCACCATGTCGCCCGACAGAACCCGACAAAGCCCGACAAAGCCCGACAAGGTCTCCGACAAGGTCAACCACAGTCAGCAGTACCTTGAGATCCATCCCTCAACCCCCCCCTTCAGTCACGGACGCCTCGTCGAAATACCCTTTACGGATCTTGCGTTACGCGACCGAAGATATCCCAGCCAACCTGATCTAAGAACAGTCGCTAGTCGGCGGGACCGCAAGATTCCCCATGGCGGCCCGCGGCCATTGGGCTCGCGCCAAGCAAGCATGCATCAGCTGTAAGACGCGCAAGAAGAGATGCGACAGGGCGTTTCCTTCCTGTAGCTATTGCATTCTGTAAGTCCCCGGGCGGCATTAGATGAACAGTGCTTAGCCTCGGTCAATAGAAAAGATCTCGATTGCCACTACATACCGGCGCGGCGAGGACACAGCCATGCCGTAGCTCTCACCGCCGGGGGTTCATCGCATGCCGCAATCCGACGTGATGCACTGCCTCCGGGGGGGATTTACGATCCGACGCCGCCTGAACAGACCCTGTCGGAGCCCCCGGGCGCAAGGATCAAGTTGTACCGGCCGCTGTTGGAAAGCCTGTCAGTCTTCCAGCCCCCCCAATCCCCCATGGCTAATTCGCAATGAACACTGCTGGCGTGTTATCCCCTCTGCTTCTGACCAGCCAGATAGAAATGGAATCCATCTCGAGGTCCAAAACATCATCCGCTCGACTGGCGAATTTGTCGACGATATCACGGCACGCTACTTCCAGAACGTGCACCCCCACCTGCCCATCATCTCCCGCACGCGCTTTCAGAGCAGCCTGATCGCGTCTGGTGGACTTCCCAGGCCCGAGTCGGCTGTATTACTACTGAGCATCTGCTTAATTGCACATGTGCCGACCGTAGAGCCACTACTAGAGGGTGGGGAGATGGCTGCTGTCAGCCGGCACTCTCTGTATCTCGCTACGAAGGCAATCCTCGCACAGGCTCAGGGATCTCTGCTGCCTTCAGTTCCTCTGATTCAGGCAACTCTCTTGCTCGCGATTTACGAATACGCAACCGGGAGGCCTGAGGCCGCATTTACGACTATTGCGGCCTGTGCCCGAATGGCATACGCCACTCGTATCCATGATAGTAGCCGCCGGGATACGAACCTTGAGCGCCGGCTAGAAGCCGAAGAAGCTACCAACACGTGGTGGGGCATTATCATTTATGAAAGGTGAGGTGTTCATCAATCTCTCGAGATAGTTGGCGAGCTAACACGGACACTTCGCGCGCACCAGAGCCTTTTTCTGCGAGGTAGGTGCAGCTGATCAACCGTTGATGACCACTTCGCCTTCTGCAGACGCCAGGCTGCCGGTAGAACGGGATATACTCGACCGAGCCGATATTCTCGGCCCAGAGTCCATACCAAGCATTCCAGTCTCGTCTCTGACTTCAATGCTGGGCGGGTTTGGCCGCGTAGCTCAAGCGAGTTGCCTCGTAGATCAAGTCATAAGAGGCCGGAACATAGTGGACCTCGATAGTAGGTTGCTTGCACTCCAGGGTCTAGACAGCGCCATCCAGGAATTTCTGGCCCTTGTTTTATCGCACCCTCGAGGGAAAGCGGGGGATTATTGTGGTGCTATAGCTGTGGCCGTCTGGTGAGTTTGTTCACCGAAGCTCTCTCCCTCCCCTAAACCCAAACCGTCGCGCAATGTCCTGATTTTGTGCAGTGGGCTGTTTGCGCTTCATAAGCATATCCTGGACTTGCCAAAGCAGGCCGTATCGGCCAGACTTCAATCCCTTGAGGAATGGCAGAAGACCTCGTTAGCGGCGCTTGACACTGTTACGATCATGATCATCGACATTGCGGAGTGTCACGGCAGCAATATTACGCCTGCCTCAATCATATCCATACCTCCAAATCACATATTTATCATTTGTGCTGCGATGAAGCATATGCGTATGCGATGTTGCGACGGAGGTGCACCATGGCCAGAAAGCGCAGAGGGCCGACTGCGGCTATATCTAGAGAATTTCTGTCACCACTGGGGCGCTGTTTATGATTGAGGTTTAGGGACCGATGATAACAAAAATTTCTCATCCATACCTATCCCATATCTTATTTGGGAGCACTTTATCTGTTACATAGACCACACAACGGAAAGCTCAGGGAATCCGCTGCCAATGCCGTGTGAGACTGGACAATGTCGGGAGGCTTGTTTGGCTCTCTCGTCTGCATATTGGGCAGGCGAAACAGGCATTCCGGGGCCCCTGATTGGTGAGTGTTTCTACCCCTTGTCCCTTGGCGATGCGACGCTTGACCTAGCAAAGTTTCTCGGAAGCTAGGAGAGAGAGTCACAAGACCTACCAAGCTGAGCATATTGCTTATGCTCAACCACGCCCTCAGCGCAGAGAGACAACTTTCCCGTAGTCCGATACGAAGGTCTGGGGATACCTTGTTGGATTCGCCCCGGCAGTAGCTGTTTTCGTAAGATTACCGCTCCACCAAAAGGAACCGCACGGTTAAACACATGCTATTGGGCTGGACGCGTTTTTTGTCTATTGGAAGCAGGGCCATGATCCCTATGCGTGTCCTGACGCAGCACACAGTTGCAGGCCCTTGCATCCCTGTGACATTCCATATGGTGGCGGTGACTTGCTCGACGTATCACTTCCCAGCATTTTCGGCTTCAGAGGCCTTTCTCTAACCAACGCTCGTCTCTGTCTACGTAGCCTTGGTCTACCGAACCTCATCTTCTCCTTCGTCCCTGAGGCTGCGGTGCCTTATTAGAAGTCAGTGCTAGGCCTTTGAAGACCCTCACCGTACGGGGTTTTATCCCAGGCCTTTAGCACTTTGTTTGGGATTGGGCATTGTCCAGTTGGCCGTTCCGGGTAGCCGGTTATCGGAAGAAGAAGCGTCCGAATCTCGCCCGATCTCGCTCCGTTTATGGCAGCGTCTTGTAGGCACTCGGTGCAGCCGCCAGGCTATCGTTTTTGTCCGCCTGCCTTGTCGAGTTATAACCGTCAAACAATGGTTCGGGGGAAAGATGGCGCATTCTTAAATTGACACTTCGGAATTTGGAAAGATTCACTAGGTAACTATAATACGCTATAAAACATAATTGGGATATTCTGGGGCAAATTCTCTGTCCCACGCTTCGTAGTTCCAGTGCTGCCCCGCAGCTCATGGGTCCAAATAGACAACATCTATCTTGTATGGTTTACAATAGCATGCAGGCTATGCCAACAAAAACCGGCCAAAGGCCAACCGCCGAGATTAGAGGATTGTGCGCTCCACTTGTCGCGTCCGGAGCGGTGGTGACTTCTGAGGCAGCTTCGGTTGCCGTGTCTAATCATCTTAGCTGAGTCTCGCGGAGCGGCAGGTGATAAATATTTGGCAAAATTGCAACGCAGGAGAAGGTTGGGAAGAGGGGAGATGGGATGGTCGTACCTGCCAAACTATCGGCCTTGGACTTGGACAAGGCCGCGCAGGTGGAGACAAGTGTAGCATTGTTCTTCAGCTTGGCTAGAAGCGCTGAATCTTTGGTAGATTTGTCCTTGATCGCGGCCGTCTCTGTGGCATTTCCTTTGGTCTTCTCGGCGACGGCTGTCGCATTTCCAGCAAAGGCGACGAAAGCCTCTAGCTTATTGATTTCGGCGCACTTTCGCTTATCCTTATTCTTTGCATCTAAGTCATGGCAGAGACCAACCAGAGTCGAGTTGCCCTCCAACTTCTTCAGTTTGGCAGCCACCTTTGGCTCTTCGGCGCTGATCTCTGCGGCTTTAGTGGCGTTCCCTTTTGTCTTCTCCTCGACGGCCGTCTTGTTGCTAGCAAACTTTACAAATCTTTCTAGCTGAGCAAGCTTCTTACAGTCGTGACGGAGCTTATCGGCTGCTGCGATGATAGCGCAGTCCTTGACTAGAGTGGCATTTCCTTTGAGAGCGGCAAGTTTCGACGCCTGAGCGGAGGCTTTTGCCTCGAGCTCTCGCGCCTTGGTGGCGTTGTGGTGCGTCTTGTCGTCAAGGGCTGTTGCATTGGCTACGAGATTTTCTAGCTTCTCTAGCCTGGTGATCTCCTGGCACTCTTTCTCGACGGCATCGACTTTGCCATGGTGGTGATGGTGGTGCTTCTTCGCGCTGTCCGAGCCTCCCTTGTCTGCATCAGATGCGACAGCCAGCGCGCAGAGAAATGCGAGGGTAAATCCCAAAAGCTTCATGGTCCTAGATAACCGATTATGTTCAGAGAAAATTGGAAGGCCGGCAAACGGGCCAGCGGGTGTCTTTTGGTATGTCGAAATGAGCGTAGGAGTTGGAAACCTAGAGTGTCACGCTACAGGTGAAGAAAATAGATGCGCGCGGATCAATGAGGGGAGGACATACGGTTTCGTGCCAAGCCTTGCCTATATATATATATATACATACCCAGCATGATGTGTGCTTCCTTGAACAAACCATTGGCCGCTGCGAAGGATTGACGATGTGTTGGCTGGTGGGCTTGCGGTGAAACGGGCGAGACAAGCGCCACCAGCGCACGACGCGATCACCTGCAACGGTAGACTAGGGTTCAGCTGTCCCTCATCGTGTCGCTTCCTTTTTAGGAGCGGCCTGGAAGTCGCCGGTGCCGAGATGATCCAGGAGCCAAATACACGCGTGCTCCACGGGTCACTTCTATGGCGGGCTGTCCATGCATCCAGTCGATCTGTCGCATCTCTTGGCATACGTCAGCCCCGAGCTTAAATCGCTAGGGGTTCATGGTTTCGGAGTGCCAAGCCTCAGGGGTGATCTACCAATATGCTATTCGTAGGCGCTGGATGGGCATGTTTCATGTGTTGGGACCGACGCGGCGGGCGACCGGTTGAGTCTCGATTGGACGAAAGCTGCAGCTTTGGTCGCCGCGAACTTTAAAACGTCCCGTCTGATTATCCTCCTGCCGTCGGATGTGCCTCTGCCAGGGAGCTATGAGAGAGAACGTGCGCGGCTTTGTGGCTGGCATCATTTTGGGTGGTAATCCTGGTCGCACGTTCCATCTGAACCCCTCTGTCCGGCCGTTGACGCCGGCGTCCAACCCGCCGATCAGCCCCCATACCCTGGAATACAGTTACCGGGCACCTGGCTTGAAAGTGGGGTAAGTACTTTGGGTAGAGCTGCGGGGCATCTTTCTAGGTCCTGTTATAAGAAATGGAGGTACATCTTGATCCTGGAGAGATTGTTAGCTTGGAAAAGTCGCGGCTACGTTGGCATGGATGATTGGCGAATCGCTAGCACCCCTGGTTGATGAGCTCGCTAATCAAGTTCAAAAATGGCTCTGTCGTTTATTCTGTCCATCCCTCCGTAACGACACTAGTATTGTATCACCTACCCACTCATCCGGGTTATCTGGCCCTGAGCCAATACTTCTGTTGCTTGGTGACAGGATTCCCAGTAAGTGAGCTCTAATTAACTACCAAATTTTCGAGAACCAGAGTGTAGATCCTGCACGGAGAGCTTAAGGTAATCTGGACGAGATGAGCATACTCGCGGCATGTGAAATACACTCGCTCCGGCACGGTTTCCCCAGCTACCTGAATCGTATTTCTTCCTCCACTCGAAGCATTTTATCCTGTGAGAAGTGTTCTGCACCATATCGAGAAGCTCCCGCGTATAACTCTGCCGACACCTCGCGGCTGCCCGATCTCACTAAAAGCGAGCCTTTGCTCCCTGATCAAATTGGCGAGCTACATCGATACGGTTGTACTCTGGCCCTTTCCTCCATTTCGTACCCTCATCTTCGAGTGCTAAGACACGGTAGATTTTATAGAAGCCTGATCTTCACGATGCTTTTGTGTATAGATTTGCCCGGCATCGCCTCGCGGAAACTAACGGATGCCTAGGCGGCGCAGCTACATCTACGCGACGCTCACAATAATATCTACAACCTTTTCGGGCATACTAAGGAGAGGGGAATGACCGGCCGGAAGCTTCACGACCTGGTCAAAACCCCCAATCTGGATGAATGCCTCCTGGTAGGAGGGCTCCAGTGTTTTATCTTCTTCGCAGAATACATATAACTTAGGAATCTTGATATCCGAAGTAATGAAATGAGGAAAGTGACAGAGGCTAGAGCGACTTTGGGCTTTGTAGAGGGCTTTCCACGCAGTCTCTTGGCCTGCATCATCGAGGTCGCTGTAGAAAAGAGCTTTTGCAGGCTCCTGGAGGTAAAGGATTCCGTCCTAGAGGCGGCTGGTTAGCCAACACGTACATGAATCCACCCACGGGGGCAGTATTTTGAGAACGAGGCACGCACCTTGAGCACATGATAAGGCATGAGGGGCGGTTCTGAATCATCGCCCATGATGCTCTTGCCGCGGACTGGATAAGAAAAACCAGCGATCGAAACCAGGGCCTTTATGCCGCCCTTCAATCCTTTGGCGGCCCGCTCTTCAATAGTTTGGCCTTCCACTGCGAGCGTAGCGGGCACGCTACCGTAGCTGTGGGATACGATGACGGCTTCGTCACCGTTATCCAGTGCCGGTAAAAGGACGCTGTGGATGAGTTTGACATCATCCAGTGCTGTAGTGCCGGCCAGCCCCGTCACTTCTGTTGACTCGCCACATACAGCAAGGGGTGGGGTGAGGACGGTGTGGCCCTGCTTCCGAAGGCCATCTGCCACAGCGTTCCAACTCGATGGGCGATGAAAAGCGCCGGGGACGAGGACAATGACTGGCTTACTGGACGACATGTTGCTGCACTGGAATAATGAAGACTTTGCTTGGTCGGGGCGAGGCAACGAGTTCGAAACCTCACGGTGAAGGCAAGGCGCCTCGTGCTCTTAAATAACCAAGGCAGCTGACACTCAAGGGCCTCCAGTCGCATAATTGGCTCAATGCGGAATGGCTACCGCACCCTAGACAGCTAACGTGATGGATTCGTTGTTTTAGGTTACCCGGAAAACCCGGCTAGCGCTGATTCCGTAATGAGCGACGAATCAGGCCATAAACGAGGCCAGTAATTCCCAGACCAGGCACGTCTGGGTAATTATGAAAGTCCACCCGGCCAAAAACAAAATAAAACAAAACCAGATCAAAACACAACGGCAGAAACAACAATGTGTCATCAGGAAATTTGAAAAGGGAGTAGACAAACATCAGCCATAAGTGCTCCTTATTGGAACATGCGACCAAGGGCTTACACGGGCGCCGCGAATCATGCAATGAACACTAAGCAGAGTTCCAGTTCTAAAGAAGACAAGTTCTTCCACCGCAAGCAAAAGATTGTACCGAGAGTGTCGTCAGATGCTAGATCTAGCCCGGTGCATCCTAGGCAATTGGAAAACAATCCCAAAAGTTGATCCCATCGTAGGAGTGGGTCTCGTCTCGCTGGGTGCGGCAGTTGGACGGAAATCGAACGGACAGCCAAGACTCGCCCGTTTGGGCCGACATACTCTTTGTTCGGTGTGAAATCCTCAGCCATATCGGAGTAAAGAAAACCAAGACTAGGACCTTAGCAGGAGCTACAGCAGCAGAGCGCTCTCCAATGGCTGGTTGGTATGTTCTCGCAGCTTTGACATATTTTTTGATGGCCACCTCCTGGAGGAAAGAAGAAAGGTCCGCCCTCCTGTACAGCCAACCGTTAAGCGTAGGAGCATACGGGACATGAGGCTATGGCATGCTGGAATGCCCAACAAGACCAAAGACACGGTTCGCGTTATGATCAATCTCATTTATTTTGCCGATTGGTATCGCTGCCCGATGCAGATCAAATTTCCTCCCGAGTCGAAGGAGAAGATTGAAGAATTAGAGAGGATGAGTGGCACGAAGATTGCGGCGCAATACGTCAAGGGTTTCGACCATATGAGCTTGAGGCATACTCACGACTTTGGGCAGGACAATAAGCGAGAGCATTGGGGAAGAAATCTTGAGTAAAATCGTTCGATGCCCAATCAGAGAGAAAAGGCTGTCGGATGTCGTTTTTACAAGCAACACAGGTCTAGTGGTATAGAAGGGCAGCCAAGGGATATATATAACTGGGTTTTCAGGCTCGCACAAGGGCTCGATAGATGGGGGCAGCTAGGTGCCGTACTCATGGTTGAGAGTGTACTGTGTTAGTCGGTTGGTCCAAGGCAACGAGCAGGTAGTAGTGATAAATTAGCTCGCGTCTTTTGCTTATTTTTTATCGAGCTGGCTAACTATTGTACACTATATTGCCGTGAGTGAACTCGGCAGCCGCGTAACTATGCCTCCTGAAAGCTGATTTTGTGTTTTTAAGTTTTGTCCGCAATATCTACGGCGTACTCCGCCCCGTACTCCATTCCGTCCGTGCTGATCGGCTCACTCGGCGAGATATACGTCTCTACAGCGGGGAAGATCTTGGTCAGAGTAACGTAAATAAAGAAGGCGCTGAGGAAGCCATAAAACCAGACGAGGTCGCCGATGTAAGCCGCCCCGCCGATATCAAGCGAAGGGTTCACACTCGCGGCCAGGCTAGGCATGGTAGGTCCGATGCTTGCCAGCATCGCCAGCATTGCCCTCCAGTTCCACCCTTTCTGGTATCGATATCGCCCTGAAGGATCGTACAAGGAGGAAACATCCACACGTCTCCGCTTGATAACCCAGTAATCGGCGATGGAGATGGCGATGATAGGAGCTAGGAAGATGCCAAGGCTCGCCATGAAGTTGATCAAGCTTTCGGCACTTGTGATGATCTTCCATGGGACCATGACCCAACCTCCAATCACGGTGCAGATGAGAGCAGCCCGACGGATGTTGATGTACTTGGGAAACAGGCTGGCAAGATCGTTTGAGGCCGAGATCACATTGGCCGACACATTGACCCCGATCTGTGCTATCATCCAGGCTAGCCCACAATAGAACGCGCCGGCACGTCCACCCGACGAAGTCCAGTGACTTGCCAGAGTCAGAGGATCCCAGATGTACTCTCCATAGGCAACCTTGGATGCTGAAGCACTAATAATTCCCAAGAGAGCAATCAGAAAGCAGATGACGGGGAAGAAGAGGGGTTGGAAGAAGGTGTCACGGGGCCTCTTGACATAGCGGGTAAAGTCCGAAATATTGGTGCCTACTGTTGACCAGCTGCCCGTTTGCGAGGTGAGTGTTGAGACAATCAGCCAGGACCTCGTCCAACCCGAAACTGTGGGACTTTGATTCCAGATGTCGCCTGAACCACCGGCCATGACGCAGACAGCAATTGTCGTGCCCACGGCAGCTGTGACTGTGACGAATGCCTTCAGCACGAAGAACCACTTGAGCTTATGGGGGTGTATCATGAGGAAAGGTAACTGGATGATCCAGAATAGAAAGTGGCTCAATAGCCCCTGGCTTGTGATTCCAGCACTCGTAGGCAAGTGGTTCGGTATGTTTTGATAGCTCGGCCAGATGGCCGTAAGCATGACGGTGACGGCCGTGCTACCGGTGTAGGTCTGGATTGCATGCCAAAAGAGCGCGGTGACCATCCGGCACACTACAGGAAATTTGGCGCCGTAGTATCCGAAAGCCGATCGAATCCAGACGGGAAACGGAACCCGTAGATACGCGCCTGGTGCTCCGTTGAAGGCGATGGCAAAGGACATGATGACTGAGCCGACGATGACGCACCATACGGCTTCTCGCCATGTCAGGCCAATGGCTAGGACAGAAGCCCCGATCTCCCAGCTCTGGGCCGAGAGCTATATTGGAAGCAACTGTTAGCGCCTTCCTCATATATACGACACTTGGGTGGCGTGGACGGGCAACTCACTATGTCGGATGCCCAGTATCCCAGAACCGATAGGGGGGTCCAGACGCGTCGTTCGGGAGGTGTGACGTCGAGGTCAACGTTTGTCCACGATCCTTCAGGTGCGAATGAGCTGGGTTGTTTCGGGAGGACCCATCCTGAGATGCGAGGCTTGCGTCCAGCCTGCTGCAACTGCTTGATTTTACTTCGAGCTCTATCCATGGTCGAGGTTGATGACGGAGTGATGGCTCCCGACAATGTCTCGGCATAGGATGTTGCTGGTTGGGCTCTTTTAATGGTCGCAGGATTGGCACATTATGCTTTTTATCTGCATGGGATGCTCAACTGCACTAGTACTTAAGAAAGCCGTAAAAGGGTTGCAGCAAAGTGATAAGAAGGAATCTCTAGCACCTGCATCGAGCAGGAAGCTGGTGCATTGCCTACGAGCCAATAGGCACGACGCTGTTGGGAAACCGCATTTCAATTCTTCGGCCGAGTTTAGCACTGAATGACATCGATAAGGGTACGATAACAAGCGGAAATACCAGAGAGGAAGCCCCATAGCGGACAAAGCAATGCTCCAAAACTCAGTTTTATTGGCTGAACCTTGGGAATAACGGACTAGGGGACGGAGATGAGCGACAGCCTGTAGCGTTGTGATGACTGCCTCCTTGCATCTCGTACGAGATAGCACAGATTGCTCGTGGTCTGTGTGCTGCGGACAAGTCCGATCACCTCAGTAGCGTGTCCTAGTACTCTAGTCTCTGTATCGCAATCGTGCTTAACGTCTATCTTGTGCTCTATAGCGTATAACGACACTACACGGTCAAAGTTGCAATACGACTCTAGGCATACTGGTTTTGCTCTACCACTCGCTCTAGCCACCCATGGTGGTAGGTATTAAAACAGTCATCGACAAGGGGTACCTATTCGGACTCATTATCATCTAAACTCTCCAAAATTCGGGTCCGTAAGACCAAGTTACAAAAGGGAAGGCAGAGAAGATGGTACAGTGAATTTCTTGCTGGTACCGATCTTGGCTCGTACGGAATATGTTGAGCAGCACAGCTTCACATGGAATTATCCCGGCCCGTATCTATCATCCATGAAGTCCTCCAAAAGACCGCCCCATTCTTCTCGAGAGTAAGGGAATACGACCTCGTGGGCTTGAGAAGTATTTGCATCCGAGGATTGGTCATCTGCCGCGGCCACACGGCGGACCAAATCGCCAATGTCCGCTTCTATATCCGCCGAGTACTGTGAGCAATGCTCAAGATCCATCAGAGCGCCTAGCAAATTCGCCCCTCTTCGAGCCATGGAACTAGCCTGCTTCTGCTGCTCGACAAAAGCCTGGGCAAATTCTATACGTTGGCGGATCCTTGTTAGATTGTGGGTTAAAGGATTTCGAGATTGGAAGAGCAGTGCCAAAACCAGCATGATGGAGCAGCTAATGATATGTGTCAGAGTCGTCCACATTCTGGAAACTATCTTACACTCCATGCTATCAGGCCAACGTTGAATTGCCTCGAGAGCGCGTTCGGCTATAGTGATGCAGGAGAGCTGTGGAGAAGTAAGCATAGAAACCGACACTAATAATACAAATTATGGCTCTTTACCTGGGAGAATGAGAATCGTCTATCATGAAAACTTGACAGCTGGAAGTGCCGGTGAACGGTTAAAATCTTGGTCGCAAGGTCAGCCATGGATCCACGTGGCTACTATAGGGCCCGGCAGGCTTGATGGTTCACCTTGTGAGCAGTAGACAGTAAGATCAACCCCGGCACGAAATCGACAGGACACGAGTCCATGTTTGTGAATTCACGGATCCCTGTCTCCGTCTCTTGCATGTATAATGGCCATGCGGAGTAAAGTTTCTTGATCTCTTCATCGGCCCAGATCACCTGGTCGTACAGCTTCATCAAATTGCCTGGCTCGTTGTTTGGGTGCCCAATCCGGCACATCCGGTCTTGATGCTTCCAGATAATGATAGAAACTTGGAAGATCAGCCAACGCTAGGGTGGATAGATGGTTGCGCATGATCGGCATCGTAAGTCCGTACCTTGGTTCAGGGATGTAACCCAGCGACTGGGCGTGCATATTTCTTCTGGCTGTGATACGACGACGCCATCCTTGACCATTCGGTCAATGTCCTCGAAGGTATCGGCTGGTATTGCCGTGTTGAATTGTACTGGATGTATCTGGCAGGTATTTTGAAATGGAATTTGGAACCAGTCGTAACGCACGAGAAACCACCAGACACGTTTCTCGACTTCACGGTCAATCAACCTCCGGGCGCTAATGCTACCGTTTGCCTCAGATGTTGAAAGAACGGATCGATTGCCCCCAAGTCTGTGAAGGTTCATGCATTGAGATATTCGAATTGCAGACGATATCAGAATGCAAATAAGGTCAGATTTGTCGATGTTGTGGGCAACTTGGAGCAGCAGGCATATGGCCTGGACAGATGTCAATTTATGCTCGTCCATGAACCGCGCCTTAAACAAGGTCTCTACACTCTTTTCGAAAAGAACCCGAGCCGTGTCCCCGGTACCTACGTAGGGATTTAGCATTGGTATCCTTCATGGACGGGGAATTATGGGTTGACAAACCGGCCATGGGTTGCGGAAGATACAACGGTCTGCTTTCGCCGAGGTGGTATAAGGTCTGCTGCAATGGAATTGTTAGCCTGGAACTGGCAGCCGAGTAAGGAGATAAGGCATTGTGCTGAGACGTACAGAGAGCAGGGCATAGTACAAGGCAAGCCATGATTTATCGCAGTCCTGGCGCAGAATGTTACCTTCAAAGTCTTGTCGGAAGACCTGCAGATGAACAACGTTATGCATCCACGTAAGATGTGCCTGGTGAAGTTCCAAGAGCACGCGAGCCTCGTCAACTGGGAGGAATGTATCCCACGAACGGGCTGAGGCATCGGAAAGGATAGAGGGGCCAGGTTGTGGCTGAGCTATGCTGGGCTGACCAACGAATCGATTCAAAATGCTTCGGCGCCCGTATGCGAGAAACTCAAGATGCGCAGTGTCCTCGTTAGTAAGGCGACTGTCGGCCTTCTGCAAGGATGCAGCTTCCGCATCTTGTGGAAGCTCCGCGGTGCAATTGCCAATCAGCGTACCAGGGCTAGTCATTCGCAGCGCTGGACCATCCTCTGCTAGCTCTACGGCCAGTCTGGCCGCTGAACGGGACGAGCTCCTACTGGAGATGCGACCGCTTGAGTGCCTCAGGGTTCCTAAACTTGAGCCTACGCTATTCTGAGATGTTCGGGGCGTTGCCAGCTTTCTGCTGACCACGGCTACCTGTTCCCGCTGGCAAGAGCTGGTCTTGTTCTGCCGTATGCAACCTGTGCAGGGGATTGTTTTGGAGCATCTGACCTTGCGTCGCACGCATTCGGTACATGCCAAGACCGTCCTCTGGCTGTTTCTGACGGGGACTGCATCCGACATGGCGCGAGGGCGTGATAGAGAGGAAACGTTGGCCGCGACTTGTGATGCTGCAAGAGCCGGCCGAGCTGGGGGCAGACGAATGGGGCTAGAGAAAATCGGCTCAGGGGTGGTGGAAGCCAACGAGCGCTACGCTCACTCGACTCGAGTATCAGGGTCGCAAGTCGGCCGAGCGGGACACAGTGGGCCTCGATAAGAAAACGCCATTAGACTCGCCGATTATTCACGAGAGGCTACCCGAGGTGCTTGCTTATCTTAGCGTCCAAATGCACCAAAGCTTGGATTAGCAAATTTATCAGGTGTGGTGGGTTTGGCAAGGAACAACCTAGATCAATCGTTATCTCGGCCGGCGCCTTGGTTGCTAGGGCGGGTTTCCACCATGTGTGCATCTAGCCATATTGGCGTTGACCTGTCGCTGTAGTGCCCACGGCAGTTCACTATCCCTATACGTTAGAGGCGCACAGTTAATGCTTTGAAAAGTGAACATCTTTTTCACCAAGGTACCTCAGTGACGCCCATCGCGGATGAAGCGTTTGCCAAGGAGAGCTCCCTCCTCATCACCGTAAATTCAACGCCGAGACGCCTGTCACCCGATATGATCGACGTCCAAGAGCTCACCATAGCCCAGGCCCAGAATGGGTTTAGAACGGGGCAGTTCACAGCAAAGGACTTGTGCTCTTTGTTTCTAGAGCGCATAAGCAGCCTCGACAAGGATGGGCCCAAAATCAACTCAACTATGGCCCTCTCTTCAACAGTTCTCGGCGAAGCATCTGAACTTGATGACTATTTCCAAAAGACTGGCCAGTTTAAGGGAAAGCTTCATGGAATACCCGTCTTAGTGAAGGACCAGGTGAGACCGTAAGCTTTGGGACTGGATGGCAAGCCACTGACGGGTTGTAGGCTGACACGAAGGGAATGGTGACAACGTATGGATCTTCCGTCGCGAGGAGCAATATTCCGAAGCGAGACGCTACGGTCATCACAAAACTCAAAGAATCAGGCGCCTTGATCTTGGGGAAGACCACAATGGCCGAATGGGCCGTCACATGGTTCAGTGCCAGCAGTGCAACGGATTACGAGTTTACGAGGAACCCTTACAACCTGAGCCACGATGTCGGGGCCTCGTCAGGTGGATCTGGGGCTGCTGTGGCCGCAAACTTTGCTATCTTGGCGGTGGGCGAAGATACCGGCGGATCTATTCGAGTTCCATCGTCCTTCTGCAATATCGTCGGCCTACGCACAACTCCAGGTCTGATTTCACGAGCTGGCTTCTGCCCGCTGGTTGCCCCTCACGATACACCTGGTCCTATGGCTAGGACTGTCACGGACTGTGCCCTGATGCTAGATTGTATGGTTGGATTTGATCCCCTAGACGAGTTCACAGGTTACGCAGCCACGGCCGCAGCCCTTGGCCTTCCAAGAGGTGGAAGTTATACCTCAACGCTCGAGAGCGGCCACCAGAAGATCCGAAAGGCAAAAATAGGTGTCATGAGACAGCTTTTTGGGGCTGACTCGGATTCGCATTGCAAAGCTGTCAACGATGTCATCGCAAATGCCATGCATAAACTCGAACAGGCGGGCACCTCGTTCGTCGATGTATACGTCGAGAAGCTTGATCACTACATGACATACCCGCAGACATACCTTCAGAGATCGAGGAGCGATATAAATAGATTTCTCGCGACAAAGCCACACCTCCCCCAAGATATCGCCGAAATCATACCCAAAGTTCCAGAGAAATCCTACCTGGGCATGTTATGTGCGGTGGCGCATGGGCCGGAAGACCCTTTGACTGATGCAACCTTCGCCGGTCGATTGCTCGAGCGGGATGCCTTCAAACGTAAGATTGACTGCCTTATAGCGTCAATGGATCTCGATGCAATCCTTTTTCCCGACGTGCAGATCCCCCCGCTCGCCATCGATGATGCGGCTACGGAAAGATTGATGATCAACGGCGAGGAGAACTTCCCTACCAACACGTTTCTCGCTAGCATTACCCGCCTGCCGGCAATTTCAGTACCAGCCGGTTTTACGAGAGACGGACTCCCCATTGGACTAGAACTGGTTGGTTTGGAGCACCAAGAGCAAAAACTCTTGGAGTTGGCATATGGAGTTGAGGCAATTGTAGGAGCTAGGCGGCCGCCCCGCGGCCTATGACTGGAATATTAGCCTCGCAAAATCACCTGAACAACACTAATAGTCAAAATTGCACTTGTTGGTCTTGTTAGCAAGCCCGTGGGGACTCGCCGAATTTGGTCCGAGATAGCCGCTCTGCCTTTTCGATAAGCTGGGGTTTCACTTATTCAGGTGGTTTACTTCAGACCCTTCTGCCAGCGGTAACTTCCCGGCCAAGAACGGCTAGGAAAATGTGTTTGAGAGCAACGAAAAGTTGCTCTATTCCTAGATTTACCATCGGCGATTGCCCCCAGATCTCTAGACGTACGGTTTCCATTTGGCCTCGCACCACTCCCAGAGCTTAGTTGCGTATCCAAGCCCGCCTTCCTCGACAGGTGTCATGGCAATGAGAAGATCTCTCCGCGGCTTGATCTCGCTATCTGGGCGAACCCGACCCCAAGGAATGATGTGTATCCCGCTGTGCTCCATCGCTAAATCCGGCGAAAGTCTAGCAAATAGAAGCGTATATGTACCATAGATGGGCTCGTAAAGCATAAACGTGTTGAAGAACCACATGAGCAGCGCCGGTGTACCCTCCCATGAGTTGGTCTTCAGATTGCCCGGATTGACTGGCAAACTGAGAATATCTTCGGAAGAATGCCGTCGAGCGAACTCACGCCCCAAGAACCACGCTCCGGTTTTGCTCACTGCGTAGTTCTGAATCAAATTCTTGCCTTCAAGCTCGTCAAAGTTTATCCCATTCCTCGGCGTACTCGTGTCAGCCATCCCGCTCGACATCCAAAGCACGCGTGTGCGGCCACCAAAGCTACCGCGGATCTCACGCTCTGCGAGGGCTGCCGCGCGAAGTTGTGGCAGAAGAAAGGTCGGTAGGAGCAAGGTCGCGATGCAGTGTACGCCGATCATGGGCTCAAACCCTTGGACAGTCGGGACGTCTGTCCCTGCCCGGTAGCAACCACCACCTGCGCTATTCCACAGAACGTCAAGCTTGAACTGTTGTTGCGCGAAAGATTCTGCGGCGGATTTGACCGACTCTAGATCACTGAGGTCCAATGGTAGAAATGTGAGGGTCCCGCCCGTGGATATCACCTCGTCGATAATGCTTTTTATGGCCCCTCGGCTCTGGTCTTCTACCAGCAGCCAGTGCTATTAGAATTTGCAGCGCTGTTGTAGAGAGAAGAGATGGGCTACGATTCACCTCCGATCGCGATGCCATGTAAACGGTGCCGCCAGCTCGATATAGCAGTTTACACAACCCAAAGTCGATCCCAGGATTCCCATCTGTTACTAAGAAGATTCGACCATTTTGCGACCCGGGGGCGACGCTCGCCTCTGTTAAGACCGGGTGGGGAGGGTACGACTAGTACTTGAAGTTGCAAAATCCTCCAAACAGATCCATGACTCCTTGGTCTAAGGTGGATTAAATAGCGGGAAGGCCAGCAGTGTCAATATTAGTTTGTTCCGATTGTAACAGGCGAGTGCCAAGATTGCGATGGAAATCGAAACGACGAGAGCATGCGTTGGCTCGGTTGCGCTGGGGTCAGCGGATCTTACATGAATGCGATAACGTTATACTGGTAAGTAGTAATACTGTAGCGATCCTGGTTTCATGCATACCTCGATATAAGTTGCACAACTGCATCCTAGTTCTTGATCAAAAAGGCCCAGATGAGGCAGGGTGTCTTCGTTGTTAGCAAACGTGAAGCAACCTTCGCACCTGCCTGGCAGCTGCTCTTATGCGGTGAAAGGCTGGGCGGGCATTGGCAACCTAGTTTATGATAGATCTCTCGATTCACATAGGTGACTCTCGGTAGTTTTTAGCAAGCCGGCATCTCTCCTCGTTAATCACACTTCTACTAACCGGCATCGCGCCGCAGGTCTGCCTCGGTGTCCGTGCCGGTCATGGTCTTTCGGTGCTGTGCCGCACTCCAATGTAGCCAATGCTGGACTCCCAGTTTTTGGTGACAAAAAGGATTGGTAGTAGACTTGGGCGTACTATCTTTATTCGGAAGCCATCTCCTCATGAATGGACTTCGTCCATTATTGGATAACGAAGTCTATCTAAAGCCGAAGCACGCGGAGCTGCCCAATTCTCAGCGTCTTAGTTGCGGAAGCCAAGGCCCGTTCATTCACAGCCGAATCGACCGCTTCCGCTTTGGGTATCTAAGGTAGGTACGATAATCCAGAGATGGCTATAAAGCCAAGATCGATGATTTAGACAGTGTAACTCTACGGAATACACTTTGGAAATGGAGCAATGGCAGCCAGGCAATGCAATTGCGACTATACTTTATCTGGCATAGCGTTCCTCATATATCTGGCTAGAGACTGGTTGGAGTGGATCAAAAGATTTTTGTCTGCCGGACAAAATTGGCAACTGAATCAGTCCCTAAGCCGAAAAAAATTTGAGCAGGTTTAGGACCGGGGCCGAACGACGCGATAGCAAATCAGCAACCAGATATCCTGTGCGGTCATGTCGAGGGGTATGGCGCCTGGTGATGTATTGCCTAAAGAACTCATTGAGGTCCAGCTAGGGCAAGTAGACCTGCTGGTAGCGATGTATGCGGCAGAAGAAGAAGCAGCGTCGATTGAAGAATCATCTCGAACCATCGTTGGGCAGCTGAGGGACTGGTGTAGCAGCGATTCGGAGGCTCCGCCACAAATGTCTGCCGGAAGCATTGGCATACTGCTCAAGATAGGATTGGCCAGCGCGCAAGGAGCACAGCCTGGTGTCGAACCCTTGGAGCTGGAAATCTCTATCCCTTTGCTGTCCGAAGAGGGTAACTCCGAGGCCCCGTTGGAGCCGCCGGAAGCCATTGTGAGAGTGCGCCAGCCGGCATGGATGAACAAGGCCGACTTCGCACAGCTGACGGCCGAGATGTCGGATGGCGATTTATTCGCCACCATTGACAACGCTCGTGAGGTGGCGTCTCGACATCTCTCGCGCTTGCAAGAGCGAGCCACGGACACACCTAGACCGGGAATCCAGGCCAGAAAGGAGCCCATAGTTCGCGTGTGGTTTTACTTCCCGTCGATAAGTACCCGGGCTAAGCGAGATGATCTAGTCAAGCACGCGCCTGGGTATGGCCTGACGGGCTTCCTTCTCGCTGGAAAACCCGGTCTTCTTTGCGTGGAAGGGGCGTCGCAACAGGTTGACGACTATATGAAGTTTATCAAGACAGAGAGCTGGGGCGACATCCCAGCGCATCATAAAAAAGTCAGCGAGAGATACAGAGAGGCAGGAAGGCATGTTGAGCGGGCATTTGTCGACATGCGCGAAATAACAGACGAAGTCGGCGAGCGGCGTGGCGAGAGGGCTAACCGTCAGGACATGAAAGCTCTCGAGGCATGGTTGAATGGCATCGGCCTGGGCGGCGCTTTCTCCAAAGTCTTCATATGATACATGCTATATTTTCCTGAAGACCTTTTCTGCATTTCTGCCTAGCTGCTGCTTGATTGGCACTACTGGACACAGCGACATGTTCAGAGGTCTGCAATGCAGCCAGAATATATCAAGCTCGAATCGAATCGCGGGCTGAATGATCCTCTCAGACAGCCACCTCCCACCTCGGCCCTGCCATTCTGTGTAATCTTGGGGTATCGCGCTCGCCGGGATAGACACTTTCTCCTCACCTGAACACCTCTAGATTTTCCTCCCGGATAGCTAGCTACACTGAGATTCAGCTGCTATGTGCAGCTCAGTCTAGAACTTCGGTAGTGGGAAAGCTTATATCAAGCTTTGAGGGATATAATACCCCAGCCCATGAAAGATTTATCTCCCGAGGGATATGTCGATGTTGAACGACTCATGTAAACTCTCTGATTGGGCAGTTGATTTAACACCTGAGGCGATAGTTCTTGGGTTCCCGAGCTTGAGCATCTAATTTTGAAGTGTTTTTTGAGGGAGCATTGTACCTAATGAGGGAAGAGGAGCTCCAGCGAGACATCTTGCACCCTTCGTGGCCACTTCCATCCCACCACCTCAGCCCGTAAGAAGGCTGCACTTTACACCAGTTATACCCAGCTGAAGCCGGCGCTCTTCTGTAGAGCCGAACAGGAATCTTGAGTGCTCCAACCCAGGTAAAGCACCCTGCATAGCAGGGGAACAAGAGGCTCAATAAGACAGGCCGCGTGTCCCCATCATGTGTTGGCACTGCCTCCTTCGTGCTCCATCTATCTCCCACGCCCGCGCCTAGCGATGGCAACTTTGATCGCCACTGCATTCATGGGTCGTGGACCTGCCTCCGGTCGGTCAGATAAGAATCCGGAAGGACCGTACCTTGGAAAAGATGCAACAGGCTGGGCTGTCGCGCTGCGCTGTACGGCGCCTGTAGCGCTTGTTTGGAACGTCGTAGAACAATTGTATGTCATGCGGAAGGCACTATATCAAATAGAATTGGCGGTGGGAAACCAAAATAGCTCTAGAACCGCTGCGCTTTGATCTCGCTCGTTATCTATCTTGGCTCGCATGATATCCGTAGACACTCTCGGCCTGGGAGTGTGGAGATGACAGGGTGCAGGGAAATTTGACAAAGCAAAATCTACGGGCATGACGCGCAGAACTCGTTGCTGGTGGGCGACAGGTGGGTCGGTATGTGCGGGAGGGCACGACAGCGGAGTAACGCTAGACTATTCCTGTGTGTAGCGAGAGGATCAAACAGGGATGTGGAGGGCTCCTCCTTTTACCACCCTCCATGTGGTTAAATTGGGGTAGAGGCCCAGCCCAGCGCCGCGGGGGGGGGGCAACGGTTGGCATTGTCCTAATGTGAGGACTCGCGACGTCGTCCTGTACGGCCTTTCGACCTCGTCGCGAACAGCAACGCCACCATGGCAGGCCAAGAACTCACGGCGGAGAAGGCGGCGAGAGTGCTTCAGAGCATTGGGGTTACCCAGCTGGACCATTACACATACGTCTTGTGTGGATTTTCCAACGTCGGCGTCGACGCACTCGCGAGTCTGGTAAGTCCAATGACCTTCCCAAGACGAGCATGCGATCCGGTAGCAATCCGGTAGCCAGCCCCCAGGCTAACCTGAGGCTAAGGGTGCTTCCTCGGGTGACACCAGCAATGTCTACCAGAGCTTCGATGGAACCCACACCCTCGATAAAACCGTACATGGGATTTCCATGGATGCAACTACGACGACGTTGGCTCCTGATAAACTCTTCAAACAAGAGGGCCATGAAAGAGGGATGGAACTCGTTCGGGCAGCCTTCCGGGACTGTGAAGGCTGCATGTACGTTTACGATGTGGCGAACCGGGCAAGCTTCGACAGCATCGCTCGTCTTCACAGCAACATGGATGCCGAACTCCAAGTTACGACCGGCAAGACATCGCGATCCAGCAAGATCATCAAACCTATGATTGTGATAGCGAACAAAATTGACTTGCCTGAGGCAGAGTGGCAAGTTTCCCACGAGGAGGGGAGGAGATGGGCAGAATCGATTGGGGCAAAGCTGATGCCCGCTTCGGCCAAAACTGGCGAGGGTGTCATGGACTGCATCCTGTCTATGGCGAGTCAGGCAGTCATCACGAGAGCAAGGGTCCACCTAGAAAACGAAACCTTCTTGGCCAGCTTGCTCTCTGACGTGCCCAAGGCTCCCACGGGTATCCGGCCGCCTCCTGGACGACAGCATCCCCGGCAAACCGGCACCCAAAGGCCCGAGCAGAAACCAGTGACGAGAAGGGATGAACGGCAAAAGAACCCGGTATTGTATGGAACGGCATCCGGGACGCCCCAGGAACCACCGAAAAAAGCACTGAAACACGGCGATGAGTCGTCTGGCAAATCGCGGAGCTGGATGAGCAAGCTCTCGGCCGCGCTCCGGCCGGGGGCTGGACGCACTCGCAATCCGCCGTCTTCACAGCAAACAGGCGGCGGACCAGGTACTGACCGCATTGATCAGGTGCCAAAGAGTACGGAACCAAGCTTCACAGCCTCATTAAGTTCTCGATCAGTGGCTCCTTCTAACGCGTCGACCGCGAGCTCTTGGCCCGAACTTGGTCATGTAGACTCCAAAGCAGCTAGTGCACATGCACATGCACATGATACCCGGAGGTGACTTATACGGCCCAAAAACCGAATTACCGTTTAAGCGATCTTCTTGGCATGGAGTTTGGGGCTACCGGTCAGGTTGTGATTCAAGCATCTTCATCCTAGAAAAATCACCATCTTGCGTATACCTAGGCACATACGCCTACATGAGCGGGACTAGCATGTATTTTTCCAGCGTGTTGATTAATTGGTTAACTCGTTGAGACGTACGGGATATTTTGAGACATAGAAGCAAGATACCCAACTCTTTCTAGCACAAGATCAAAGTAGTGGCGAAGCCAACCCATGAGAGGAGCGGCTGTTCAAATACACTTCCGAGAGATCTCGGTTTGAAAATATACCCCATTTTCCCTCCCAGAAACCAAACTTTGAGGTTTAGCGTTTTTGCTGCATGGAGGTAGAGAGCGATTCCCAGAAAACGCATCTTTCCTCTTGGGCTGGGGATACACTCTCCATACGGTTATTATTGAGCTCGAAGATGAGACGTGAGTGATTAGATGAAGTGGTAGATGCCCACGACTCCCACTGCGGCGCACCCTTGTTCTTCTTTGCGTTTGGGGACAGCGTCCGGACGAAAGAGAGCCAGTAGCCCATGAGAACAGGGATCATTGGGGTGTTGTAGCTATACCAACTGTCATCGGCTAAACCTTGGACATTATCAGGGCCTAGGACGCCAGGAAGTTCATAAAGATGCGGTACGCCAAGCCCCGCCACATCGTTCTGAACGTTGTAGATGTTGGTTCTATAGGACCAGGTATGATCGGCGGCGTTAGGCCAGTGCTTCTGGAAGGCTTTAAGGATGTTGACCCCCACACATGTTAAGCCAGCCTCGCCAAAGGCTGCTGAGATAGAAGGGAACCAGGCCGCATGCTGAGAAACGGGTTCCTGCAAGGGGTAATGCGCTACAATCCGCGCTGTGTCTTCGTCTGTGAGAGATGGATAGTTAACCTGCATGAATGTGCCGAACTCTTCAGTAGTAGAAGCATTCGGCGCAAAGTAGGAGCCCTCTGCAGTCTCAAATTAGTCTAATATAGTGGACGGGGCATCTTGGTCCCACCAGATATGACGCGGACTCACCATTGGTGTCATCTCCGAACAACACAGGTATCTTGACGAAGTTGCCCTTCTCATAAGCATGATAGGGCAGCTCGGGTATCAGTTCGCGGTCGACACAGGGCGACCAGTAGAAGAGAGGGAGAGGTGTTGGTGGCTTTCCTGGGAAGGGAGAGGGAATGTTGGCCGCTTGCAGCGCCGCTATATCCTTGCCACGGAGACAATCAAGTTGATCCGCACTGTTATCGCACTCCAGTTGCTGTGAAACACGGGTGAACTGCCATTCAAGATCCGTACAGTCTGGCTGCGCCGGGAAGAAGACGGACTCGGCTATGGCGCCAACGAACAATTTGTCGTCCCTGCCACCGTTGGCAACGAGGTGCAAGGCCACGGAACCCGCGCCAGCTGAGGCGCCATGAATGACCACATGGTCAGGATCACCGCCGAACTAGGACAAGTAAGCGTTCTGCGGTGCGGCCTCTGTTGGAATCGACGGACAGGAAGCAGCGCCTCGGGGGACGGTGAGTTGGGGATTTGCGTACCTTGGCAATATAGTTTTTCACCCATTCAAGGAGAAACCTCTGGTCTTGAAACCCCACGTTGAGATCCCCCTTCTCGCGAACCTCATTGCCAGCAAGAAATCCCCATAGGCTTACGCGATAGTTGAAATTGACGAATATCACGCTGCCACCGGACTTTTCAACAACCTCGGATCCGTTGTAATTAGCATTGGTGTTTTCGATGTATCCTGAGCAAGAATGATATAGTTAGTCGTCTCTGGAAGGAGAGAAAGATATGTCGAGTCGAGCCGCCGAAGATGACTAGGATGGCCTCTTACCTCCTCCTTGGATGAACACCCAAACGGGCAGCTTGGACTTGGGCGTTGCTTGCTTGGGCTTCCACACGTTGACGAATAGACAGTCCTCCGACTGGCCTTGATCAAGCCCGGCGGAGAGACCTAGGCATATATCACCAAACTAGAGTGGACGAAATTTTCAATTAACTTCGAACTCCTTTTCGTCTAGGATTTCTCCCATACCTTGTTAGCAAGCTGCGGAGTGGAAAACGTCTCTGGCGGTGCAGGCGCCTTCCACCGCAGATCGCTCAACGGCGGTGAAGCAAAACGCATGCCCAGGAATTGCGAAACCCCGTTTGGGAGCTGCGTCCCAACATAGGTACCATAGTCCAGGCTCACCCGGGCTTCGTCGCTGCATTTGACATGGCCGGCATTGGAAGCGGCCAAGGGTACTGCCTGGATGAGTCTGAGGAAGGCACAGACCCAGAAGAACAAAGAACGAAAGCAGAGCAATCCCATATTATGATAGTTCACGTACTAAACCACGTGTATATCTAACAGTGGTAAAGAGAGCAGCTGTCGGATTGTATGGGATTAAAGGGTGCTAGGAGACTCAAGAGAATAGTAGGAGATGAACACTGTCTGCAAAGTCTTTGGGCAAATGATAGTTCTTCGGGAGCCTCATTATATAGTCACGATGAAACCCAATCTTAGAAGTTAACCATATACTGCTCCCACGTTTATTATCACTTTGTAGCCGGACTGGCGGATGCAATTTTGATCTGGCCGCTGTAGCTTTCCCGGGGATTGATTGCAACTTGCGCTATCTCCATTGTGTAGGCACAACAAAAAAAAAAGGAAGTCGAGGGTACCATTCAGTGATGTAATCAATACGATTCGGGAAATCAGAGGAGCTGTTTGATACGAGTAGTGGCTAGTATTAGCTATCCAATACGAGTGACGGTTAGCCTTCGCAGCTGTGCCGTGGACACTGCGCATCGCTGTGGAACAAAGGTCCCGAAAGACTGGGACTAGGCTATTTCATGACCCGGAGAGGTGTGCGGCGGAGGTGAGGCTTGCGGCACGGAACCTGCCACCTTGCCTGAGCCAACATGCGCCGCGTTGCATGAGCGACACGGAGAATCCTGGAAATCAAGGTGCCGATGGAAAATATACCAGAGATAATTTGTCCGAATTTGAAAGACCCGGATCAACCTAATGGATGCCAGAGGCCAATAAAACGCCTTGTTTAATTGCCCAGTTAGTACCCCTGTACTCGCCCTCACGTCCTCCGCATGGTATATTCCGTGTGCTGGTGACAATACCGGAGGGAAGAAGCGCCTCTCCTTTCGGACGACACTAGGATTTCTCTCACTGCTTGTTGATCGTTACGTCTGAGCTTCCTAGATAGCTGCAGAGTATTAAGCCGTGTTCTACGGCTCCTATTGGAGCTGCGTTTGATCCCAAGTGGCATTGGATGAGAGACAACGTATTACCCTCATATAGACGATTAGCTGGAGCACTTCATACAATTTCATGAACAGGTCATGGCAACTTGTCAAGTCCATGCCGTGAATGGGGCAAGGAAAGGAGGTCGGGACCTTAAAATCGAAAGCCATCTCCCGTGGACTAGCACATCCCTCTCACTTCTCACGTTCACCCGACTTCTAGGAAAAAGAACGGTTCATAAGCGCTAACCATTTTGTGTTAGTTTTTATTGGGACCGACTTGAAAAGAACAATTTTTCCTGCTTAGAAGGATATGGGAGTGAAACTCATTTTCTCCTGTATCTCTTATCATTTGCTACGTGAGATTTGCCGTCGCTGGCCTAGTTAGGTGCTGTGCTGGAATCCTGGCTAAAATTCATCCTCAGCCGTCTTCAGCTGATGCGCTCCATAGACCTGAGGAAGAGCGTTGGCCCTCGCCTTGACTTTGAAGTCATCTTCCGCCGTCTTCAGCTGATGGGCACCATAGACTTGAGGAAGAGTGTCGGCCCTAGGTTTAACCTTGAAGTCATCCTCAGCCGTCTTCAGCTGATGCGCGCCATAGACCTGAGGAAGAGTATCGGCCCTCCGCTTGATCTTAAAGTCGTCTTCCGCTGTCTTCAGCTGGTGGGCGCCATAGACCTGAGGAAGAGCGCCGGCCCTCGCCTTGACTTTGAAGTCATCTTCAGCTGTCTTTAGCTGATGGGCACCATAGACTTGAGGAAGAGTGTCGGCCCTAGGTTTAACCTTAAAGTCATCTTCAGCCGTCTTCAGCTGATGCGCGCCATAGACCTGAGGGAGGACGGCTTCAGCTGTGGCGCAACTGTAATTAGATTGCAGGTAGATAGGCAGCGGGGTCTATTTTCACCTACGAGCGGCAACAGGCGCGGCAATGCTCAGGCTCACTGTAGCCGAGACAGCAAGAAGGACCTTGGAAAGGTACATCTTTTTCAATGGGTCTGATGGGAAAGGTGTTGTGTTTCTTCTGGGAAAGGTAACTGTGAATTGCTTGAGAAACTTGAAGTATTAATACGATCTGGCGCCGGCTGCGACTTGCCGGGGTTTGGAGAGGGTGGCAACGGTGTTGGATAGTCTAAGGCTGGAGGCTCGCGATTCAATTAGGATTGCTTATCACTTTGGGCAGCTGCCTAATCTGGCAACCGATTCTAACTACCTGGTTGGAAGTTAGTGGTAGGGGCCACGTCCCCGCCGTATTACCTCAATGGTCAGTCGATGATACACCACTTCTGCAACTCTGCCGCAAGCTCGGAGATCTCTTATTCGTAAAGGAAGGTGGGTAAGCGATGGACATGTCGTTACCGGGCCTGAACTAATCACGGGGTGAACACTTGACCATTGTAGATGGATAGACCCACGCTGGTAGCCGAAGTTCTTTGGCGATTGGAGAGGTTTGCGAGGGAATTTGGCGGGTATGCGTTTCAGACGTAAAAGTCCGAAGGAATGCGAGGTGGCTAAACCTTCCAAACCAGACCTGCCTCTTTGAGGCATCTTGGTTAAATAGAAGCAACCTTTACTAAGCTGATGCCTTGGCAAACGCAAAGCAACCATCTCAAGACCGTGATAAGTGCCCAGTTCATCTACAGCCCCTTAGCCGCGCCCTGCTTACTCCTCAGACCTGTGCTTCTCTCACCGCCCGACTCTCAAAATCGCTCACATCTGGATTGAAAATTCCCCGGCATGGAGTATGAACAACTAAGTGAATCTAAGGAGTCACTACTGCCGGGCGAGGGTCCTCCCGCCCGATGGAATACTCCTCGATCTAGCCGGAGCGCATGGGTCAAAGCATCTATTTGCTTGAATTGTTTCTTGCTCCTCGTGTCGGTGGCACTGCTGGTCGATCGCCAGCATGAGTTCATACCACGAAAGCCAAACTCATGGCTGCGCCAGACCTCGTACTATTGTACGTGCCCAGTCGAGGATGCCCCCCTAAGGCCAGCTAAGACTAACAAGACCCAGCGCCATTATGGGGAACAAGTCTAGAGAGTAATCTGAGGAAGGAAGATCACCTGATGGATGGTAGCCTCTTCGAGACGACCAATCCATCGCGTTATCGCAACGGTCTGTCGCCTTCCGACGACGTAGAGAAAGCCTGGCAGGAGATTGAATGGATCCGCACTTTCCCCATTACCGCTGAGGATGTGAGGCGAATTGGCAAGGATCCGGAGCTGGTGGCCAAATTCCCGATCGAGTACGGGTTCGGAGATGATGCCTACGTGGCGCAGCTCGACATCTTCCACCAGCTTCACTGTCTCAATCTCCTAAGGCACGTTGCTTGGGGCGAGTTCGACCGCGACGGCAAGACGGCAAAGCGGCCCTATTCCGATCTGCACTGGATCCACGTCGCGCACTGCACAGAGGTTCTACGGGAGAACCTGATGTGCAGTGCCAACCTGGACATCATCACTTTCAACTGGAAGGAGACGCAGGACCTGCCATTTGCCGATTTTAACGTGAACAAAAAGTGTACCAATACCGCCGTCATCATGGAATGGCAGCAGAAGAACACAATTGAGACGGAGAGAGCCAGGAACTTTACTCGACCAGCCGGCGCCAAAGAGGTTCCAATCAGCGACGAGTACTTCAGGATCTTTGGTGTCGAGAGAGTGGATCTCCATCCGGGCGAAGCACACGAGCACTCGTACAAAGGGACCTCCTAGGCCCGAGTGTAAGTGACATGGCCTTGTACAGTATATGATCCCTAACTGCGAGCCGGTAATCCCTGGGACGCCGAGGAGCGGTGTCCATGGCGCCTGGGATACAGGCTGCCTTGATCGCTACACAGGACTAATCGGCCTTGATTGAGGGGAAGACTTGGAGGCAGACGCAGAACAAAGTAGATATGATCCTACTTATATTGCTTCTTGTCCATCTCAAGTTCTTTTTGAATTCGTGACGACGCACCTGTCCGAACGTGTTCTCTGGCATCGCTGCCTCTATCTCATGACCACTCTTTCCCATACTCTGGCAGGCTTTCCAGCAGCTCTAAGCTATTGTGATCTTCAATAGCCGCGCTATGCCTTGCCGACATGATGTTTACTCTTTCCTTTGACTGCATAATCGGCGGTGTGAGGGCCCAAGCGAACCCATGCAGGTTGTGCTTCCGGTACTCAAACCACGCTTCATCCTTGCTAAATTTCGGCCCCCCGGCTGCGTGCAGCTTTTCAAGATAATGCTCGAATATACCTTCTTCGTTCCGTCTTCTTTCCTCAATCTCTAAGGACCCAACAATGAAATAGGCCACGTCGTGAATCGCGGAGCCGGTGTGCACCCCCTGCCAGTCCAGGAAGCCAGGCTCTCCGGCAGGCGTGACGAAGGTGTTTCCGATATGAGAGTCTCCATGCAGCACGCACGTAAACTTCGGGTCGGTGGAATTCCATAGGCACTTGTATGCTTTGATCATGCGCTCTCGATCAACGAGGTGGGCCGGGACAGGCGGCCGAGAGTCGCCATCGAAGCGACCTGCCCAGGGTTCCGGACCCATCATGTTCAAAATCACATGACGCAGCGACATCGCCTCCAATAGCCAAGGGTACTTCTCGGCCCCCGCCCCCCAAGTTTTTGCATGGAGGAGAGCCAGCTGTTCGACCCCTGCGCGGACGCGCTCGATAGGAAACGATACAAGGGGGTCGCCGAATGTGCTCCCGGCGGCCTTGAGATCTTGCATTACCACGATACCCTGGCCGGATTTCGTGTCTGTGGCGCACCAGTACGAAGGAGGCGTTCGCATGTTGAGCAATGGATCCAGATAGTAGAAAAAGGAGGCCTCAAGGCGATATACACCCATCAGCATGGGGTGGATGGCGAGAAGGGCGGTATTGAAGCCTCCCTTCACGCACACATGCTTCGGCGCACCCTCCTCTGGGTCCTCATAGTTAAGCGACACAAGTATCTTGCTGCCTGTACCGTGAATCTCCTCGACAATGGTGGCAGTCGTCACTTTCCGGCCGAGAATGTCGGTAAACCACTCCGCTGTGAGCTGCTCAGGTCTAAGCGGCAACTGGTCGCTCACACCAATGACACCTTTGGCACCTGATGGAATGGGGAAACTAGTTAGACCGCCCATGTTTTACCGAGTCAAACACACAATCGTCCATGTCTTGTTGCTCCGAGGGGATACCTATTATATGATGCAATTTATGGCCACCACCAAAGCGTGTGTGAAAGGTGGGGTGGGTTGGGCTCGAAGGAAGTGGAGAAGAGATCGGTCGTCAAACAGGTTAATTACCTACCTAAGTAAGCTATCTAGGTAGGTACAGTAATAGCTGGAGGTGAGGTACTTTTTGTACTTTCTGCACTTTTTGTCCCTCTGCAGCCGAGGGAGGGCGACAACCCCGGTATTGGGGACGGCACCATGTCGCTGTAGGATTTAGCGCCACTCACTAGGAGATCGCTAGGAAGAAACCTTGTAGTCAGTGCTGCTGGCATTAGAGCTAGAGGTATCATCTTAGCTTTGGCATAGCTGGTGAAAGGAGCTTTTATCAGAACTTATGAGGATCTATCGCAGTAAGTATACCCAGCTATTGGTCGCACCAGCCTGATTGCAGCTTTCCTCGCGCCAATCAACTTCAGGGGCCAGTCACCTAGGTAGTAGCATAAATGGTCCTTAGTCCAAGAATGGGGTTGGTAGGGCTAGGACTATATTTATTAGGATCCGGCGCTTGAAATCTGTACATTTATATTTCCGGACAGCAGGTGTCTGGGAAATATATGTACTTTCCTCCATAGGAGGATAGCTCTGCGAGCAGCGCGAGCATGGAGATGAAGATGATTAAATTCATCTCCAGGAAAGGAACCGTAACTCTTAGAAATGGACATATTTCTATTAACTGGGCAATAGATCACCGATGATTGAACGTGGTGCAACGTTTATTGAGTGCTGGGGCTAATGATGACGTGTCGGAAGCGGTACAAGGTAGATAGGCGATGCAAGTTAATGCAGTAATATTTGTATGGAATCTTCTCTAGCTCTTGTGTGTTTGCTTACGATTAACCAGAAATTATCGGCTAGAAATTATGGAAGATGCCTTCTCCAGCGCAGTAGCAACTGTCCCTAACCACTGGTTTGCTCCTTCAATGTCATTCTTCTCTAGGCTTTCCAGAACTCCGGGGAAAGCAACACCATCGTAGCCATACCACAGGCCAGGTGCAAATATCTGGAAGTCAGGATGTCAGCTTCAACACTGCTGATCGCATCGGCGTAGGCGGACTAACCATGTGTCTGTACCACGGCCTACCAGGCAGGCCACCATTCTTGTCCAAGAGGAAAGACCTCTCCAGGTTGATATACTGCTTGTTGACCTCAACTATCTCTGCCTCGTCTCTGACCTGGGCGTCCATCGCCTTGAGAGCACAGGCCCGCGCGTCGAGGTTTTGGGCGGCTTTGTCAAACGCCACTATCGCATCCTCAAGCGGCTGCCAATCAAGTGACCTTCCAGCCTCCTTCAGTTTTAGTGTGGCAAGGTGCCTCTGTAACGACTCAGAATAACTCCCGGCCTCAAACTGTATCAGATGTACGCCTGCGAGGCGCACAGCCAAAAGCCCAAAGATCTGCGCCATCGCACGGTGTTTCTTAAACCCCACATCGCCGAAGTGCTCTAGCCAGTAATAGCTGTCATAGTTGGAGTGATATGGATAGACAGATGTACCCTGCCTATTAAATATCATATCCACGGACGGGATACCAAGATGGTCGAAAAACACGGTGTAGTCGCTCCCAGTGCCCATCAAATCCAGCAGAGGCTGCTTAACATTGGGGTTTCCTCTTTGTTGATCGCTTAGCCAGTCATCAAAGACAAGCTTGCCTTCATTTACCGGAGAAGGCACCTTATGGGTTATGTCACGGAGCACTGAATCTAGTAGGGGACTACCCGTTGCGCCAAGGACATTGCCACCATTTGTCGACTCGTCCACATTGATATCTGCAAGAGCTTTTTAGTACCGCCCCGATTCCTCTTTTCAGTGGGACTTCTAACTTACAAGCAACGCAATTACGGCTCAGAAACTGCGCGTTATGCTCTCCCCACTCTGTCGACCCAACGAGACCGTACTCTTCATTGTCCCACGAGGCAAGAATACTGTTGCACTTCTGTTAAAATCGACCAGAATTGCCAACCCCAAGAAGCAGGACTGTTTACTCACATCTTCCTGTAAGGTTTCCACCCTTGCGAGACCAGCACGCCGAGGCCCCGTGCTACCTCGTTGATTGCCGCGCTGCCACTCACAGGGTCTACAGCGCCGGGACACCATGAATCATGATGGTTCCCCAGCACAATGCATTCGTCTGTTTCCCCGCTAACTGTGCCGATAACGTTATAGATGGGTGCATATCGATATTCCCCTTCTCATGTAAGCCGAGCACCTCATAGATAATGCGAACTCCGACCCTACCTTCATTATATAATGAAACCTTTACTCGGCTAGGCCCCGTGTAATAGTTAACACCGTCAATCTCGCCTTTCCAATCAGCGCCGGATCCGCCAATCTCATCGGGGCTAAGACCGCATCCATTAAGTGCAAGTAGAAACGGCGTCGCGTCGGCGAAGGAGATGGGCAGAGACGGGATCGTGGGAATGGCGTGTGTAGGATCCAACCTCTTCGTCTCATCCCCGGGTAAGCTCGGATAGCCAGGAGTGGACGGATCCCCGACTGCTACCGAAAAGAAGTCCACGCTCCCTCTCTGGATGCTCTTCGGGTGGCGGGCTGGGCCGTGAGGATAGTGCTGGTAACCGTTCTTCGCGGTATACTCGCCATCCTCCTGCGGATCGTTGTACATGACAACGCCAGCGGCGCCAAACTGCTCTGCAGCACGGACTTTGAGACCGCGAAACACTTTCCCATATTTGCAGATGACGATCTTGCCTTCGACCGACACACCGCGCGCCTTCATGAGCTGAAAGTCTCCTATCGTGCCAAAGTTGGCGTACACAAGCTCGGCACACACGTTGCCGTTGGCGCTGAAGCCGTGGAATGCGGGAAGGGAGTTTGGTGGCGCGGATGTAGGATCCTCAGGCAGCTCATCCTCGGTGAGGCTCGCTGTGAATGCAACGCTGTCCTCACTTCCCCGGCCGTGTAGTCGCAATGAGGAGCCTATGGGGAAGTTCTGCAAGACATCGTAGCGCACCAGCTCAGTGGGAATGCCGTAGGATAGCCACAGGTCGCGAATGCTTTCGGCATGTGCTAAGTCCCCGGCAAGATGGCTGTCGCTGCTGTATAGTCGAGACCAATGCCGTAGCTTGTCTATCTGCGGGGTGTCCAGCATAAACTGCTCTACTGCCTCTTGGCCCCATGCCTTGGTCATTTTCGATCGGCCAATTCTTGTCGACCAGCCTCCTGCTTCTTTCTCTGATGCTCCCGGTCGGAGTTTGCGGCTACGATTGGTCTTTGGATACTCGGATCCTTATCATTCCCGATTCCAGAACCAATCGTCTCACCGAAGAATTCCCTTAGCAATACGATATCCGGTATCGGTCACCGGCCCTGAGCAGAGGCGAAGGCCCACCGAAGGCCCGCTCGTGGGTCCAGATTAGCCAACTCCGTCGGTGACCCACGCCGAACTGACAATCAGCTAAAAACGCCTAGGGTGTATTTTTGCGAGTTGGCGGCCCATTTGTACAAGCGCCTCTGATGGGGAACATCCACTCGCTTGGAAGCACTAGTCCAGGACTGACATGGCTGCAACTTGTCAGGAGCTGCCAGAGGTACAGCATCAGTCAGATATTGTCCCAAGGCACATGGTACTAATCAACAGTATCAGGTCGTTGCGATGCCGCCGCCGTAGGTTGGATGCGCAGCATCAGAATATTGCGTTCTCCTAGGCTTCGACATTACCCTATCCGCAAATGTCCATGATCACCCGCACGAACATCCTTACACAGTCTAAGAAATCAGAAATATCAACCTTTTCGTCCGGTCTGGTGTTATACCTCCCTCCGGGCCCACAGACAATGCCCTCCATGCCCAACTTCTTATACATGTGCCCAGCGTCTGAGCCGTAGAAGCAGACTGGCGCAAGCACCCCAGTGGGCTGCTCTTGTCCTCTGACCTCGAAGTAAGCCCTGTTGAGAGACCTGACAATTTCCGAGTCCCTGGGCACCTCAAACGCAGGCATAGTGTCGTCGGCTCTTGGCGCAAGTTCGTAAGTCATTCCCGGAAACCGGGTAGCCGTCTTCTCGATAGTCTCCCGAAGCGTCTCCAAAACATCGTCGCGGCTCTGCCCCGGTGCGAATCTCGCAGCTCCGGATATTTTGCACACGTCTGCCACCTGCGGCGGCCTCCATTCCGCCAGCTCCCGACCCAAGGCACCGTGGACAACCCCGACTTGGCATCGGTTGCACTTCTCGTGGTCCTTGCTCTTGGCTCCGCGGAAAGTCAGGCCGTTTAGCTTGGGAATCAATTCGCAGGCGGCCATGATGGCATCGACAGCCTCCTCCCGGGCGGACATGTGACGCGTGATGCCGACGAGAGTGATGTCGAAAACCACGGATTCAGCATGCATTGTGATGGCCCGTATGTCCGAAGGTTCGCAATTAATAAAATAGTCTGCGTTAATCTTCCCCTGTTCGATCAGGGCAACGGTACCAACGCCGCCCTGGAGCTCACCGACCACATAGGTCAGTATCACGTCTCCGCGTGGCTGCCATCCGCTCGCTTTCAAAGCTTGGACGGCACAGTAATATGCGGCACAGCCAGACTTCATGTTGCTCACTCCGATCCCGTAGATGAAGTCATCGTCCACTTTTCCTTCCCACGGGTCGACTGTCCAGCCTTCGCCGACGGGGTTGGTGTCCAAATGCCCATTGAAGAGCAACGACCTTGGCTTGGTCGACTTGTCGCCTTGACCTGAGCCCTTCCAGGTTCCGACAGCATTTTGGCGCTTGCCCCCATCGAACGGGCATACGCTGGCATCGAGTCCGATCTCTCGCATTCTCTCAGCCATGAAGCTAGTGGCTTCCAACTCGCCATCGGTTTTGGAGTAGCTTTTGATCTGCACAAGTCTCGAGAGAAATGTGAGACATTCCTCCCGATTGATGTCGGGAATCTGCACGGTAACCATCATTAGGAGAGCAGGCGTAGTGATCGACTATGATTCTTTTCCTTTCCAGCACAGACGGATGCTCCGTTTTGAAAAGCTGATGGGTAGTACATCAGAAAAAATGGCAACGTCTATTGGGGTTGGCTTGGTGCCTGTTTCGGTAGGCCGATCTTGATTTCCCTAATGCCCCGATATAGGCCAGCTAATGTCTGGTGCGCTAGTCCAACCTGGGCTTAATGGTGCCATTGCTTCGTTAATTCCCTCCCCACATCCACTGGAACGAAGCAGCAGTCCGGATGCTTGCATCCGCCCAGATTCGAAAGAGCGCCGTTCCAAAGAGCCAGATGGCCCCCAGGTTCTGGCTCAGAAGGCTACACCGGGATCGGCTACATACCAAAGGTCTATGTTGAGTCCGGCCAAGCTTTGTCAGCCTCAAAGGCCCTTTCTGCAAGAGGATCTGTCCCCTCTGAATCGTTCTCCCAAATGACCTACAGGCTCCGCATATCTCTCTCTGTCTTCCGTAGAAGCCACATCAACGAAGACCGGGGTGTTGACTAGAGCCTGTCCAACTGTTTGACCGAGAGGAAGCCTCAAAGTGGGCATGCAAGATCGGGGTTGCATCCCGCCCACTCGGGCCTCATCGGAACACGGTCAGATAACGACCCACCTAGCTCCATGAGATCCATGCTCCTCCGTCGCTGTCCAACCAGAAACCGGCGTTTCTTTCGCGCTCTTTTTTAAAAAAGATAAGAACGCATGGGCGTAACGCTTGAGGGTTCAAATTGGTCATTGCATGATCTCAAGTCAGCGTGGACATTCATGTTAGATCTGGGGTATACATTCGAGTCGTTCGCAACCAAGTGCCCTCATCAGTGCCCTCATCATAGCATCCCCTCAAGAGCTGCTGATGCCTTGTACTCCAGAACAAGTGCTAGATTGATTACCACTAGATTGTCATGGCTCCTAGTGACGAAGTCCACGTGGGCGCAAGCTCGTCCCCCGAAGCGGCTCCCGACAACACGGCCGAGGCTCTGAAGGGAGAAGTCGCCGACGAGGGATATGAGTTATTCGAAAGGACTGGCCGGGAAGCTGTTACCGAAGAAGCGAGCAATGCAGTGCGGCGGAAGCTCGACCTCCGGCTGCTGCCGCTCATGTGCTTTCTTTACGGCCTAAATTATGTTGATGTAAGCCTTGTTTCGCAGTTGTTGATTTCTTCCTCTTGGTATATGTCTCACGAACACTGCTTCCGAGACATACTCCGAACGCACGCATAAAAGGCAATTTATTGACTGAGAAACCTG
Source organism: Thozetella sp. PMI_491 (assembly GCA_021432635.1). NCBI lineage: Eukaryota > Fungi > Ascomycota > Sordariomycetes > Chaetosphaeriales > Chaetosphaeriaceae > Thozetella > Thozetella sp. PMI_491. The sequence continues at coordinate 215,043 of MU270077.1, forward strand.
AATAGAGTCCGTCTCCCCATGCTCCTTTTTGCCATTTTCAATATCGGGAGCATTTGAGCTCCTGCTCTTGGGACATGCTCCGGGTAGCTATAGAAACATCCATTCTGGGAGATTACTGACACTGGGTCATGGATAGAGGTTGCCATGGGCTGGGCAGTACTGTTCAACTTCCGCCAGGACCTCGGCCTTGTCGGTGATCAGTATTCATGGGCAAGCTCTATGTTCTATTTCGCCTACCTGGTATCTCAGTATCCCGCCAACTATATCCTCCAGAGATACCCCACGGCCAAGGTGTTGAGCTGCTCCGTGATTTGCTGGGGTGTCCTAATGCTTGGGTGAGTATCGGGCTATTTTCTTTTCTGCTTAGAATGCTGCTCACCATATCTCTGCCTCCAGTCACCTTGGCCTCAAGAACTTCGCAGGCCTTCTGGTTCTCCGATTCCTTCTTGGCGTTGCCGAATCCGTTGTTACTCCGGGCTTTGTGCTGTACACCTCCATGTTTTATACGCGAAGCGAGCAGGTGTACCGCACGATGGCCTGGGCAGCCATGCAGGGACTCTTCTCCATCATATCCAGTTTACTATCGTTCGGTCTCGGCCATATTACGAACACGGCCCTACGGCCTTGGGAGTATATCTTCCTTGTTCTTGGGCTGCTCAGCATCCTCTGCGGTGTCTGCTGGCTGTTCTTTATGCCCGAAACGCCTAATAAGACTCCCTTCTTAAATGAACGAGAGCAAGCCATTGCGGTTCACCGGGTTGCACAGAACATGATGGGAATCAAGAGCTACCAGTGGAAATCTTACCAAATCTGGCACGCGGTCAAGGACCCTAAGACCTGGCTCATCTTGGCATTCGTTCTATTTACCCAACTGCCCAATGGAGGTCTTACTAGCTTCGGATCTCTCGTCATCTCCGGCTTTGGATTCGACTCATTCAGGACTCTACTTATCGGGCTGCCTTCGTCTGTCGTCAGTGCGGGAGGCATGATAGTCTGGGGTATCTTTTCGATCAAGTACCCAAACCTCAGAACCTGGGGCATGATCGTCCCTCTTCTGCCTGCCATCGCTGGCATCTCCGCTGTCTACGCAACGATGAATACTGGGGCGAACAAATATGGCCGAGTCGTGGCCTACTGGCTCATTAACTCTTACGCAATCACTGTGAGTTCGGTCTACCCCAGATGCGGCATCCAAACGTCTACTAACCCTCAACCCTCATCCAGTGGCCGTTCGCTCTCACCATGGTTGGTCAGAATGTGGCCGGCCATACCAAACGCGCCATCACGAACACAATGCTGCTGGTTATTTTTGCAGCTGGAAATATCGCGGGACCTTTCTTCTTCCGTGCCCAGGACGCACCCGGATATGTGCTAGCGATCGCCACCATTCTCATCTTCTTCTGTCTCGCATTTTTCAGCGGCATTGCTCTCCGGGTCTACATGATTTTCGAGAATCGCAGGAGAGATCGCGTTTATGGCGTGCTGAGCACGGAAGAGAAGGTGGATGGCATGCGCTTGGGGATGCACGATAGAACGGACTTAGAGAACACGGATTTCAGATATGTTCTATAAGCTGATACAATCTATATAAGTTGACCTAGGCCAAGCCTTGGCTGCCTCGAGCGGGGTTAGAGGCTGGGCGACGCCACCGACTATGTATGCGGCTGCGGGCTATGCAGCCAAGCTAGCTAGCCGCCCTGATAGCCACGGTTCCTAAGCTATAATTATACAACTAGTCAAGTATCCTATTAGTGGTGGAGTAAACAGGTAACCGCAGATACTAATCAGACATCTGACTTGCGGCCACTCTACAGCACTCGTACTACCTACTCTACCCTAGTGATGGTAAAAAGCAAGCGGCGGCTGTTTTCATCCTCAACAGGACTGTCAGGGTTAATCCCAACCATGTCCATGGTGCCTTCTACTTTCCATCGCGTCTGCGTCGCCTCCCCAATCTCCTTCCACATAGCATCGAGCGACTCTACACTGTGCCTGTAGCTGAAGCTCTTTTCCTTGATCGCGGCCACATTCCCCGGCTGAACGCTGCCGATCTGCCTGCCGACGATAACCCCCCCTTTGTTCAAGAGTTTCGCGACTTGCTTGCCAGCAGTGATCTGCTCGTCGAGCATAAACAGGTGGAAAAAGGCGCTGCAGTGTATGACGTCGTGGCCGCGCTCCTCCAGGCTTGTCCATACCTCTCCTTGCGCTGCTCCCTTGAAAACGTCGGCAACCACGAACCGCGACTGCAGCGTCTCTCTGTCGAGGAAAAAATCGTAACCCAGTTCCATCAGAGACCTTTCGATATCAAGGCCGACAACGTGCCGGGACGGGACACCGTCTTGGACGAGCTGGCGTAGATCCTGCCCAAAGCAGCATCCTATATCTAAATAGGCGGCATCTGGGCGCTTGAGACGCTCGACAATTGTGTCATACAGAGGATGCGTGAGCAGGGTGAGGTTTGCAAACCGGTAAAGGCCGATGCACGGGTAAGGATTGGCCACAAACCCGCGTTCTCGCTATAGCTCGATTAGGATGTTATGGGCCATGGAGTTTCGGGCCCCGATGCCTACTATCTTGTTGACGTGCTCTACAACCTCAGAACTGGGCACCTTGGAGTAGCTCTCTAGGAGCTTGCGGATAGGCTCGTTAACTTCCGTCAACTCTTGCTGATACCATCCTCGGTTTCGCTCGGGAAATGAGGTTTCGTTCGTGGCTGCCATATTTACAATCAGACTACTCGGGTCGTAGAATCCGTTGATGGAGACGAAAGAGCAGCGAAATGCTGGTTTTGGGTTGGCAGACTGCCCTAATCTCGCTGCAGAGTGTAGGAGTTGAATAAAGAGCACAGGGGCCAAATGAGGAGGGACAGAGGGAATTAAATCACCAGCCAAATGAGGAGGCAGAGGCAAATAAGGGATAAAGCCGAAGATCGGGGCTACGGTCGTAGTGGGCCATCTGACACGAAGCCAATACATCTATCTGGGGTTTGGCGACAGGATTCGTGGTCAATGAGGTCCAAGCTAACAATCTTTCCAGGACCAGAGTCAGCACTAATACCTACCGGTAGGTATTCGTCACGATCCCCGGGAAAGAAGGGCCCCGGATACCGACTATTAGGACTGCTAGCGAGGGGCATAACAAGAGTCTTGGTAAGCGGGAAATCCTCTGTCTCGGGAAGATGCTTGGACTGGTCACGTGAGAGCGCGACCTGGGTCGTGCCGCACGAGTCCCGATGTGGACAGCGGCAGGCAGCAGCCACAGGCAGCTACCGCAGCCTAGGCCAATTTCGCGTGGAGCTAAAGCACCGAAACGCCTATTTCAACCCTCTGCGCGCCTCCTAATGCCCTTGTCCGCGAATTCCAGGGTGCTTTCCAGCAGATCATTCGCACGGCTCCAGGCGTGTTTACCCTTGGAATTTCCCCAACCCCGAGCCAGCAGAATGGTCTCTACACGAAGTGCCCGCGGGTCTCGACCGCCGCAAGCCGAGCTTGTGGCGGAAGAGCAAGCCAATGGCGACCCTCCGGCAGGCACCTCCGCATCGACACGGAAAGCCGCTGAGAGGGCCAGGAAGGGGCGCGCTGGAACTGCACCCAAGCCCAGCAAGCAGAGCAAAGGAGCGAAGGCACCGGACCGCACCCTCTCGGAGGGCAAAAATCACTTGCAATCTCTGCCGCCCGAGATTCTGACCATGGCCCTTGCTAACCTCGAAGATGTGCCGAGTATGAGCGCGCTGGGCCGAACCTGCAAAGCTTTCTATTCCATGATGATGCCTCGGGTCTACGGCCGCATTGCCGTCGCCGCCATGTTTCACGCACACATTCCGAAGCTCATCCGGACCGTCGAGCCTCTTCTCACCATCGCACAGAAGAAGCAGCTGAAGAGGGAAGGCAAGTACCGTGGGCAGCAAGAGCGATATCCCACCGGACTCGACGAGCAGGCAAAGCCCTTTTGTACATCCTGCGTCCGTCAATTAGTCGTGGGTGTCGCGGACCCTGGGAAGAAGCACAAGTACATTGTCGTAAGATATGTGGAAGAGCTGCTCAAGAACCTGGATAATCTGGAGATTCTTGAGACCCGCATACTCACCAAGTGAGTACTCTATACTCGTTGCCGCCCCTTCGCTTCACCCTCATTCCCTCCTAGCACGGCTAACGCGTGCGAAAGGTCGATCGCTGAGAGTCTTGCGGCGCGAAAGAGCCTAAAAGCTCTCAACCTGTTCACGAAGATGCCGGACAATGAAGACGTGACGGCACTGTCGCAAATAAAAAATTTGAAGCACTTGAGCATACACGACACCGACTGGGGTTTCTCTACGCCGTCAAAGATCTTGCAGTCCATAATCAAAAATTCGGCGTCGTCGTTGGAGAGCCTAACCGTTCAGATGGTCTGTCTTCCCGTGTTTTTCATTGCCATTTTCGTCAAAGATCGGGAGCATTTTGGCTGCTGCTCTTGAGAGATGCCTCGGGTAGCAACCTAAATAAAAATCCGCTCTAGAATAGTACTAACACTAAGGCGTGGATAGAGTGGCCTTTACACTAATGGTCATTTGCTGGTCGACTGGGGGTCCCAGGTTCCGGCCGGAGAAACCGCTGCTGCACCCGAGAAAAAAGCCATCTTTCAAGCCTTGAAGTCTCTCGATCTGACCTTTTATCACGCCGAAAGCGATGCGATTCGAGCTATGGTCTCGGCTATTGATTTTACCCAGCTGAACGAGCTCGCGATTGGCAACTGCCACAGCGATAATAGTCTCCTGTTTCGACACCTTGCTGGCTTGAATGATTCCTCGTCAACCGGGACCTCAAGAATGAAGTTGCGACACTTGTGCCTGACGATGGATGACGGTAGTCCCTCGCGCTTAACCCCCGAAGAACGTAGGGAGCATTTGGAAGCTAAGTGTCGCTTCATCTCCTCGTTCGACACCTTGGAGACATTGCAGCTAGAGGATTATGGGCAGTACCCCGAGAATGCCTCTATCACGAATCCCGGGCTTGTAGATGTGGTGTTGCAGGCCATCCTCTGTCACCGCGGCCTGCGAGTGTTGAGGATATCCTACAGGGGAAAGATGAGTGGATATGCCATCCCTTATCTGTCGGCGGCAACTGTCGGAGCGATAGTTGATGGTTTACCGCAACTAAGGGAGTTCCAGTTTGCCCCAGACGAGGTTCAAATGGTAAGTAGCTCAACTTGCGGCCCATTCCTTCCCCCGGCGAAGAGGTCGTGGCTCCGCTGCCGAACCAACTGGCTGATTTGCATCTTTCCGACACCAGGATGAGATTGGCCGAGTGCTTTCTCGCGGCACGAGCTTATCGTCTATCACTTGCTTTCCACATACTAGCTGGGGGTCCTACCCACCACCTACCGATCCTGGCTCCAACATACTTTCTGGCATCCTGAACGGTTTCCTGAATCACCCAGAGTTCTCTGGTCGATCCAATAGGCACGCTGATGGCCACCTAGTCGATAGTGGCAATAGAGTCGACAGTTCACTTTTCGTATGGGAGAGGAGATACAACCTCGCGAAAATATCTACTAGCTATAGGAAGTGGGAAGTAGCGTCACAATTCCCCGATAAGAGCACAAAGGGGATGAAGCAGCCGGAGCAGATAAAGAGTGAGGATGGGAAGCGCCAGGTCTGGTCTCGAGACGTTACGGGGATGGATCGAGTGCGGATACATGTCGGGTACGATCCTGACTTTGAATGGGTAGAGAAAGTCAGCGGTCAGTAGATGGCACTGGGAAGGACTAGTATTCAATCGAGTCCGGCGAAGACACAAGCATCCATGTATTGATAATCCGCGGTGGAATATAGAAAATAGCTCTCACTCCCGGGACTTGACTAAGAACAGCGCCACTGCAGACACCCGCGTGGTCTAATGGGCGGTCTGGTCGGCAGAAGAAAATGTTTCTTGCCACATCGACTCGAACTGCCCCGCCTGCTCAACAGCAGGCAACCAGTCCACTTTACGCTTCACGTAGCACTCCATGACGGGCTTCATGTCATCCTTCTGTCCTCCCAGCAAGCCCATGGGCACGAGAATGCGTTCGGAAATCCATTCATTCGCCTTGCTCTTGATACGAATATTGGACCCACAAATCCCGCAGAATGATCTCTCGACAGTCCGGCCAGAGTCGGGGGAGGTGTCCTCGTAGTGTCGCATGACAGACTGAGGGTCGATGAACTCGACATTCTGTCATTATTATTACTACCAAATCCTTCTATCTCTAAGGGGGATGACGATCACGGGTTGGGAGCTAGTAACAAACATCTTCGTGAAATAGGGTGAGGGACGTGAATATGCCACCGGTGCCTTTTTGGCAAGAAAGGCAATGGCAGAGGCAGTTGGAGTCGGGCTCGCCTCGTAATCGAACTTGGATCTTTCCACAAAGACAGGAGCCCGTGCGATCAGGGACAGAGGATGCCATTGTATTGGTGGAATAGGGCGGTTCGCTTGCTGTGGATTCGAAAGTATTAGCTGAGATTGCAGCTGCCTGTCTAGCTTGGATTTTTTGTGTGACATCAGGAGCGAGGGGGAGTGATGGGAGAGATAACACCTGTCAGACACGTCGCTCCTGGGCATCTTCTCGAGTGGCTTGTTCCCTATGCAATGATGCGGGGTTGGTTTCCTAATCGGGTGGCTCTGATCGTCACCCCTCGGCTGGAACGGCAGTTTATCGCATCAGGAACTTATGCTCTCATCACTGATGAGCTTCCACGGCCTTTTAGAGCTTAAGAATTGGTTGCCACAGGTGGGATAAAAGGTTCACGACCGATATCTCACAGTCATGTCGTATGTGAAGGCTAGAGAGTTTTATCTCTTCGGCGTAAAAGCTACTAAGATGCTCAGGTCCATTCCCCATCTGACTGGGGGTATCTTTAAATGAAGAAAGCACTCCTATCTATTTGTAGATGGATGCAATATATGACGTACTGAATTTGCAATCCTCAAGACAAGTCAAAATTAAGCGTTTTATGCAGCCTAGAACAATTCCTTTTAACTACATGCGGGTAGTTGAGGACAGTCCATAATACTATAGCAGTGTGATCAAGGCCTGTTTATGCCCCCCTTTCTCTTATGATGGCGCCGGTGATGGTATCCCTGGTCCGAGGCTACTATCCGCGGGGGCCCGAGCACGGGGGTGCCAGGAGGCAGCCGAACAACCACCTCCCATATCCAGTGCATAAGACAGTACAGTAGGGTGATTGTCATTCCTCTGAAAAGCCAGAGCTTCTCGCTTATTGGGCCCGCTCCATGTCGCATTGACCGGTAGGTAGGTGAAGGGGCATCTTCTGATGCCTAACCGACGAAGGGTGCTGTTCTGACAAACGCTAACCTCGGCGACTACATAATGGCAATGATAGATGGCAATGAAGGGTTGATGGTATCCTATGGCAACTAGAGGTTAGCTAGGTACCAGCTTGGCAAATAAGTACTGGAGTACTGGGTAGATAGTTTCATCACGTGAGGGCGGTCCAGCCGCTGTGAAACCTCATCACGGCTGCGGGGTTGTGGCTTCAGAGCACTCAGCCTATCCCGTTTCCATTTTTTTTTTCATCGACGCGTGATTTTTTGTGAACTCCGTGAAGTCTATTAAAGTCTGCTTAGCGTTGCTGGCCCTCAACAACTCATGTCGGGCCTGACTAACTCCCATTCTCGGGGTACCCCAGTTGGGATGGAGGAGCTTGCCTGGGTCATCCGCTATACTGGTATTGCGGTGCTCATGGCTGTCTTGGGCTACTATCTCTACCGAGGATACAAAGTCCGGATGATGTTTAGAAAGCTCAAGACTCAAGGTGTGGTATGCGTCCGGATCATTCTCGTCTCACTTCCTTCTTCCTATTCGCGTGTGGGTTCTCGAGTAGCACAAGGGGCATTCTCGGGCACTACGAAGACAGAACTTCAACTCCTACCCTAGCTGTTTGCATGTCTAATTAACTAGCCTTTGATGAAACACTCGATACTCTTCGGCCATCTCGTCCTCTTCCAGAAGCTGTGTCGAGGCTACCCCAGGGATATGCACCCCTTGTTCATTCCATGCATCATCCTCGATCACTGGAGGGTGCTCTTCCCAGACCAAACGTCCTGCCCACCAGTACTATACTTGGACCTTTGGCCTATCGGCCCACCAATGCTCTTTGTTCTCAATTTGGATCTTTCGGTTCGCTTTGCGTCGGACATGCGGATCCTCAAAGCAGCCCAGGCCAACGACTTTCTGCAGCCTCTAGGCCACGGCTTAGATATCGTGACAAATAGTGGTGCGATATGGAAGACCTGGCGCTCTAGACTGAACCCAGGCTTTAGCGCCAAAAACATCCAAGCCTTGGTTCCTCTCATTCTTGACGAAGTAACTGTGTTTGCTGAGGTGCTCCGAAGCAAAGCTGGCCGGAATGGCGAGTGGGGAGAGGTGTTTCCGCTCGAGGAGCTTGCGAACAATCTCACATTTGATGTTATTACGAGGGCCACAATGTACGTACCAAGCCAGCATCATTTCCTCCATACTCGTGCAACGCCCCCCTTTTCAAAGACGACCCCTATCAATTTTTCATGCAACGCAAGGATAGGATACGTGGCTAACTGGCCTAGTGGCATCCGTCTGCACGAACAAACAAATGGACCTACTCCCTTCAAGGCTGCACTCTTAGACCAGCTTAACCTTTGCATGTTTGATCGCAACATCTTCACCGCATGGAGCTGGATAAATCCGATGAGGCAGATTTCTATCTGGAGGAACAACAAGATCATGAAGGATTTCATCATGCAACATATCCGGGCGCGGATCGATGGAAGTGCGGGGCCAGAGGCCCAGGATCAGGGGGCGACGACGGTCATCGATCTGGCTCTCAAGTCAGTGTGGCAAGAATCACAGCTGTCGAAGACGCCAGATGTATCTCTTGACCCGGAGATCATAGACACAGTCATCTCCAACGTCAAGATTTTCCTTTTCGCTGGCCATGATACGACGGCCACGGCCATTTGCTGGGTCCTGCACTCGCTGGCGAAGAACCCGGCGGCGATGGCTAAGCTACGCGCCGAGCATGACGAAGTGCTCGGCCAGGATCTGCAGGCCATTGCGCAACGGCTGCGTGAGGAGCCCCGGCTCCTCAACTCGCTTGTTTATACGTCAGCATGCGTCAAAGAAGCGCTACGTCTGCACCCTGGCCCGCCCATAATTCGAACCGGCGCGCCGGAGCTTGTGTTTGAAGTCCCTGGTTCCCCGATACGATATCCTACGGATGGGTTTATGATGTGGGACGCTCTCAAAGCCTACATGCGGTGGAACGAGGCATGGCCACGACCAACCGAGTTTCTCCCCGAGCGGTGGACCACCGGCAGCCCTGATCACATACGGCCACCCAAGAATGCTTGGCGCGTCTTTGGGGTAGGGCCTAGAAACTGCATCGGCCAAGAGCTGGCAATGGTGGAGATTAAGATGGTGCTTGCTCTCATTGCAAGGGGATTAGACTTGGATTGCAGCTGGGAGGACTGGGCCCGGGTCAAGTAAGTGTCTTCTCTCTGCTCTCGTCTTCGCTAGAACTCAGCTTTAGTGTCGATGAGCCATCGCTAACGGAGAGATTTGTCTGTAGTGGCAAGCCGCCTGCCAGGGTGATGGTGGATGGCGATTACTGCTACCAGTGCGGAGCCGGAATGCCGCACACGAGTGAGGGAATGCCGGTTCATGTGCGGCTCGCTGGGGTTCGAGATTGAGGCAATGAATGGATGAGGCGCATGTGCTTGTGTGGATGTCTCGAAGTTCCGGGAGAAGGTGGGGGCCGCGGAGGTGGCTCAGGCCCAGGCTCTGTTCAGTTAGGGTACCTAGGGTAGGTACAGTACACACCTACCTTGGCAAAACGGGTTGGTCCCAATTTTGTTCACAGTAGTTTCATGCTCGCCATTTTTGCCATCGTACCCCCTGCCAATTGACACATAGCCAAGCGACATAGGTGACTGTCTGAGTAACGTACCGTACCAGGTAGCCGATTACTCATTCGTATGTACAGTGCTGCCAGGGTGATAATTATCGACGATCAAGCAGTGCTAGTCGGCTGCAAGGTGAGACTGCCCAGGCGCGATGGCGACAGGGACAAGCACAGTCGATACGTGAGAGGCCCCCATTGGCTGGTCCACGCGAAGCCGGTTTGCCAGCCGCTGAGGGGAGCGGCTGGATCTGACAAAGCATGACGCTGAGCCCCTAGATCCTGCCCCTAGATCCCGGCCGAGCTCTGGAAACTTTCTGTCCGGGTTTAGCAGGGACACTATCCGGCGTACCGCTCGGACCAAATTCCACCACAAGCCAAGAAAGTTTGTCGGGATTTCTCATGTTCTTCACCAGCCAGCATGTCTCGCGCCAGGTCTGGATGCTGGACGTGCCGCCTCCGGACGAAGAAGAAGTGCGATGAGGCCAAGCCGAATTGCACGCGATGTGCCAGCCTCGGTATCCAGTGCTTCGGGTATGGGCGCCGGCCGAGCCCTGAACAGCTGCAAGGGGACCGGAGGGCATTGATATCTGCCGTCGGGGACGCCGCCCAGCACGGCACTTCAACCTTTCGAGTCTGGAGGCTGAAGCCAGGGAAGCCAACGTCACAACAGGCGCCGTCACAGCTCCGGCCTCGCGCCGGTGACATTCAGGCCCCCGCCCCGGCCCCGGCCGGGCCACGTGGAGAGCATAGCAGGCCGCAGGAGCCCCCGATTTCCCTGGTCGCTCTCGACCGCATCAACTCGGACATATTCGACTTTCTCCACCCGCAGCTTCTCACAAATTACACCGAACGCGTCTTTTGGCTGGACTCCCGTTTCTACGAATGCCCGGGACCTTGTCCCGGCAACTCTTGGATGAAGACGTTTCTGGTCCGCTCCAAGGAGACGCATCTTGCAGCCGCCCTGATGGGGCTCATTTGGCAGGCGTTTCAGCAAGACATCTCCTGCCTCATCAATATAAATTTGACCCGCTCCATGTCAGTTCTGCACTCGGTCGTCCTTCAGGGGGCCAAGGACATGATCACCCGGTCCCAGTCGCTGGTCAGTGATGGAGATGTGCTCGAACTGGGGGCGAATCTGGCCAAGTGTGCCTCCATTCTCCTGATTTTTGAGGTAATTGGTTGCCCCTCTCCTCCGTCTCGTGTATAAGCTTGACTGAGGCTGACCACTGGGTTTTCTTTTGGCGAAATTTCAGGTATGGAGAACATCGGCCGGCGATTGGAGAACCCATATGCGTGGCATGCGTGACATACTAAGCTGGGTGGTCTCCCGAGCACCAACAAGCTTGCGAAAGGCAATGAAGATCAGGACAGGAAGATCCGTGGCCGATAAACTTATCCTAGTCCGGTTGGCCCCAAACCCGGACATGGCTATGACATTTTTAGCCTTGAAATGGTTTGTGCAGTCCTACACCTGGAACGACATAATGTCTGCAGTCTGGGTTGGGCCGGACTACATGGCCTCGCGCCAAGACGACTTTTACTGTCCTTTGCTCGAGCGGGAAGACCTGCAGATGGATAAATTCATGGGGTGCGAGGACAGGGTGTTGTTTGTGCTCGCAAAGATCTCGATGCTCGAGGGAAAATTAGCTGACAAGATCGGGCCCGGCGAGAAAGAAGAATGCTTACAAGAGGCGGGCGGGTTAGAGGATTCCCTGAATATCAGGCTGTCTGAGCTTATTGGGAAACGATACAGTTGCACTCCCGGGCTCGAGCGAGACATGAACTACGTCACAGAGATGTGGATTCATGCCGCACTGGTCTACCTCCATATTGTGACAGCAGGCTCTCGCTGGAACCATCCCACTCTTCGGCGATATGTGGCTAGAGGATCGCACGCTTATGTCAATCTCCCGCGACGTCTCGATATTCACATTGGCATGCCGTTCGGCGTTCTCGCAAGCATGGCCGCCCATGAAGAAGCGGAGGAGCTCTTGGCGCTCGCCGAGGCACCGAGAGCCATTCATGAAATCAACCCAGGCCAGCGAAAAACCATCAAAATCGTCAAGGAGTGCTTGAAAATGAGGCAGCACGTCGAGGAGTCATCGCCGAGCGCAGGGTTTGATTGGAGAGACGCCGCCAGATCGCTGGACCTCTTTGTGCTACCGGCTTGACAGACGCTGGAGTATCACATAACGTTTCTGTCCTCTCAATAACGGGTGCCAGCGTCCGCTTGTACATGCGCCAGCGATCTGGAATAGTAAGAAGTTCACACCTAAAGACAATTCGATGCAACTGCTTGTCGAGGGACGACAGGTTGAGGTATATTGGAGCTCTATTGCTGCTTCCTCACGCCCACAAGCCATGTCTGGAAAAGAGAATACGCCGGTTGTCCAAATGAATGAGCCCAAGCCTAGAGAAGGCAGCTCACTCAAACTTCTGCTTCGCGAGCCTCTCGCTCAGCTCCCAGAATCTCTGCTCGTTCTCCTCCCCCTTTGCATGATCGACTGCAGGCTCGACCGGCTTGCCGAACAGCAGAAACGCGCCGTTATGATCTATCCGCCGGATCAACAATTAGCACAGGGAAGCGGACAGAACCAAGGTTGCCTTACCTTTCATTGCTGGATCGAAGGCGCCAACTAGCTGCGAGGCACATGCTTCGGCTTTCGTCCGAGGAGGAACATTGATATCTGGACCACATATTAGCCTTGATAATATGCCACTGCCCAGCTTTTCAAGGGGGGTTGCTGCGACTCACATGGCTCAATCTCCGCGTCCGTCATATGAGCACTAAGATTTGTCTCCGCGACGCCGCCGCCTACGTCGACACTTGTGGCAATGATTCCCTTGGAGCCATATCGTCGAGCAAGGGCCGCAGAAAAAAGTATGTCCGCCGTTTTGGACGACGCATAGGCGAGGGCACCATTGTACTCTTTTTCTTCCTATATTCCCCCCGAGGCTCTTGTGAGCAATCCAAACTATCACAATCAAAACTTGGCAGTAATACCTCGTAGTTTGGATCGTCCCAGCGAAGACCTTGAAATAGGTACGCACCCGAGCTGGTCGTGACGACGCGCCCGCCGCCATTCGCTATCATCTTGGGCAGTAGCATGTTGACGAGCACAAAATGGCCTATGGAGTTGATTCCAAGGTGAGACTCGATACCATCTACCGTCTTACGGAGAGGGTGCAGCATGATGCCGGCGTTGCAGATGACGACGTCGACGGTGTCGCTGGCGTTGATCCGCTCGGTAGCCTTGCGCACCTGGCTCAGATCAGCGAGGTCGAACACCTCGTGGCGGACATTCAAGCCCGGGTTTCTGTGGCGGACATTGTTCGCCAAGAGTCGCAACCTAGCATCCGAGCGTCCACAGAGGATAAGGAGCCCCGGCTGGTGGCTAGCGATCGTCCATGCAAGCGTCTGACCGAGCGACGCCAGACCACAGCCGGTGATGAGAACTGTCTTTCCATTTATCTCATCGTGGAAGCGACTTGCAACGTCCTCGGCGGTGATGAAGCTGGCTAGCTTCCCGTAGTCGGGGTGCACTTGGCTTCCTAGTGTGTCGTAGATCTCCATCTTGAAGGGCCAGGGGCTATAAGTAAAGCAAAGTTTGAGGTTGGGACCGAAGCTGCGATCTGAAAATACTCAAGGATGGGTCTTGTAGATCAGTAGACACGCCTGATATAAGTAGGCTGGCGAATTACATAATGTTCGCACGAAGCGCCCCTGTATTCGCCTCGTTGTTATTAGCTCTGCCGCGAATTACTGTTTTTGGACATGGGGCGGGACGAGACGGTCGACAGCCCGAGAGGCCTAGCTTAGCCGCCAAATTGCCGCTTCAGGTATGGATTGGACCATAGGTATGAGAGGTGGCGTAGAGCCGATCATTCGCCGACCAGCATGGGTGCTTATTGAGACAAACACTACCTCTGCGGTTAGCATTAGCGGATGCCGGCGTGAGAGAGTAGGTAGCCATTGTTTGTCGCCTGGTGCCTTGCCAGAAGTGTTACAAAGCTGAACATCGCTGACGCGATTGTATTCTGAATCGTGGGGCCTCTTCGTCCGGAAAACGCGGTTAATTTCGACTAGCAGAGTAAGGTACCTACCTGGGCAGGTGCTACAGTACGGAGTTCGTTGCCTTAACCCCAGGCGCCGTTTTCAATAGTAGTTAAAAGTCGCGTTGCACCTCGTGGGCCACAATTATCTTCTCACATTATTCAGTTCTCCAGAAATGTAGGTGAAAATATAGCTGCAATAAGGGGGCTAGCCCGGTGCTGGCTGCCAAGTCTAATCTCCCAAGACGGTGGTGAACTCAAACATTTCCTGGACAGCTGTGGGCTCCTGGTCGCCACGATCGGTACTGCAACTAAAGCTGTTCCAAATCTCTACTAGCTTGAGCTGCTCTTCACACCGCTGTTTAGCAGACCCCATTCCGTCCGACCCGAGCGCCACCCGCACAGCCCACGACTTGCCGACTGCCTTACCCTCCTGCTTGATAATGTCAACGATGCGTGCGGCCGCCTTAGATAGGTCCCCGGGCATGTGGACCATCGGGTTGGTTGCAAACTTGCCGACAAGCGCTCCGAACAATGGTGAGTATTCCTCGATGGCCGGGCTGTTGCTCCCAAAGGCCAATGCGGAGGCGTCACGCGGTTGGCCGAGTTTTGTCGGAAACCCGCCACACTCGATGGCGACGCAGCGGATGCCCATCGGTCGCACTTCCTTGTCCAAAGACTCCACGTAAGCGCTCAGTGCCGCCTTGGATGCCGCGTAGTGTGACATGAACGGCAGCGGAGCCCATAGGGTGCTTGACGATGTGAAGGCAATGCGGCCGTGGCCTTGCGTGCGAAAGAAGGGCAGAATGGCCTGAGTAACGCGCATGTGTCCGAATAGGTTGACCTGGAACATGTCGTTGACGAACTTCTCGCTGGTATGCGTCAGCTTCTAATCAGCCATTGGAATTCGGTGACTACGCACTCAGCTTCTTCAGCGCTCTTCATAGCCGACATTCCTGCATTGTTGAATAAGACATCAATTCGCCCAAAGACTTCCCAGGCCTCTCTGATGCGATCTTGGATCTCGGCGAACCCGCCGCTAATGTCCAGCTCGAGGAGCTGCAGGTTCGTGCTTTTCAGATGACCCAGCCGCTTCTCGACTTGACGTCCAGCTGCAATAACGCGGTCGCCTCTTTGGACTATCTCGGCCACGGTTGCCTCACCGATACCTGAGGTAGATCCGGTGACGAGCCAGACTAGAGGAGCCATATCTGTAGAGTTGTTGGTTTAGAGGGGTGCTCTGTTTGTGACGTAATGTAAGTAGGTATGTTGATGGGAAATAAGAACATAGAGAAGCATCGCCTACAATTTATACACGAGTGAAGCCATGCTCGTGAGCGATGGGATTTCTATAGAAGTTCATGTAGGTCAATATTTCCTCCTGGAGGCAGCGGTTCGGCCGAAGCATTTCGGACGAATGGCACAAATCGATGGAGGTAGTCGAAGTATTTTTGTACCGAGAATAAGCGTTGTCGGTACATGAACGCCAAGCGCTTCGTCCGGAGCAGTCTTTCAACCAATCGGACTTCTCTACGTGCTGCAATGGGTCGGACGAAATGCATTTTCGCACGCCTCCTAAAAATCATCACCCCTCCCTCGCAAAGGCTGTGGAAATTGGGAAGGCTCGAAAATTAGAAAAAGAAAATGTCGCATCCAGCATATCCTCCAGCAAGGAAGAAGATGCGGAAGGGGACACATAGCTGCATCGAATGTAAGTTGCACTTCACTACTGACCACCTGTAGCGAGAATTCGGGCCTGGTGGCCTTTCCTATGTTCCTTGGAATAGCTTCAACCTTGTCTCGCTCCTAATCCACAGTATTCTGCCAGGCCGACGACGCAAGGTACGGTGCATACTTGAGCCTAATGCATCCTCTTGTACCTACTGCACTGCTCGTGAGCTATCTTGCATCGACCAACGGGATGGATCTATCGAGGAGCTGGAGGGAAGACGCGCGAGTGCCCCAGCACCCAGCCTAGACCCGGGCCTTCGGGCTCCCAATTACAGTGATCGAGCACGGCATGACTCCGAGGAACAGTCGTCTTCCGATCTCCGACCCTCGGCCGGGGTTGCGACTCTCCGAGTACCCCTTGTAGCTGCTCTCGGCAATGTCGATGTGATTGAGTGCCCAAATCAGTTGATGATGTGGACACATAATAGTGACTAACCATGCTCATAGGGAATTCGGCTGTCAGAGCCGGCAATGGACGAGAGCAGTGCCACTAAGGCCAATTTGGACCGAAATTTTCACGCAGATGCTTACCGTAGTGTCAAACCTAGTGGTGTAAATATTCTTGGGCAGCTCCGTTCAGAATCTGTCAGACCACGAAGCCAAGACAGATGGGCATCAGCTTGTACAGCGCTCCGCTCGTCGCTTCCCGGCTACGACGCGATACTGTGTACTCTGACAGACAAAGGCGCCTGGTGGAGCAGTTTCCGGCAGAAGACTCATGCCATATCTAATCAGACGCCAATCGAAGAGCTGACGGCCTTCGCCCGACGTGTGTATACCAGTGTCAGTCCTTCGGAGCTGGGGATGCTTGTTGTCGCCTATGCCCGAAGCTCAAACCAAGACAATCACCTGTACGACATCGTAGAGCGCCTCGTTATCTGCGACGATGTCTGTGCAGCGACTTTGGACGGACTTGAGTGCT
Source organism: Thozetella sp. PMI_491 (assembly GCA_021432635.1). Classification (NCBI taxonomy): domain Eukaryota; kingdom Fungi; phylum Ascomycota; class Sordariomycetes; order Chaetosphaeriales; family Chaetosphaeriaceae; genus Thozetella; species Thozetella sp. PMI_491. Next base: position 231,665 of record MU270077.1, read on the forward strand.
TAGTACTTCTGGCAAAATCCTACACAGACATAGGTCAACCGAGAAGAGCGTGGGCGACATGGCGAAGAGGCATTATGCTAGCGCTTCTTATGGTTTGTGTTTATCCGGAGCAAAACAGAATCATCCATTCTAACCCCTTGATGCCCGTATCTGCAGGATCTCCATCGGAAGGAAACCGAGTCTCCGGTCGAACGACGCCTTTGGTTAGCCATATATCATGGCGATCGGTTTACTAGCCTCCTACTAGGGCTTCCGCATGGTTTCCATGACGCATTCCTCAGCGTGAACCTACGCACTTCGACGGAGAATGGTCCATCCCCGCTGCGTTTTGTACAGGAAACCGCTTTCGTTGCAGGAAAAGTGATCGAGAGAAATGTGTCGACTACAAAGCCGTCTTTCGCTCTTGCAATGCTCTTAGACGAGGAGATGCACAAGATACGTGGTATTATGCTGGAGGAGTGGTGGACAGTCACAGACGTGCTGCCAAGCTCACACGAGGGCGCTGACGATCTGAGAGAGCGACTGTTGCAGCAATTCTTCTTCTACCACGTTCTGATGTACATCCATCTCCCGTTTCTGGGGTCTGACGACTATCTACATGACGCATCACGAATCTCATGCATGATGGCAGCAAGCCAGATGCTGAGGAGATATAAACTCTTTCGCGCTGAGGGGCAGGGTGGTGTACTTTTTGACTGCAAGACGTCGGATTTCGTCGCTTTCACGGCCGCTGTTGTAATACAGATCGGCCTTTACGGCGCCGGTTCGAAGCAAAGCGAACACCATGAGCACATGCAGCTGGTGGTAGATATCGAAGAGATACTGCACCGCGAGAGGCGGGCACGGGAATGTAGGCTTGCTGCGCAATGCCTCCACACCCTCTCTGTGCTGTCGAGCTGGGGACGCCGAGACGCCTCTTGCTATACAACCGAGATAGCTATCCCTTATTTTGGTGTGGTGGCGAGGAAACAACACGCAACGCAGAACGACAGAACGCCCGCTGCGAGTATACATGACACGGTGCTGTCGGCACCCACAGCACCAGCAAATAGACCAGCCGCAAAATCATCTTCTGTAGAGGAGCCATGCGGCGAATATTGGGATTTCAACATGGCTTGCCCAACGAGTAGGATGTTCGGGGCAGACGATAACCTGTTTCCAGAAGATGAATTGCAAATGTGGATGGACATGTGGAGTGAAGACTGGCCCGTTCCTGAGGACTGATGGAGCGTTCAGGGTTACCTGCCGGAGAAATGTGTGCAGCAGGGGACGATAGACGAATACTCATCTCTAAGATGAATTAGAGGCAATCTATACTTTATCGCTTTGAAGATAACCCCGGAGCAGTGCAGCATCATTCTAAGGCAACCAAAAGGGAGTAAGCGTCGCGACGTTGGAGATTGGAAGCGCGCTTGCTCGATTCAACGGTCCAATGATGACGGCATGAATATGCCTGATACTTCTTCCCCGAAACATGCGTGCATCTCCCGATCTGGATGGATGCAGAAACTCGTCAAAAGTACCTTTCGGGGCTACTGATTGCAGTCGAGGCTACGCTGCACGTAGGCCGAGAGGGACGGAGATGCGGACTTGCGGCGCAGTAGCTGATGTCTACTGCAGCTCCTTGGCGACTAATTTCCGAAGCCACGACCAACCTGTTCGCGTGTTGGTTGAGCTTATAAACACGGCTTTCGGGCCGCCGCTGGGGTTTTCGGTGGATATGCAACCTAAAAATTCCTCGTCTCTTCCCGCACGCGTCCTCGTCGCTCATGGTTAACATCTTTTTCGCGGCGCTGTGCCTTAGCGCACAGGTGGCAGTGGGCCACACTGTAATATCCTACCCCGGCTGGAGAGGCAACAACCTCATTGTGAATGAGGAGTTTCCTTTCGGCATGCAGTGGATGTACCCCTGTAAGAGCCTCTTCCCCCTTCGGCGCGATCCGCTGGCGCTGCTGCGTACATGCTGTATCGAACAAGCATAATTGACCACTTGGTCAATTTAGGCGGTGGTCTTTCTGTTGCTACTAACCGGACGTACTGGCCAACGAAGGGGGGTGCCGTTGCGGTGCAGCCGGGCTGGTTCACCGGCCACAAATCGGCACTCATGTACATCAACCTCGGCCTTGGCGCGCAGCCTCAGAACTACTCGTGGCAGATGGTGCCCATGTTCGAAGTGCAAGGCCCCACCGACGACCCTTATCCAGGCACCTTCTGCCTGCCACAGGTGCCGCTGCCAGCTGGCCAGACTCCTAAGGACGGCGACCTCGCCACTATCCAAGTCGTGGAGGCTGCGAAGCACGGGGCGGCTCTTTTCAGTGTATGCCACGCCACGTCTTACCCATTCGCGATGTCGCGCGTGCTTGTCCGTAGTGGCTGACAAGCTACAGTGTGTCGACATCATCTTTACAGATGACCCCTCTAAGCTTCCACCGTTAAACACGACCAACTGCTTCAACTCGACCAGCCTTCGTATTAGTGCGGTCAAGGTCGTCGACGCCGAACTAGCCGTCCCCAGCTCGTCCCCTGTGACTCTCAGCCCGAGTTCCAGCAGCAGCGCAGCGCTATCTCAGAGCCCCGCCACACAGTCGAGTCAAACCCCGGCTGCTAATGCTGCAAGTGGTGCCCAATCAAGATTCTCGGCGCTCATGAGCCTCCTGCTATTGGTATGAGCATGAACTCGATGCACCCAAGCATGGGAAAACGTGGAGAGAAGCAAGAGTGAGCAAGACGTATATAGAATAGTGAATAAGTTGCGGATAGAAATATCATCATCGTCACAGTTGCTACATATATTCTGCTAGCTGACGTAGGTATGCTTGCGAGGTACCTTGGTCCTTATATCTAGTACTGAGGGTCACAGTGGGCGGTGCGCACTGATCTTCGCCCTAATAGCGTAGAAATCTGATTGGATCGTCAATCGGGGGGGGAGGAACACGAGTCATCCAAGCCACGAATGATTACTCAGCCAGAGCAGAGTGCGAACAATAAACTCAATTCCGCGGCGGGGCCGGAACTATCAAACATACCCCCCTACTGCCTGGCGTGTCCTTGAAGAGTCCAAACCAGGTGGTTCTGCAGAGTCTTGCGCCGAGACCCATGGAGGAGAGAATGCTGACGTCGTTTGCTCATACCTTCCTTGTCGACGACGGGTACAATGGCTCCCAACTGAAATTCGAGGGTCCCCCTCCTCTTCGAAAAAAGAAGCCACACAAAGCAGGCCCCCTTCCTCAAGGCCCGTTTCTGCCCGTCTAGATGGACCGGACTCGCTAATGATCCGCTTTGAGTATAGAAATCGAGGCTGGGATGTGTGAGTTGCAAGAAGCGAAAAGTCAAAGTGCGTCCCATCCCCCACGCTTCTCCGGCTCGCTCAGGCCGTGCCGATTTTTACTGCTGCTGATCAGACCCGGCGTCAGTGTGATGAGAAGACGCCATGCGGCAACTGTATCAAAAGACACGAGATATGCCGGCCCGCATCCGAGATCGCGCCGCATCGCCCCCCGGCTTCTGCACGTTCCCTCCCGAAACCACTTGTGGCGGTGCCCCTTTCGGACGCCGACGGGCAGGTGAATTTTTTTCATTTACAACTATTCTACCACTTCGAGCAGGAAACGGCCAGGACAATACCGTTTGGTCCGGTGTGGCCGAAGCTTCTCCAGACGGCCTTTCATGTAAGAAATTTCCCTCATTGGTGTAGCTCTCTGGCGGACCAAGATCTTGCCGTAAGCTCTGCACCATGTAAACTAAGATCTGCGAGCAGGAAAAGTATCTTCTAAATGCCATGTTGGCTTTGGCATCGCAGCACCTGGCGTTTTTGCAGCCAGAGGATCCGCGGTTTGCCAATGCTTTCATGGGCTTTCTACAACGGAGCCTTGTGGAGTACCGCGACACGCTCTCTGCCACCATTACAGAGAGAAATTGCGATGCTCTTTTTGGTACATCTCTGCTGATACACTTTCTCAGCTGGAGCAACATTGACTTCCTCGACAGCCAAGGGCCGGACGACCCCTTGGATCTCTCCGACGATCGGCCCTTTGTACTCAGCCGCGGCATCCGCGACGTCCACTCTGCTGCATGGCCCTTGGTGAACCGGCCTGGTGGCATCTGGTCAAGTGCTCCCATATTGCGCCCGTGCAACGCGTTGGAAGAGGTGGCCGAGATCCATGGACTCCGATGGAGGGGCATCCGTCGCATCCTCATGGCAGCATACGATAACCCACGTTATCGGGGCGGCCGATGGGATACCACTTCTCCTTATAGTCCCGGATCCGCGTCGTCTTCCTCCCCGGGGGAGATGGCGCTGGAGACGCAGTCTCCTCCCACAAGCCGAGCAAACGTCAGCCGGCCGCGGGCTAGTCCCGTCCGATTCGAGCATACGGTCGCACAGTTCATGTCGTTCCGGTTTGACATTCTGCGAATCAACGATATCGCCAAGACTACTCCATTCTGGCTCGTCCCGACCACACTGGAGGGAGCAGATGAGCAAGAGATAACGCGGGCTGCCTTCGAGAGGACAGCAACTCGGGTCTCCATCATGGTCGCCTATGTGGAAGAAGGCCGGCCGTTACAGTCCTATCCGAGAACCATGTGGCGGCCGAACCACAATGGAATGCTGGATTACCGGGACGTGATCGCCACACTGAATTCTTTGTCCATCGCGACGTTTGGCCCCCTGGTGCCGCTGATCTTGAACAGCGACTCCCGGGCGTTGCTGCTGCTGTATCACCTCTACCGAGCAACTAATTTTCTCCTCGAAGGCAGTGCTGCATGGTGGGTTCTCAAGCGGACCAGTGTGATGGAAGCCAGGCTCCAGAACGAACTGGCGGCGAGGGGTATTGGGACATCGCTCCAGACTCTGGACCATCTCATATGAGCCCCCAAGAGAGGGCCGGATATCCGACACACCACTACTGGGTTTTAAAGGGGTCACTGCAAAGCAAACGCAGGCAATTCGGCCAAAATATTTAGTAAAATCCTATCCGAATGCCACACGCAGACTCAGTAAGACAACCTAGCCCCCCCCCCGCAAAAGAACCACAAGGCTCTAAGCATGAGGGAAAACGCGACTAACGAATTAGTAGAGGATATAATAAGGCCCAGCTAGCGGCGCCTCTTTGACCTATGGCACATTAACGACTCCGCACATTATGTACTCCGAAAGAATAGATGGACTACGTCGGCCAGATTACTGCAGAGATGCGCCCATCGCTTCTCTGGCCAACCACGAACAATGTGATGGCCAGCTTGTGCGTAGCCTGTCTAGCCGTGATCAAATTGGTTGTCTCTTAGCTCTGGCTTGCTAGGGGAAAGCCGAGAAGTCCAGCTAGTGACCGTGTCTTCTCGCGTAGCAGCCGGTGGACTGGTGCGTCTTCTACAATGGGGATATGGTCGTGCTTGGATCACGATCCGGCTTCCGCTGTGCGGCTGATAGTCCATTGCATTGACTTCCCAAACCGGAGTACAGTCGCCAGAGCTAGGAATGGCTGCCTAGGCACCCAGCTTGCTACATACCACAGCCACAAAAAGCCTGCAGAGAACCAGAGGTTAGGCCTGTAGGACCCGACTAGCCGGCTTATTATCTTGGGGATTGTTTTCCAGGTGAGGCTAGCGCCAAACACGGGCTGTGAGAGCTAACCGCCCGAAGTATGCACGTTAGCTACCGTACAACAAGCTAAAGTAGGTTTCTGGGGCTTCTCGCTAGACTGAGCCTCAAAGTGGACATAATTATACTTGAGTAGGATAGTTTCTATGCCGGCGGACGGCACCAGGATATTATTAGGACCAGCCCAGCTAAAGCTATATACTTATTTATCTTTCACCGACTGCCCTTCTCAAACGCACTCGTCTCGCTCACATCTTGGATTCTGACCCCAGCGACAATCTTTTGATCTAGTCCGGTTCCGCATCTTTATCTCGCGACCGCATCATGATTTCCGCCCAGCTCCTGTTCGCCACTCTGCTGGCTGCCAACCTCGGCTTTGGCGTTGCTGGCGCGGTGGAGCCCAAGCTGGCTCCAGCCGTTACGGCCACCATCACAACCCTTGAAACGATTGTTCGGCTACCGGTCCAAACCATAGTCGCCCGAGAAGACATTGGTGCCGACATTGATGGCGCAGTGACGACAGCGAAGGGGTTGCTCACCTCGGACCTCCCCGCTGATCTCGGCGGCGCAGCGACAGCTGTTGGAGGGTTCTTAACCTCGGTGCTCCCCTCTGCTGTGACGAATCTCGTGCCCCAGGCCACGAGACTGATCGGCGACGCCCAGAACACAGCCGAGGACGCCGCGCACTCGGCGCAAAAATGGATTGACAGCGATACAAATGGAGTATCGAACAAGCTGATACTGGGACTGAGCATCGGGGGTGGTGCGATGGGGCTGATTGCAGCTGTAACATTATGGTACGCCGTCCTTTTCCCCCCCTCTTCGAGCCACCTGTCCGTATCGCAGACGACAGACGGCAAGTGGAAGCTATTTATTAACTCTGCTTCACAGCTGTTTCTGCTGCCGCCGCCGCCGCACCAGTTATTCGTCTGTTCCCAAGGCTGTTGCCCCGGGGCAGGAACCCTTGTTGTCGGAGAGATACGAGCCCTACAAGGGGTCGCACTGATCCGGCCAACGAATTGATACTGCACTAATGAGTCACGAAGCAAATGCATGGGCTTTTGCCGCAATGGATAACATGTGAACGAGCCAATCATAGATGTCGGTGTTTTGGTGTTAGAGTATACCCTGAGGCTATCTTTCTAAATCGCCCCGCTCGTGGTGGACTATGTGTTGTGGTTTAAACTGTTATGAGAACTAAGACTAGCGAAGATGAGCCTACTATCATTTTTTTCTTCCATCCCACCTATGTCGTGTAAATGGCGTCTACCGAAGGATCGACGCGCTTGCTCTATAACTTGTTCATCAAGGGACCGCTTGTACATCGTATCCGAGTTACTCGACTTAAGTTTGAACCTAGACGTGCCAGGCTGTCTGGACGCTATTTGTAGAGTCTATGCATGGCCCCCGCAGAAAGGTGATAGTGCGTTGATTTACACAGAAAACCGATATACATGTACATGCGATAGCAAATTGTAGAGCGTCCCGGTTAATGCCAAAAGTCCCCTACATACGCTATACAATTAGAACTCTTTAACCCCAGCTAAAACCGCTTGGTAAAGCCATTTCGAAAGGGTTAAAACTTGTGCTGGCGATCTTAACATATATACGCGACTTGCGAAGGTTAGATGTTCCATCTATTTGAGAAACGCCCGCACAAATAATTAACCGAGATGTGAAGGACGTTTACACTCAAGTCTCCAGCACATCTAAATAGACCCGACCTCTTTTATGAGATTGACGGGCTGAAAGGAGAGTATGGTTGTCTTCCTGGTTACTATCCGCTTGCTGGTATGTTCTTGGCTGGTACATGGTCAGCGTGCATCAATATCACGGGGGGACATCTCGCCGACGCAGAGTTGTCGGTAAACTTGAGGCGCACCTTTGGCCACCATTGCCACGATACCGTCCAGTTCTCCAACTATAGTGACCAGATTCTACTCCTCTACGTCTACAGGCGCGATGACTCCTCCTCGTGGTATGGTTCCTTACTACCAAATTAGCATAACGTCCATCGTGATAGTCACCACTCTTGAGCCGTGGGAAGCCTCGCCAACTTCGTTCCCATGGACAATCCTTGTAACGGGTATTACGACCGACCCTCCACGGACGAATGTGAACTCCAATGTTGCGACATGCTCCTCCTACGTCATCCTCCCAAGTCCGGAGGCAGCAGGACTTCGTGAGAGCATTACTGGCATGCTGGCGATGTGAACCCGTCCAGCAACAACGATTAAACGCAACGCCGACTATACAGGAGGGAAGACATGAGGCACAACGGAACGGTGGCGTATCCATGTAACCCCCCTGCCGAAAAAAAAAAAAAAAAACATACAACACCGGGTATTCGCTGGTCGTCACCGACCCAACTACTAATCCAGCACTCATCGGCTTATCTAGGGGAGAGCGGACGGGATCCCGAGTTCTCCGATGGTTATGGTCGTATGTGATAGATTCAATTTGGGAATTCTCTATATAGCACCATTCCACAGCCTCTGAACAAACAGAGGTGTTTTCTTGCAAGATCTCTCCAGGGTGCTACAAGTGCTGCGGTATCCACACACCCGCATGCTCTTGGTTAGCCCGCGGGTCATAGAGGTCCCACCGATGGCCATGTTAGAGCCGCTGGATCCAACCTCTTTAAACTCGGTATTGATCTGCGGAAGCACCATCTAAGTTGTCTGATCAAGGTGGTTGTGATAGGTTCTGCTCTTGACGCTTGGAGAAGTAGGTAAGAGCAAATGCTAGCTGAAGGGTTATAGCATAGATAGGCACCGTTCGGACAGCCGGAAGGCGCCTGGGGCTACTTCAGTCTGCTTTCGTCTGCTTGTTGTATAATGTGACGAGGGTTGGGAGTTAGCTGCTTGCATTTCGCACTTGTACATTTGCCTGAGGCTGCGAGGGGCTCGTATTTGCTGAGAACAATACGACGACAAGAACATCATGGTCCGTGCGTCAAATACTCGGCATGCTCTCAGTGCTGGTGCGGGTGCTTAGTGGCCTGACGCTGCTTATCCTTGCTTTGCCTCGCTTTCCCCTCATCTCGTCGCGAAGAATCCGCAAACTCTCTACGCGCTCAAGAGAGCCGGTCCTCGCCCCGTATCTCTTTCGCTACCTTACCTGCCTCTAATTTAGCCCAACTCAGCTGCCCTACGCCGTCACGAACGCCTCAGGATGGCGCTTGATATGCTGCCGCCTGAGCTTCAGGTGCTAATCCTCTCCAAGCTCGACGACTTCGGATCTCTCGCATCTGCTATCTTTACCTGCCGGAATTTGTACTCAGCCTTTTCCATCAGCCCGGAGACTACAGCAACTCAGATCTTAGTCAACCAGGTAGGACTCGACATCCTTCCGGAAGCCGTGGCAGCCTTTGTGTCCCGTAGTCTCCCATCACAGCCCCCGGAAGCATCCTATGAGTTCTTCTCTAAGTACCTTGGCATGAGGTGCACAAATGCTACAAATTTTGCTGTCGCCGACTGTGCGAGATTTTCGAAGCTTCATGCGTGCGTCGAGAAGCTTGCGCGCATGTTCGCAGATGACTGCTCTGCCAAGCTGCGACAGATGACCGCCGACGGCCAGGGTGCTCAGTCTATCACCACTGCTGCGCCGACAGGGAGCGAGATGGATCGGTTCAAGCGTGTACTGTATCGGTTCGAGATCTTTTGCAATGTCTTCCGTTGCGGCCCTACAGGAGAACCTATCTCCGACGTGGAGCTAAATAGGTTTTGCATCTGCTTCGCACCGTGGGAGAACGAGCAGCTCGGCTGCGCTTTGGAATTTCTGTTCCGTCTCATCGGACCAGGTAAGAATTATTTCCCATGTCTGTCCCACCTTGGGGACCGATTCGAGCAGATCCGTTGAGGTGCCAAACTAATGATCGAAGCGTTCAACGAGGTAGCCGCCCACGACATTGCCTGGGGGAAGTTCCGGGTCCAACCCGTCCTATGGCCCAGTTCCACGATGCTCCAGGGATTTCTCTCGCAAGGCCTGGAGAAGATTGATCGAATTGCATCGGCCACACTCTACAGCGAGAAATACGCAGAGCTCGAATGCGAGTATCCACCGGTGCGAGCAGACTTTCTCTATCGCGCGCTGCGATCGATAAGCAGAATCGATGCCCCCAGCGAGAATCGGTTAGCGGATTTTACTCAAGAGGAGCATGTTAGGTACCTTAGACCTCCATTTTTCGATGACCCAGACTCTGGGCCAAGCTCTGCCTGGGAGAGGGAACATTTGGACGAAGTGAGCACACGTTTCGTTTACCAACCGAACCGAATGCACCTTCGCGAGTGGGGCTATGTCATGTGGGATCAAATGCGGCTCGACGGAATTGGAGCCTTGGATTCGAGGCGCTGGTCCCGCGGCATGGGCGTGGCGGGGGAAGAGACCCGCGAGGTAGCCGATATAAAATGGACGAGTTCCTGGAAGAAAAGAGCCTTCATTTATGATGAGGGCGGCCGAGGCTGGTGGGATCCTCTAGACGAGGGCAGAGTTGTTTGGCCGCGGAATCAGGAAACGACCCGGAGGCCTAGAGCATCGAGTAGAGACGGTATCCGTGGCATGTCTCTGGAGGAAGCCAAGCAGGCCTTGCTTGCCATGAGCCAATCCACGTTGCCTTATCGTCTAGGGAGGACCGCAGGGCAGCAACAAGCTGCCAGTCCCCTTGGCACACTGAGGAACCACGCCCTATGATACGACAGGCAGCAATAGCATAGATGTCACAATTAATTCAACAGCACTAGAGGCCTCTTGACACTCACATATATTACTGTGCTGATCACGCCGTCGAATCGATTAACTTCACCACGGGGGCCACAGAAAGCTAGAACGTACTCACCCTAAAACCTCAGGCCGTCATGATCCTCGAGTGCGATACAACTGTGTTGGACCTTGGGCAATAATTGAGATAAACCAATACTCATACTAGATTTCAAGAGGATAGCTTAACCCAGCTCTTTCTTGCCACTCAGACCACCTCAACTACTGTTACCACCAGATTCACCCCAGTCGATATCATCTCCTATCTATTGGTAGGTAGGTAGGTAGGCCGGGGTCCACGGTTAGTCTGGCACTCTTCCGGACGTGTCTCGGATAAAATACAGCGAACCGTTATAGTTGCCCGATACATGCAGGACAGGCATGTCATCTGCACATCTACACTCGTGGCCATCTTTGCTCGCCTCTCTACAAGATTAAGGTGGCATAGCTGCCGCTACTTGCAATTGCTCAGCAAAAGACTCTCGGCCCGATATAAATCTTCGGAAACTGAGATGGGAGAACTCCATTTAGCTTCAAGCCTAAAGAGCGACGAAGCCTTGGCATTGAAAAAGACTAAAACGGCTTCTCTGAAAGGCCATCTATTCAGCATATAGAAGCGGTCATGTTTTCTCTCCGGCTATAACAGACTAAACCAAACACACAACCGCAGGAACACATGACAGCTTCAACCACCTCTTATTACCCATTCCGCCCCTGAACCGCCACCCTAGTAGAAGCCGAAGAAAGCCGAAGAAAATATTGGTGACTTTGCTGTCGACGTGGGAGATTCAACTTGGAGGTGCCTACGTCTGAGCTGATGAGGTCGCATTGGCCGCCATTTCTAACTCCATCAGATTGCAATCCGATTCAACACCCTTGTCTGAGTCGTTGTCGACGCAACCGTGCATCATGATACGCCCTGTCGCGTTTGCATTGAAGACAACTCTGGAACGGATGGTGTCAGCGTAAGAAGACGCTCGGGGCAGCATAGTGGTGGAAAACCTACCCCGGAGACTCCGGGCATGTCCAAGTTTCCTTCACAGTCAAACTTATATCGGTCAGGCCGAACCGAAACTCAGTCCCAGTGGTGTTGCACTTAGACCACGAGTTCTCCAGCTTTGCCAGGTCAACGTTCTGCAACATACAATCCACAGTCATGTTGGTTGCAGAGTAATAGGATCTGAAGCCAAAACTGCCGGTGGTGCCGCCATTGTCCCAGTTGTAAACCTTCAGTTTGAAGTCGTCAATCCTCCAATACGAGAGCTGGTGAGAATTTTCAGTGCAGTTGTCTGCTGCAGATTGCACAAAATTGCGGCTATTTCCACCTAGATAAGCCGGGGCTGCTCCGGTAAGGAGAGCCGCGAGAGAGGCGACCATATGCATCCCACCGCGTCAAGCCAAGAAATTCAGGTTCAATCGCCGGCTCTCATCGGGTGTTAGGAGTGCAATACGAGGGGATATGAGAGCGAGAGAACTGGCATATACGTAGCCGGCACCTGATCCTTACTACCACGACGGGGGAATGCCGAACCTCCCGGCTAAAATAAACCAATCGGCATATTGACGCTCTTTATTTAGATAAATAATAATGGCCGCAATTGCGGGGTGTTTCAACTTGCTATTATAGGGAACCCGACCTTTAGGATCATCTTAAAACGGCAACGGCTTCCGTCAGCGTCTCTCTTCCTCACATGGAGACCGCAGATTATACACTTGCCATACAGCGGGTAGGGACATCTCGGCTGCTACACAGGAGTAGAGACGACGAGGGCAACGACTGACCTCGCTCGCGAATTACATGCGCAGTTTTTCAACGTGTCTCCTGCGCGACGTGCTACGACGTCCTTACGATGAGCTAGAGCCTCTCATTACGGGAGTAGCCTCAAGCTCAGTACGGACACAGCATGCAATGCAGTAGGGAACTAGCAGTCGCATCACCGCTGCGTTAACAATGTAGCCTTTGGTAAATCTTTGGGGCGGTGAGAGCTATTCTATAAGCTATGCCTGGGTACGGTATGAACTTGGAGAAGCCATCCATCAAAGCGATTCTTAGCGAAGTTTGGATCCAGGTCGGACAGTTCAAATCCGAGACTAGGGATAGCTAAGGCGACTGCCACGATGATGCCAATTTAAATAGACAAGTCCTGGCAGGCTTCATATACGCTCAGACCACTCACAAGCATAGGTCAATTCAGAAAATATGCCTAGTTCGATTGTTATTGGACGCATAATATAATAATTACCCCGGAAAACTGCAGTCCACTCATCGCTTAGCGCCGCAAGTGGCGAGATGGAACGCCCCGCAGTTATTTGAGTAGACCACGAGGGCAAAGTAGTACTTATAAAACCCTTAGGTTCGGCATGTTCGCGCAGCGATCGTCTAAGACCCGGGTATTGCTCAATCAACACAGGAGTTCAGCATCTGCCCCATAGCTGCCAAACATGAGGTCTATCTGGAGTGCGATCATCCTGCTGCCCTCGCTCCTCGCGGGAGTTGGGGCGCAGGGAGACTCGTGGAAATCTAAGGTGAAAGTGTAGGTTTCAATATTAAGTCCGCTTTTCCAGGGCCCTTTTCCTAAACGCCTTTTCCGAGCGGCGATGTCTAATCAGGATTATCCTAGGCAACGAAACGGCTTCTACGCCCAAGATGTCGTCGACAAGCTGGAGGAGACTACTATGTCTAACGTCGAGGCGTATATGAACAAGAAGATTGCTGCAGGAAAGAACAACGGTTGTACGTTGGAGAAGGCGGGCGTACGGAGGGAGTGGTACGTTTCCCATGTAGCCCTGTTGCCAAACTTCTAATTCTCTGATATACTGGCAGGGGTGACATGACCGACGAGCAACGATCTGACTTTATTAATGCTACACTCTGTCTCATGAAAGCACCATCCAAGGCACCTAAGGACCAGTTCCCCGGAGCCAAAAACCGGTATGACGACTTCGTCGCATATCACATGACGAATGCTGGGACTCTGCACGATACGGTTGGCCTGTTTCCCGCTCACAAATACTTCCTCCTAGCATATGAGACGGCTCTTCGTAATGAGTGTGGATATAAAGGCTACCATCCGGTACGATTAACTATATAAGTACTTTTACTTGTTGCTAACTATATTGTATAATAGTACATGAACTACGACCGTTATACTAAAGATCCAAAGAATTCAGCCCTGTTTAACGGTAATATGACGAGTATGGGCGGTAACGGCGCACCGGACTCCAAGTATGCCGGTGTCCGCACTGGCAGCGGACTGATTAAGTCCGGTGGCGGAGGTGGATGTGTTACCGAGGGTCCTTTTAAAGAGTTTGTATTCTACAGTCAACCGTTTAAAGATCCGTCTAAATAACTGACCTCAACAGCTACGTCGCCAATCTTGGGCCTGGCTCTGCCATGATGGACAATGTACCTAAGAACCCTATGGCAGGAGGAGGAGGTTCTAACCCCCGTTGTATGCGCCGCGACATCAACGTCAACGCGGCGCTCGGCGCCACTGCCGACCGCGCCTATAACCTGATTACCAAATCTAAGGACATCAACACCTTCTACAACACATTATTGACACCACCCCAGAACAGCAGTGATCCCTATAACTGGGGCATCCATACTTCTGGTCATTATATCGCGGGAGGTGACCCTGGTGGTGATCCCATGTGCTCGCCGGGAGACCCGATCTTCTACTTCCACCATGCTATGCTAGATCGGCTCTGGTGGATTTGGCAGATGCAGGACCCCGACACCCGTGTGAACGCCGTGGTGACTCTCGGCGGTGGTGGCGGCTCAAACCGAAAAATTGATCTCAAGTGGCTCATCCCCGATGTGGTTCCGGTTCTCGAGGCTCATGATGGGCTTGGTGGACAGAAAGGAGCGTTTTGCCACGTTTACGTGTAGCTTGAGAGTAATTCCGTTTGCTGTACGTTAACCACTCGCTCAATTTCTTGAATAAAGCTCGAAGTAGGAGAATACAGAAGTGTTTACAAGGACGTAGGAATCCATCCGAGTCCCGCCATTACCCGTGAACTATGCATTAGGTTGACTAAAAGGCCGAACATAGCCATCATTGATACGTATCAACATGTATCTTCTACCGTAGGTGTTGGCCTTTTCATGGGCTCGGCTGTGGTTATGATTGTCATGGTAGCGTTGTCTTTACCCGGCGATGGGCTTTGAAACACCGTGAGTGAAGTTTGCTTGTAGGATGAGTTTCAATGGAGATGATCCTAGCGTGTCTGAGACCCCTCGAGGTTTAAAGGGCTGGGTGCAGCTATCAGGCAGAGCTCTCCGTCAAGATATGCCGATTTCTCGTCAGAAGTCAACATCTCGCTGTTATAGTTACCGTAGCGGGCGGGGTTGGGTGGGAACCAACAATAATTGGCGTGGCCACCAAGTGTTGAACTACTGCATTGTGCCGCTAATTTTACGACTATCGGTTGTTGCTATGCCAATGCTTTCTCGTACGACAATATTTGTTAAAGGGGCTTAGCTGATTAACTATATTTTGTGTAGAGTTAGGGCTATAAAATATACAAAAAATATAATAAAATAAAAGCTGTACGAAGAAGGCCGCCACCACCACCACCGTCACTTCTACCACTTCGTCCACCATAACCCCCACCACCGGGCTATACCGCGCTGTACCGACTAGGGGAGGTTTTAGATTCCGAAGCGCTCTATGGCCTCTTTTTAGCCGTGGTGGTAGTCATTGTAAAGCTGGCAATTGAACTGGCTCTCTAAAAGATCATACAGCTGGTAAAAGGGGAAGGTACGACGCGGTCCCTGCCCTAGAGCTATTACCAGCGTGGCTGGCGCCGGCTAATGAGCCTTCCTGGTCAACAAGTATTGTCGTACGGCAAAGCATTGGCATAATAACCTACTTACCTACCTAACAACCTTTGTCCTAAAAGCAGCGACTTAATATGGGCCAATGCTTGGTGGTCGTCCCAATCGTTGCCGGCCCCCACATACTCCCGGTATGGTAGCCATATTACTCTGCCCAATTAACGCTCTCTGCTTGCCATAGCTCATGTGCCACCTTGTTGACACATTGGCACATACCTTCCCTGTTGTCTCCCTTCTCTACCACAACCTCCGCCATCGGATCTTCATGTCCCGGTCGGGCGGTGCTGCAACCGAGTTTGCATACTCCATATCGTCTTCAGCTGGCCGGTCTGACCGAGAACCGTCTTGCTTAACCCACTCCACAAATTCGATCTCCAGTCTTGAGACCATCATCGCTACGGCGAGCATCACCTCCTGCTTCGCAATGTTACGTCCGGCACAAGTGCTAGTTCCACCGCCTATTCAACAGAGGAAAAGAGCATTAGTGCGTGTCTAAGACTAATGCCACTAGGCGGGATGTCGCTATGTGCTGTAAGGGGGCACTCACCATATGGGAAGAAGGACCCTGCCCGACCTGCCATGGAGTATTCAAGGCTTTTTGTGGCCTGCCCCGTCTCGTCCTTTGTCACCACCTCCTTTAAGTGACGAGCACCCCAGAACTGAGAGGCAGGATGCTCCGGTGTGCCCCCTAGGTAACTCTGTGGTTAGCTTGCGATGTCTGCAACCGGAGGGTGACAAAGGCCTCAATAACACGTACAAACGGTTTCGTCTAGATGGGCGATTGCGGTCGGGGTCTGCACAATGGAACCTTTGGGTAGGCTGTAGCCCGCAATGGTGACTGGCTCGGTACACTTCCTAGTGATAAGGACACCTACATGGAGGCGCAGAGTCTCGGTGAAGACAGACTGGAGTAGGGGCAGGGATGCCAATTTCTGGGCACTCAGCACTTCTGGGTTGGGCCCTCCCGTCAACACCTGCTCGACTTCCTCCTTGACGGCCCTGAATAGCTTTGGGTCTCGAATGAGCTCGATCATGACCCAGACGAGGATGGGGGTCGTGTTGGCATGGAGTCTGCAGCAAGGAACATATCCTAGTTAGCACGGCTGCTCAAGCTACACGCCGATCCGCAGAACCTACCCGAAAAGAAACAGGGAGAAGACGGCGCCCATGCTCTCGGAAGAGAAGTCAAAGGACTTGCCCCACCGCGCAAGCCCCCTTGAGATACGCGATCCGAACACGGGCTCATAGTCGACGTCTTCATCGGCACCGTGCCAGTCATAATCTCGATCCGCCACTTCGTACCATTTCAAGCACATGCCACGCAGCCGGTCCCGGGCCTGCACACCGGGCTTGTTGAGCCAGGTGGGTAGGCCGAAGGCCAAGCCCTCGACGTACTTTTCATATCCCCAGAAGGCCTCGATGAAGTCTGGGTTGACCTCGAGGACCTTTGGGCCCATCATGGCAGACGTCGCTGCGAGTGCGATATTTTCCCGGAGGAAGTCGAATAGTAGTACTTCGGCCCACTCCCCGGTCGGGACCGCGGCGAGCTGCTTGGAGTAACAACCTTGGAACGTGGCGAAGAAGGCGTTCACGGCTGCGGCGCTTAGTAGGCTCTCATCATATGTGCGGTGCATGGCGAACCAGATGCGCTCCTCTGCAGGCGTGTTGTTGCCGCGCCGGGGCATGCTCCCGCCACCCGACTCGTCTTTGGTGAACTTGGCCACGTCAGACGGCGAGTAGCCTGCGCTGTTCTCCAAAATGCGCGTGATCCATGGATCCGACGTGAACGACGACCGAAAGATGGTCGATATGTTGCTGCCACCGGCGACGAGATACAAGTCCATCGGACCGAGGCGGCATCGCACGATAGGGCTTGTCTCAAACGCCTTCCTATACCATGCGAAATCGTGTGAGCAAGCTACGCTTCAAAGCCTCAGCCGGCCGATGGGGTACCTACTTGGCTCGTTCTATGAAAAGCTTCTTGTTCGTCATAAACTGCCAAACGTTGGACACGAAGGGGATGCGCTCGCCGAGTCGCGGCGGCCGCATCGTCTTGCTCCCACTCTGATGCCTGACCAGCACGGCGACCAGGGGCAGGAGCAGGAGCATCGCCGTGAGCATCATGCTAGAGACGGCCATTTTCTCTTTCCCTCTCTCTCTGAAGGTTTGACACCTCACTGCAGCTGGTCCTGTCAGGGCAGTTCCGGGCAAGGCAAGATCTACTTTGCTGGGTGGAGCACCTGTGGTCGTAGTCTAGTGCCGGCCGCCTAGTGTGGTGAGGACTTTGGTCCGCCGTGGGATTGTAGGGGAGGTACTATTCGGTAGCGGTAGGCAGGTAATAATACGGCTCTGGAATACGCAGGCTAGGTACCCAGTTTCAAGTACAAGGCTATACTCGGCAGGGGAATCCTTTTTTGGAAGCACCGTAGTTTGGCGCCAAAGCCAGCGCCTCGCTGCGCCGCTGGACGGACCAGCAGCTGGGATCGGCAGCCATAAACCTTGCTAGTCTGGATGCGCTGGTGGAACGGGTGGAACGATGGGGGTGGCGACAGAAGGATGGTGCGAATGTAACCGAGCATACCGAACGAGCTTAGCCCCCCACTCCCCCCTTCTCAGTAAATCTCACCCCACCTCCCCTGGCCGGCTTTGTCGGGGCGCGTAAACCTATACGTATTGCTACCATTTGAGGCAATGACCCGTGTGATTGTGCAATGTGTCGGCCAACGTCAACCGACGCACGCTGATCTTAGAGGCAGTGGCCCCCCACCCCCCACCCCCCCTACGTCCTCTTCCTTCTTCCCGGGAGCTCCTCCACATTTTGGATCATCCTGGTTACTTCGGCACCTGCGGCAAAGCCATTCCCGCCCGCTGTCTCTGCCTCCCCCAAATCTAGGCCAATCTGGGACCATATCAAGGCGTGTAAGAGCCAGGATGGCGCAACGCAGGCATCAAGATGCACGAACGGACTGCGACGCAGCAATCAGCGTCCGCCCCCTCCTGGCTGTCTATTCTAACCCCGCCCAAGCCCATCCTTGACCTACATCAGGTGCGGCTGGAAGGTAATACAGCCGGCACCCGCCTCACCTGACTGACCAGACTGAGGCTGCTGCTTTGGGGGAATGGTGGTATAGACACGCACAATGGATGGAATCTACTTCCCAACTAGCCTAGCATCTCTTACTGCCCAGCTAGCGGCTGGAATGCCCTGTTCTCGGCTGCGTTCACCCGGCCCGCCATCCGGCCGACCATCCGCCGTGTGGGCTTGTCTAGCCCATGTAGATGCCAGAGGCCGTGGCAGACCGGCAGCCAAGCAGGAGGACATGTTACGGCAGATTGGTTTGGACCATGAGGAGCGATGCGAGGCAGAGCAGATGCATATATTCATGTATTCGTGCAGCGGACCAACAACGCCTGTTTATGGGATATCGTAATAAAGGACAAGATAATGCAGAATGGCTTCCTGGTATCCCTCTCCGCCGTAGAACTCCTCCCGCTACCATTTCCCATGTGCCTAATTTACAAAGGAAACTATCGCCGGCTCCAAACCAGTGGGACGCGCTCCGGGTGCATCAACTGCAACAGCAACCCTCCATAGCTCGAGTCCTTCTCGATGAACTCGGCTGCTCTCGTCTGCGCCTCGGCCGCCGTCTCATTCTCTAGGCGTTGTGGCTCCACCTTCCAGTCGCGGAACAAGGCGGCTAAGAGGGCCACCCATTCGACCTGCGAGAACTTCTTGGCCGGACAGTCACGCGCGCCCTCAGACCAACCCAGGAAGTTGCCACGCGCCGGAGGTGGGAGGAGAACCTCGTCGTCTTCATACTCATTCTCGTAGCTAGCAGACTCGCCCACCTCCTCTTGCTTGGGTTGCCCCTGCTGCATCTCGTCCTGGGGGGATCTCCGAGGTGCTTGGATCCAGCGCTCCGGCTTCCATTCCTCGGTGTCAGCGCCCCAGTACTTGGGGTGCTTGTGCACATAGAGATAGCTCGGGATCATGAGGATCTTGGGTGGAATCGTGAGTGTCTTGCCGCCGACCTGAAGAAACTGGGTTTGGTCCTTCGTCCACTTCACCTCCGCTACGGGGGTCTTGACTCGAAGCGTCTCGAAGAGGATGGCGAGGCAGCGCTTAAGACGCGGGTAGTCGGCGTGGTAGTCCCACTCTTCCCGAGGCTTGTCTCCCAGGACGCGGCGCAGCTCCTCCGCGAGCCAGTCTTGCACTGACGGGTTGGCGGCGAGGAAGAACCTAGCGAAAGTAAGTAGGTGCGTTATATCGAAGACCATTCGTGTGCACATACATGGCATAGGTGAGGAGATGCGCGGTGGTGTCGTGGCCAGCGAAGCTGACGACAAACATGGTGCCATAAATTTCGGCCTCGGTCAGCCCCCCTGCGTCGTTCTTCTTCTGGGAAGCACGGATAAGCGAGGCCATCAGTGTGGGCTCTCCTCGGATATGCCCCTCGTTCAAATTGCGGAGCTCTTGATTGTAAAGGTACGCCATGTGGCCCTTGAACTTAGCGCAGGCCTCGCCGAGGCGTTTCCAGGTATTAGGCAGCGGCAACCACGGGTTCATGAAGAAGCGCGGGCCTAGAGCCAGAATGAGCAAAGCATTCTCCATAATGGTCAGCAGCGAGAACCGAAAGCTGGCGGATGGGGTTGTGGTGAGCCTCTCGCCGTGGCCCTCGAACTCGAACGACTGGCCGAAGCAGGCCTTGGTGAGGACGTGAAGCGACACCGTCCGCGCGTCCTCGCCCACGCTGGTGAAGACTTTCTTAGAGTCCCAGTAGCGCGCCATGGCGTCACCCAAAGACGTGGCTTCGGTCCAGACGATCGCGTTGCACTGCTCGTTGAGGCATGAGTTGACAATCCTCCGGTGCGCCTTCCACTGTTCACCGGAAGCCTATCGCCAGCCTGTCAGCAAATCCGTCCCCAATTCAAGCCACCCGTATCACACTCACAGTTGCGATGTTTGGCCCTCCAAAGACATCAAGCATCTCTGTTTCCAACGAAAAAACACTGTGTAAGTAACAAAAGCTATCGTTGGGGTGTATCTCACGCCAGTGGTGTAGTGGGAAAGTTTTGGGGGGGGGCGGGGGGGGCATACTCGTAATTTCTACCCAGCGTGGGAAGTCGTTGCCCCGGCGGTACATGTTATACAAAGCCTCTGGGTCCGCGAGGTAGAGCCAGTTGCGCGAGGGAGTCACTAATACAAAGGCCTCGCCCAGCTCCTCGTGGGTACGCATCCCATCGTGCTCGTGCCAGCCGCGGTAGTTGTAGCGGGTGAAGTTGTTGTCGCCAAGACAGCCCGGGAGTCGCTTGACAAGGGACACGACCCGGCTGTCGATGAGGAGCCATATCTTGTTGAGGTGGTCGATAGGGATAATGCGGATAGGGACCCCGATAGTGCGGGCGATCTGATAGTTGCGGTAGATGCAATAGGCATAGTATGCTGTCCAAGCCGTCGCCAGCGCCAGCAGGGACCACACGGTGATGAGAGGCGATGCCATAATGCCAAGTGCGCGCGGGGTTGAAGCCAAGAGTCGGTAGTGAGCGTCGGCCCTTGCACAGCAACACAAGCGCGTATCTAGAGAACAACTACGAAAACAAGCGGCGGGCATGACGCCTGGCAAGCCTCTTAAAGAGGACCATCCAGACTGGGCAAGCCCGCAAACCCAACCCAACGTCAGGGCAATACAAGGATCACTCGTGGAGCGTGCTCCGGCAGTGCCACACCCGCAGCGTCCATGATCGGAGGGGCTAATCGCCGGCGGCCATCGTGCCTTGCAGAGCCAAGGGGGGAGGCCCCCCGGGTGTGCGACTACGAGGTACAACGCCCATAAGTGCGCCATGGGGGGAGCTACTGGGTCAACACCGTCCGTCGGCCCATCATAAATCCTAAGTACCTTTACTTATTAGCCACGCCACGTGCATTAGCACTGCACAAGCTTCTGCGGCTTACTAGAAGTGGTCCCAATTGCCTGCCTAGTGACTAGTGCTACGCGGACCCTCGGCTCCACACGACACTCCCTCGGCGCAGCTCGCCAGCCAGCCCCTCCCCCCTTGATCCTTCACGGTCCTGCAAAAGTCCATGGATCCACGGCTGCTTTGGGCGGATACCACCTGCTGAGACTAGAGTCGCATTAGATAGGGCAAATTAGACAGGAAACGTGCGTCTATTGTGTATCTCTATGGGTTGGGTCACTCCCGGGTCTTCTCCGGGCTCTCGGGAACCTGGCCTCCAGGCCCCAGCTATCATTACAGGTCATGAGTGTGCCGCCCCGTGCGCGTAGATGGGCGACGGGGGCTGCGGCAGGTTCTGGCTCTGCGCTGAAGCCGACCGCTCGCTCTCTTCTGAGACCGACGCAACAGAGGCATTGCGCGAGACGGAACGGTCTACTGAGAAGGAATGCTGCGGGTCGGTCTTCACCAAGTCCCTGCGCCAGTTGGTATCATCGTTGAAGTCCACGGTCATGAGGCCCATCCCTGTTTGGGGGATGCCGCGCATGGCCATGCTGGATGCATCGCTGCTCGAGTACCCCTCCAGCGACTTGCACGTGTAGATGACACTATCGTGGAAGTGGCGGAGGCGCACGCGCCAGCCTCTCTGCATCGCATCGCGATACTCGGCCTCCCGCCGCTGCTCCTCGTTGTAGCGGATGCTTGACTGGTTCCTCTGCTGCACGAAGAGCGTGCGGAACGAGACGACGCAAGCAATGATGAAGGCTATACCCCATTTTTGGTCAGCTCGGGTGCCTCCTTCCAGATGCGAAAAGTGGTGGGAGGGGAAGAACCGGGGGGCGGGGGGGCGGCGGAAACTTACCAACGCTGAATTCGCAGTAGAACCAGAACCAGGTGAAGGTAGCACTCTGCATGCTCCCCTTCACGCCAGTGCCGTCATAGACCTGGTGGAAGATGCTACCGCGCACGATCGTGATGGCGATGGTGAGGAAAACTAGGCCGAAGATCAAGGTGAGAGCGAGCTTCTTCTTGGTGCTGATGCGGCTCTTCCACAGAAGCACCACGGGGAAGCCAAGAACTAGTAGGGCGGCAGTGGTCAGCAGCTAGAGCATGCTAGCGAAAGAGAGGACTATCTTGGGTTGGGCTGTCCTCTGTGCGCACTGGCGGGCTGTGGGGCCGGTGTAGTGGACCCGCGAGGCCTGGCGGACAGAAAGTTTCCGCCCGGATGTGTGGGGGAACAAAGGGAACTCACTAAGAAAGTCGGACACGGCATCGACGGTGGCGGAGAAGATGGCGTTGAAGAAGATGCGGTGCAAGGCGGCGTCACTCGTGCACATGCCGCTGAAGATGTCCTCGATCTTGCCGAAGAAACAGTTGAACTCCTGCATGCCGATCTGGGCGGCGGCGCCGGCGATGGTGAAGAGCAGGACACCCCACCACAGGATGTTAAACTTTTGAATGTGCTCCCCGAGGCGGCGGAAGAAGATCATGAAGTTGATCTTGACGAGCAGGACGCCGACGATGGTCAGGTTGACGCTAGTGCCGATGCCGATGAAGGCCTTGTGCGAATTGTCAAAGAAGTTGGGGCCAATCTTGGAATAGTCGCCCTTCTCGACGGCCTCGAGGTCGTAGGCGTAGCCGACGAAGAGCTGAATGAGGACG
The DNA here is from genome assembly GCA_021432635.1 of Thozetella sp. PMI_491. Classification (NCBI taxonomy): domain Eukaryota; kingdom Fungi; phylum Ascomycota; class Sordariomycetes; order Chaetosphaeriales; family Chaetosphaeriaceae; genus Thozetella; species Thozetella sp. PMI_491. The sequence continues at coordinate 254,476 of MU270077.1, forward strand.
GCCTCGACGTTGTGCAGGAGCAGGGCAAACATCATGATGTAGTCCTCGAGGAGGAACCGCCGGAAGCAGGCATAGCGAATGTAGGCCCGCACGGCGAAGGCAATGTTGCACAGCGCGAAGAAGATCCAGGTCAGGGACTAGAAGAGAAGGGCGTGGCCATGGTCAGTGACACCGAGCGCGACGACCAAGAGCCGGCCGGGAAGGGTTGGGTACCCGTCCGGCCCATTTCTCGGAGGGGGAGAGTACACACGGCCCTGGCGGCGGGGACTTACGTAGAAGGCCGGGGGCGAGATATCATCGTTGGCTGTCGGCGCGAAGCTCGTGCCCGAATCGCCCGAAGAACTCATGATGGCAAAGAGAGGCGAGGGAATTGACGGGCTCGGCGAGCGTGTTGGCGCCTAGAGGAGATGCTTCTGCTGCTGCTGCTGCTTCTGCTGCTTTGGTCGAGGAGGAGAGACAAAGCTGGGCGGGTGAGGGTCAGCATTTCTTTGGGCACTTAGACACTTAGACAAGTCCCCCGAATGGGGGAGGGAACTGGGGGGTTCAAAGGTGCGTAACACGACGTCGTGCAAGCGCAAAAGGTGGGGCCCGATATTGACGAGGGGCCGTTCTCCGTACTACCCGCCCACGTCAGATTGACGAGTACCTACGGAGTAGGTTGTCGCTTCCCATGTCATGGGCGCCCCACAAAGAACCTCGCCGACACCCAAAGGAGCAAGCACGAAGCAAGTACCCGCTGGACGTTATCCCGCCCCAGATGAATACCCAAGGTACTTGGCCCTCCCCCCTCCCCCCTCCCCCCCGGTCCTGCGTCTAAGGTACCGCGCAGAACCCAAAATAACGGGATCCCACCGCTCCTGGTTTGCTCTAGAAGCTCCATCGCTTCCATTGTTTCCCGGTGTCGTCTTGTCTTTCCCCATCCCTCCACCATCCCTCCTACCCCTTCCCCCGGAACCACGCAATGCGTTCAGATCCTCCTGATGGCTTGCGGGTGAAGGAGCTGGTCCGGACGATCGACACCGCACTATGCCGATCGTGTTGCACAGCGGACACCCGCTTTTGCTCCGGAAATCTCTGTGGTATCTCTGTAGGTGTGGGAGCAAGAAGCTATGGCCTGTCGTATCATTTTTGGCTCTTGGGACAGGGCGCGCGCCCCCACCCTGGGAGGAGGCAGAGAAGGTTACCGCACTAGAGCCTGTGCCTCGAGTCAGATGGTTCAAGACTGCGGGCTGTGGTCTGCGGGCTGCGGACTGCGGGCTGCCAGCGCACATGCAAGCCAAGTATCCAGTCGGGAGGGCTCTAGGAAGGACACTGCAGTGTCTAAGGTGAGGTGGGTATAGCTAGGTTTCGCCCTCTGCCTTCCCTTTTCCGCTCCTCAGCGCGGCCCCGTAACTTCCGCCTAGTCCGTGTGTGCGCAGCCATGTAACCCGCCTTTGGTCGACCGACGACTTCGCTGGCCAATCAAGCAGGGCGTGTTGTCTAAGTCTCACCGTAGGAGCTGCGCCGCCTGCGCCGCCCGCGCCTACCCCGGCCCATTTCGGTCGAGATCGGCAGAGCGCAAGCCATGCAACTCGGCCAAGCAATGCTCACCCATCCCTCTGATCCTTTTGGCGCCGCCCCTGCCCCAGCCCGGCCATTGATTGGCCTGTCCGCTATGAATTGCCGGCGCATCCCGCACGCTTCTCCCTATGAGGACATCCTAGCGTAGCTTGCCGATAACAGGGAGTGGGCGACCTGAGGACAGGTACCACAGTACAGACCGCTAGGCTAAGTCCTGGAACCCCTCTTGCCCCTCCCCAGAGCCAGCCTTACGAATTACCCAATTCTTCTAGCCCCTGGCGTGGCGGGGAAGCGGAAAATGGGACATGGGAAAATGGGCCCAAAAAAAGGAAGCCCGGCACAGCTGTGCCAAAGAGAGCTGTAATCGGTACCAGTGTCAATCGATTGGATGCGTCTGTACTCCGTACGTGCCACTCACTTGACCGTTGGCCGTGCACACACATTCACCACTGAACACTGTTTGTTGGGTTGGTACCTGCGTATGTAAGGATTTTGCCAGCCAGCCAATACGTGGAACTTTTGTTATTTTTCATTTCCAATCAGTCTCTTGGCTTTTCGCTTTTGTTTGTGTTGGCAGCCGTCTCTTTTGGCCCCCAATCAGCCTACGCAGACCGTGGTGAAAGCTGAACGTCTTTCCCCACACAAGCTTGTTTCGCCCCACGTACCTTCCCTGACCTCAGCTTTGCGCGTGCCTGGGCGAATTCTGCCTGTTGACGTTCCTCAGGCCGTCATTGTCCCTGCATGCCTCTGGAGCTCGCGCCCTCCCCGTCGTTCTTTTCCCTCTCTTCTCCTTCTCTGCGTCGGACGCCGCCCTGACGAGACTAGCAAGCTTGCAGCTATGGCGCCCGTTGTCGCCATCGTTTTTGGCGGCTTCGCCGCAGCGTACCTCTCCTTGCGATTGCTGCTCTACTGGACTCAGGACCCCAGAGAGCCGCCTGCTATCTTGACCGAGGTGCCCTTCATCGGGCCGTTGGTAGGCATTATTCGGGAAAAGTCACGCTTCCACATCCGATTGAGGTTCGTCCGCCCAGCCCGACAAGCCAGGTCATATCATCCTGCTGCAGCTCCCCTTCTCTCACCCCACCACCAGAGGGGAGGGGGGCGTCTTTTCCGCCGTTTCCGCCGTTTACTGACCCGCAGCATATGCAGAGATCAATATGGCTTGCCCATCTATACCCTGCGACTTCCTTTTTCTCGCATGTACATCGTCAACTCGACTGAGCTCATCCCCTTGGTACAGAAACAATGGCGCACTGTCAGCTTCGCCGCCATCGCCGCCGGTGCGGGCTCACTAGTCGGGATGAGCAAAGAGGCGGTCAAAGTCATGGGCACAGACCTACAGTCGGAGCATGGATTCAGTCCGAGCTGGCCCAAGTACATTATGCCGGCCATGGGGCCCGGTAAGGACCTGGACAACATCAACCGCGCGGCGATCCTCGTGTTTGCGGACGAGATGGAGAAGCGCAGGGCAGCGGGGAACGCCCGGATCGCCCTGGGCCATTGGTCGCGCGCGGCCATGGTGACGTCAACGACCGAAGCCGTCTGGGGACCGCAGAACCCGTACCGGGACGCTGCCGTTGCCGAGGCCTGGAGGTGAGCACCATCGAGGCGCCGTTGCGCCCCGCCCCGTGGTCGGCCACGCCACGCTTCCGCTAGCCCGTCAGCCCTACGAACCGCGCTAACTCCGGCCGCTAGGATATTCGAGGCCGGCTTCCTCACCTTATCCGTCTTCCCACTGGCTTCTCTGTTGTTCCCCAAACTAATCCGCGCGCGCGAGCTCTGCGCCGCTGCCATGGTTGACTATTTCCGAAACGGCGGGCACAAGACGGCGTCCGGGCTGGTGCGCATGCGCTACGAGCATCACAGCGGGCTCTTTGGCCTCAGCGACCCCGACGTTGCACGGGGCGAGCTTGGGAACACGTTTGCCGTACTGGGCAACTCGGCGCCCTGCGCGTTCTGGGTGCTTTTCCACATCTTCTCGGATGAGCAGGTGCTCGCCGATGTCCGCCGCGAAGTCTCAGCTCTGGTACAAGACGAGGCGGAGGCAGGAGTCAACTCGGTCGACTTGGGCAAAATCCGGACCGCCTGTCCCGTGTTGTTGAGCACTTTCCAGGAGACGTTGCGTTACCGTGCCGTCAACCCGGGGGTGCGCGTGCTTCTCGAGGACGTGCACCTCGACGGCGGCATTCTTCTCAAGAAGGGTAACATGCTCATGATCCCTGCCCCGGTTCAGCACACAAGCGTGGCGGCGTGGGGCGAGAACGCTGCCGAGTTTGACTACCTTCGCTTCGCCCGGAAGCCGGGCCCGGGCCACAAAAAGCCGAATCGGGTCGCATTCCGCGCCTTCGGCGGAGGCCACGTACTCTGCCCTGGCCGGCACTTTGCCTGCACCGAGATCATGGCGCTTGCGGCGCTGCTGGTGCTCCAGTTTGACATGGTGCCCGTCGCCGGCAAGTGGATCGAGCCGACGTGGAACAACTCGCCGGTCCAGGCCGGCTTTCCCATCCCCGACGAGGACATCGAGGTCGAGCTTCGGCCTAGAGATCCTAGCAAGAAGTGGAACGTAACATTCTCGGGGTCAGACGAGGCTATCGGGATCGTGTCCGAGGATATGAAACCCGGAGAAGAATAATTTTACCGAACAGCTGGAGCGGGTTGCGGCCCTCACGCCGACGGTCTTGTAATTTGCGGCTAGACGAGCCGCATTGGCTCATCGTCGAACGTTGACAGTATTTTCACGGCTTAAACGGAACAAGACAGGCAGTGCCTTGTGCAGCGGTCATGCTTGCAATTTCCATGGTGCTGGTTAGTAATAATAGCTCTCTGTCTCCGGAATACTACATAGGCGCCTATGCTAGCGCGCGCTTCTAAACGAATGGCCTGCCAGTCGCCATATACTCGAGACAAGCCATGGCTTACGTAGCATCCGCGTCGGACGAAGGCTGCCTAGAGAGAGAGCGAGATAGAGAGTCATGGAGCAAGCCTGGCACGGGCCAGATACAAATTCTTGCGCAGCTCCGGGCTTGGTGCCGTGGGCCGAATTTAGTACATTCAGTGGGCAGGCGCCCCCACAATGCCTCGTCCGATGCGCTCGATGAATGGGGTATTCGGAGCGACGCTAGCCTAGCTGCTTGAGGGATCCTCCCTGCGGAGGGGCGAGCAAAGCTATCTTAGCCCTCCTTTCTTGAGGGCTTGCCCGTTGTCTGGCAGGCGCTGTTTCGCGCCCTCGCCCTGTTTAGCATGTGCCTGGAGCAAGTAGGCCAATCTTCAGCCGAGCAACCCAATTAGATTTCGCAAGTTGCCTGATAAGATACAGCGAATCCTACGGCAGATGCCAGTCCGTCGTTTTGATATCCACGTCGGGTGTGATAAACGAAGTTGGGAGGTGGCGGGTTGCTGCGGCTCCTGCCAGGGGGGCTGCAAAGAAGCGATTGTCTTTGCTTGGATACGACGCTGGTCCAGATAGCACACGAACCGCGCATGACAGCACATGGGTGATATGCATACCCCTCCTACTTGCATGGGGGGAGGGGGTCTGAAGAGATGATCTGCCCCACATATTGGTCAACATTGAGGAGTGAGCAGTATGGTGGTGCCGAAGCACCACCCGGCCTGGTCAATTACGTTCTCCCGAGAATGAGGTCAGCGTATGGTAGCACCGACCAGACTTTTAAGAGAACACGGCCAACTCATCACGTGAAGCTCAGCCCCCAGAGCCCCCAGCACGCTCTCGCGTCTCTCGGCTGCACCCCGCCGGCACTCGTTGCACAGCGCTACCCGCGGTATGGCTAGCTTCCTCTACTACGTAACGATCCTGACCGGGGAAAGGCCGTGACGGAAGAAGTTGGGGCGGCGGCGATCCGTGATTCTAGGCGCTGTAGGTGCACGGGGCACTGCAATACAAGCAAGACAGGGAAGTGAAGGGGGATTTGGGGGCAAACCCGACCCAAGGGAGGGGTGCCCCCCCAGTGGTACAGTGCCGAGATGCGCTTGCGGGAAACGGCGCCAAGTAGGAAATACAGGCAGCACATAAGGTCCTCGCATGAGTTGGGTGCGCTAGCGATGTCGAGAATCAGAAGAGAGCGAGAGGTGGCTAAAATTAGGGAGACGCCCCCCTTTTCGATTCCAACCCGCGCAGCACAGACGTGAAGGCGCCCTGAGAAGAAACCAAATGCCCTGGCGCTTCCCGTGCGCCAACCTATCTGCCTTTGGAGCATCACCCCCCTCCCCCCGCGGCTCAGCACATCTGTAGACACGGACGGCGGCAGGCATATCCCTGCGGATCGCCCTCCTGCCCGTTCCTGGACCCTCTTGGGCGGGGGCTTGGTTATGACACTGTCTCGAGCCCGATTGCGCCGCGCCTGCCCGTCGGCGTCGCTCGAAATAGGCCCAATCGCGAATCTCAGTGGCGGCGGGCGGGCGGGAGTGCGTCGGAGTGGACTCGGTGGAACCAATGTGGACAGGAAGCTTCCAAAGAAGAAAGGAGAACAGCCCTTTCAGGCGCAATCGGCCCGTGCGTATTACATAGCTACGTAGGGCTGGAGGCGGCCGAGGTGACGCTCCACGGAACTGTGTGCTCCCTACACACACCCCCTCCCCCGGCCCACCTACCGCCATGAGTCCGTAATGACCTAAGCACAGCCTAAGCCTCCCTGAGCAGTACACGTAACTCTAGGGCCTAGGGACGACCGCCGTGCCCAATGGCAGAGGCCACTGGGTGCAGCTGGAAGGAACCAGGATCTCCATCCCTACGTCTCACAGGCCGGTTTCGACTAATTATGTGGTTTGTACTTCTCCTGTGCGGATGCGCCGGGACACCGTTGTTACTCGCGGCCGGGTCGGGGGCCAATCGCTATCCCCACACGACCGAGCGACGACCCAGAGTTGCTCCGTGGCAGGTGGGCGTGCAGGCTCCAGGGTGCCGCCGTTCGTGGGCGACGCTACGCAGCAAGTGGTATCATGGTGGTATGAAGTTGTATGAAGTGATATGAAGTGGCATGAAGGATGTGCCTCCCGCCCGGTCGTCGGATCTCGAGGTGACCTGTGCGGCTTGCAGTGCCTCCCCCGTACTTTTCCTTCGGACTCACGGCCCATCGCCTCGGTCCCGTTCCGCACATGAAGCCTGCGCTGCACATGCTCCTTCCGCTCCAGGCCTGATCCCCCGCACCGTATCCGACGCCCGGCCATTTGGGATCGCCTTTTCGGGCCTTGGCTTGGCGCACCGCCGCGATCAGCGACACTAGCCGCGGCGGCTACGGCGATATCGACAACAGCCTTGTCTTTGTTTCTTGCTTTTGCTTGCTCGCTACCGGCATCTTTCCCCGCGCGGCTTTATCGACCCTGTCCACTACGATCTTCTCCAACTTTGCCTCTCCTTCCGCCGAGATGGCGTATCTAGTCTTGTATGTCATAGGCGCCGCGGTGTTAGCGCTCTGTCTCCTCGGCCGCTATCTCACCTTGCCTCACGATGCCCGAGAGCCGCCGCTGGTCGCGCCGAGCATCCCGTTCGTCGGGCACATCTACGGCATGCTGAACCATGGCTCGGGCTATTACTCAATGATTGCGTGCGTCGGCCCTCCCGCCAAATTCTGCTGTCGCTGTGCCCCGTGCTGACTCCCTAGGCGTACGGCAGGAAGGAATGCAAACAGCCCATCTTCACGCTGGGCCTCCCCCGGGCCAAGATGTACATTGTCGCATCGCCGAACCTGGTGTCAGCCTGCGACCGGCGGTCTAAGATCGTGTCGTTTGCTCCGTACGTTGTAGACTTTGCCAAGCGCGTCCTTGTGGCAAGCCAGCCCAGCATAGACCTCCTCTCTGAGGACCTTCTTGAGGAGAATGGGCCAGTGACCCTCCGCCCCTCGACCATGAAGGCGATGCACCAGTCTCTCATGCCGGGCGAGAGTCTGGACGAGACGACGGCGGCCGTGCTCAAACACATGTTGGCCTTTCTCGACTCGGCAGGCGAGCTGAATGACCCGAAGGGCGTTCCTTTGTTCCAGTTTGTTCGCCAGCTCGTCACCATAGGGAGCACCAATGCCATCTATGGGCCCGAGAAGAACCCCTTTCGGGATCTTGAAGTGCTCGAGGGCTTTTGGTACGTCGTCTCTGTCTGCCTCATCGACCTGGAGTATGAGTGGCCACTGACAATCCGCACAATAGGGCAGTGGATAGAGACTTTGCCCTGCTGGGCCTTATGGTGCTACCAGAGCTTATCGCACCCAAGGGCAGTCGCGGGAGGGAACGATTCTTCCGCGCCTTTCGTGAGTACTACGCCGCAGGCGGGCTTGAGACGGCCTCACGGCTCATAAAGGCGCGCCATGCCGTCAACACCAAGCACGGCGTGTCTGATCAGGATATCGCGCAGTTTGACCTGGGCGTCTGCACGGCCCTTCTCGTCAACACGGTGCCTGCCATCTGCTGGACGCTGTGCCATGTCTTCTCCCACCCGACACTCCTGGCCGAGCTGCGTCAGGGTGTTGAATCCATCGTCCTCCAACAGGCCAAGCCTGGTGTCCCGGCCACGGTGAACATCTCCAAGATCGCCCAGAGTTTTCCGCTGCTAGAGTCGGTCGTTAAGGAGGTTCTCCGCGTGCAGAGCAATAACGCATCCGCCCGCCTGTTGCTCAAGGACACCCTGATCGACGACGGGAATGGTGCCACCTACTTGCTCAAGAAGGATTCCTTTCTCCTCATGCCGTCTGCGCCCGTGCATAACAGCGAGGAGGCGTGGGGGCCCACCGCGAAGAGCTTCAATCCGGAGCGCTTTCTTGGGAAGCAGAAAGCGTCATCATCTATCTGGCGCACCTTTGGCGGCGGCAATGCGCTATGCCCCGGAAGGCATTTTGCGGTCCACGAGATTGTCAGCGTGCTGGTGGTGGCCTTGTTGCGATACGACGTTGAGCCTACGGAGGGCGTCTGGACGTTGCCCAAGACCCGGAACCACATCTCGACAAGCATTCTGACCCCAGTGAAGGACATCTGGGTGAGGATACGGCCGAGGGAGGAAACAAGGGAGATCGACTGGAGATTTGTATGGGAGCCTGAACAAAAGGTCCCAGACGTGCCTTGATGAATGAGATATGACATGTACTGTACCGCATAATGCTACCTAATCGCCGTGGTCACTGGTCGGAAACTTGGTTCCAGCATTCTGAGCCCACCTTTCGAAGACTGGCGGCGTAGTTTATTGAAGTGATCTGTGAGGGGAACGGCGAGGAATCCTGCCAGCTTGCGGCACTTCTATCTAACTACGGTTATGAGGCACCACCCCGGGATCCTCTCCGCTGTCGTATTAAAACGCTGCGGGGCGATTTAACATCCAGCGCAGGCCGGCACCGGCAATGAGGCACGAGCGGAGTAGCTACGGCGATGGGTAAATATAGAACACCCCCTGAACCCTCCGCCCGCCTTCGCGATCATACTAGGAAATGCACAAGGCTCAGTTTCTCCCCCCTCAGCGATGACTCATGCCTTAGCCTCTGATAAAATCTCCCATGCATTTCTGAGGTGGTAACGCGGTAGCGTAGAGACGCACCGGATATAGTCTTGATCAAGTAAGGCTGACTCGTCGGGACGCACGGGGCGTGATGGGTGTAGGACATCCAAATAGGCCCTTTGGCCCTCAAAAGGAGGAGACAGCAGCGGATGTTCTCACTACCGGTAGTGGAATTTGCAAATAGCACTGGCCGTAGCAGTATACCTGAGGCCGGCTGGAAGATAGGCACCGGTTGTTCCGCCAATCGTGACCTGGGCAAGCGGTTGGACCGGTCTCGAACCACTGAAACCCTGGGCGGTAGGGCGCAGCATACACCAACGAGCACCGGCATCGACCCAGGCATCGTCATCCGCAGTGGATGGCGCTAAAACTATTCGCGAACATGGTACCACGGAAAGTGCTGGAGGTTAGAAGAGCACCCTACCGTAGTTGGCTTTGCTGGGAAGCTGCTGCTGTCGCGTTAAATGCGCGGTTGGTGTCCAATTTGAAGCGGAATGGCATGAGAAGCCTCCTCAGCATAGGCCGAACAGATTACTTGGATGCCTACGCGTGGAGAAGATATACGTCGTCTTACACAGTTCCGCACTCCTGAGAGACAGAGTAGGAAATGAATTAGTGTATAGAAACCTTGTGGGTTGTAGACACACGCCCGAGTAGTGGAGCTGTTTCGATTGGTATCGAAAGTTGCGACCTCTGAGTGATCGCTATAGATAGTAAGGCTATCCCACAAGCCTGGGTGGCTGCCTTGTGGAGGAATGGCTATCGTCCTGGAGAGCGTTCCTAACTACTGCTCATCCTTGACCTCGACTTAAAGCGATATATCATGCCCTCCTGTCTTGCAAACCAGTACGTATACACCTTCCATTTAGGATCCTTGGACGCCCACTCAAGATCAAAGTGGCGCAGAACCAACGGGACCAGTTTCCCCATTTCCATGATCGAGATGTTCTTCCCAACACAAGTTCGAGAACCGTACCCAAACTACAGTGCACAAGTCAGCAACCGGATCTCTCGCGTGGATTGGTATTGTTGGAGAAATACATACAGTCAACAGGTGACGATCCATATTCTTGACGTATGCCTCATCTGTTCCGAGCCAGCGCTCTGGTTTGAACTCGGCTGCATCCTCTCCGAATATTGATCGGTCGCGGTGTATCACAGAAGGGTTTATTCCTACGATGGTTCCTTCATTTAGATGAACTCCGCAGAATGCAGCGCCGCCGGGTGGCACAATCCGCTCTAACGGGTAGGATACCCCAGGGTGGCATCGCATCGCCTCCTTCATCACGGCTTGCCTATGCAGAGCGAGTTCAGCAACGTCAGCCTTGCTAGGGCGCTAGGTGGTTTCTTACAAGTAAGGCAGTTGCAGGCATTCTGCATACGTGATATTATTGGAGAGTTTTCCATCTCGGTCGGCTTGATCGATTTCCGCCTGAAGCTTCTTGTAGCAATCGGGGTGCCGCACTAGATAGTAGAAGACTGCTCTCAATGATATGGCTGTTGTGTCACTACCAGCAAGTCTGGACCAGGCAAGTTAGTAAAATTAGGACACGGAAGAGGCTAGAAACGAGGCGGAGGCTGCAGTGTTGCGAAATACGCACAGGTTATTTGCGAGATGATTGACCAAATCTCGATCTGACATACGTTTCCCTGCAGCATTTTCCTGCCTCAGCCAGCCCATGAAATCTGGACGGTCTTGCTGAGGAGGCTCGCGGTCGTACTCTGCGATACATTCTTCTGTAAACTGCAACATACTTAGTCTCACATGCGGGGTTATCGCGGCAAATCCAGAACCACATACCTTGACCACTGTCCGAAGCGGATCAGGAACTTCCCCAAACGGTTGCTTTTCCATTAACGTCCGTACCCAGGAGTTCCCCATGAGCCAAGGGTGGATGCTGGGGACCTGGCTAATAGAAGAGCCTATCATAAGAGCATCACTGATGTCGTTGATCATGTTCCCGATATCCCGACGCTGCTCCATGAAGCCGAATCTGCGATGGAAGGTGATGGCGGCAATCACATCAAACGCATACCATTGAAGCCAGGTGCCGAGGTCGACTTCCTGCCCCTCCAAGTCTCGCATCGCGCTAATGAAGATGTCGGCGCAGTCGTCGGCGAACGGCTCCATGGCTTTGATGGAGGACATGGAGAACTTCTGGGCGACCGGCCGGCGCAAGGCCTGGTGAGCGGCTGGGTCTCGGACGGAAAACATGCTGGGAAGCGGAGACCCCTTATACAGCATGTCGAAGACGGTGTAGAAGGCAGACTGGGGAGAAAGAATGAGATCAACATAGATACGCCCCTTTTACCGGCTGCCAGCTTCAAGGGTGCGTCTCAGCAACATTCAATGCTTCTTTCTCACCTTATAGAACTTGGTGCCGATGCCATAGATGGCCGGGATAGCATGGGGATCCGCAATTGAGACGACATTCGGAGCGGTCCGAACTATTGCTCCATACTCTCGGTGCAAGTTGTAGTACACTTCCTGCGCTCCGCCGTTGCGCAAGACCCATGGCCGGTACCACACGGTCAGCCTGCCCCACAGAGGCCCGGGTACAGATTTCAGGTCGGACCGGTAGACCTGCCGAAGTATCTGAATAGGTAGCCAGGTGAAAGCCAAAGTCAGTAAAGCATGAAGAACTACTCGAAGTGACAATAACGAGTGCACATTGTGTCCATGCAGGAAGTGCTCGAGGGGGGTCGCCGTCGCGTTGAGAGCCATCGTTAGGACAGGGCGGTGTCTGAAGATGATGAAGCTTTTAACCTGAGAAGGCAAACGGCGGTCACCAAATACTTATAGACTGGCTTTTTGGAATATTAAATGCCGTAGATCTGGTTCACTCGCGATCATGATTGCCGAATCGTGATACCTGGATCGATACACTTAAGGCATGCCTGACGAGTTGGGAATCTCAACCCCACTCGCCATAAGCCCCGCCGCGTTGTTCCCGCAAATTATTCTCCCCACATGCAGGTAGCAAGACAAACTGGGAGTATACATGACTTGCTCAGCGCCAGTGCTCAACTAAAAACTATACTGCTGCGTAAGTGCATGCAATGCCCCTTAACCCTTGAGTACATGTATTTCCAGGAATTTATGAAAGAGGCTACAAAGTTGCCGAGCTCCCTGGATCTCATTCGACGGCCATCCCTAATCGATGCCGAATTGGGCTATCACACAACACTTAGACTCAACGGACCCAAGACACAAGAAGAGGGAACCGCCGCTTGACGAAGAACCAGATACGGAAGGGGTCGAAAGGGTTGAAGAGGTTGGAAATATTAGTCGTATCATCAAATGCAAAGAATAAGAGTAGCGTGCCGAAGTCGACGGCGCCGCCACGGAGCTGCGCATGTGTTCTTCAGCAACTGTGAGGCACTGACTTTGGACGAGCATAGAGCGGCAAGGCTACTCTGGCTCTATCTCTTTTCTAGAGTACGGAGACTCGAGGAATTGCGGCTGTCTGTTCCGTGGATTGACCTCCTAAGTCCTAACACAGGCTGGTGCCTGCCCCAGACAACCTCGCCGTGACCATACATAGTTAAACGAGATATGCCCAGACTTCGGCTGTGACCTGATCATTGCCTCCTTCCTTTTTCACGTTCTGCGCCACGCTCCTCGTTTGGGCTCACCATTCAGTTTGGCCCGAAAACTAACGTACGTGAACGCATCCCTTCTGAGTTGTGCGGCTACAAACGTGAGTTGCGCTCGGCGAATCGCGATTGTGATCGTTGCCAAGTAAACTCGGCGTCAATAGTATCATGTACGTAAGCCTGCGATCGCAACCTTGGGTTGTATCCATAAGGCCCTTTCTTGGACCCCAATTCCCCAACGTCTTCATGCTCTATGGCTGGTTGCGTGATCGAACAGAAATGCCTGAGCTGGTATTAGGATATGGATACACGTCTTGATGGCGCAAAGTACAAGTAGGACCGGAATATCTCACAGCTGGGACCCGTAGCGCAGCTACTCAGCTCTATGTAAGCCATCATTTTCCAACAACAACTAAGGCATTTCCTTCCAATTTTATCCTAGTCTATCTAAGATGCGCATTTCTGCTGTTTCTTGTCTTATTCCGCTCGCAGGTCTCGTTCTCGCTGCTCCAGCAGAGAAGCGATCTGACGAGCCGGAGATTACCAATCCCATCTACTGGGTGCCGGTTGATAATGCTCTCAAGGCTTCTGTGGCGAAAGCGAAGGCCCCAAAGATTATGGCTTTTGATGCAGCCGGCCTCGGAAACACCACAAGCAACCCGTCATCTCATCCTGGTTCACCACTGACTGCGGAAGAGGAGCAGGTGCGCGTCAGAATTATCGGAGACGATGACCGAGTCGAGGTTGACAGCGCGTCCTACCCCTGGAGCGCCATCGGCCGTCTGTCATCAAGCGGCGGTGCCATCTGCTCAGGTGCCCTAGTCGGCCCTCGCCTCGTCAGCGTCGCCCGTCACTGTATTGACGCGCCTGATGGCACGACGTTCACGTTCTCGCCCAACTACCGCGACGGACCGCGTTACGGCTCTTTCGGTGTCAACATCATCGCGTGGCTCGACGTGCCCGACTATATCAGTAACAACTGCAACCGGAAGTACGACTGGGCGCGTGAGTCGACCAGTCATAATCGCCTGCTGCAGATCAAAACTAATCTAAACGCTTCTAGTGCTTGTCCTCGACGAGGCCATTGGGTTCAACCAAGGTTGGCTGGGCTCCTCTGTCTGGACCAACCTTGGCATCGAGCATCAGGCGGTATTGAACAGCGCAGCGTACCATGGCGACAAGTTCGGCGCCGGACGCATGTACTTTCACGGCGGCGTGACCAGCTGGAAGTGGGAGTTCCAGAACTGCGACAACTACGGTCCTCTCGAAAGCGACACCGATGGCACCTCGGGCTCCTCTGGGTCGGCCCTCTGGGTTTTTGACGGCCAAAACCGCTACAACCTCGGAGCACTCTCTGGTGGCACTGGAACCTTCACCATCCACGGCTGGGGCGAGGAGTATGTGAACGTGATTGCTGATTTGAATAACCAGTTCCCGAACTAGGCCGGCCGACAGATGATTGGAAGTGAGCGTCTAGCCTCTGCATGCTCTTCGCGTTGTTCAAGGTGGAGATTGGCGCTGGAGGTTGGAAAAGCCAATGTCCGAAGCAACATCTTCCGAGTTCTCTAGATATATTAGGAGAAGCTACAAATTCAAACAAGTGTAGTCAACAATCCATTGATCCAGTCTTTAAACTGCATTTAAACTGTACTTTTAGGATCAAATTGTTCACCAATTAGACGCCGGCCCCGACACCAATATATGCGCAGGGGGTCGTGCTGCATGCTACCCGATCTGCCCTACTTCGATCTAAATTCGGGCAACAACGACAACGACAATGACAAAAAAGGGCCAATTGACAATGCCTGTACGCTTGAAGCATGCTATAGCAACTCGGAATATGTACAATACAACCCCTGTTTGTCTGTTTGTTGGAGTGAGAATTAATAGGCCAATGTCTTCATAAGAAAAGTAATTAACCTAGATTATACGGAGTACAACTACCATACTAAGAATGCGGGGAAGCTAGCGATCTGTTAGCACACGGCCCAAGTTGATATCACGAGCGCGGTTGTGCCCGATCATCCCCCGCATAATGGTTCGATCAATTTGGCGAGCTCGGCACGAGGTTTCTGTGTCTGGCGAGCGGACCTGTCTTATGTGGGGCCATCTTACCTCGTCCGAAAAGACGACTTGGCGAGCGGTTTGGTACTTCCGCTTACTTTCCGGCCCATCCTCGCCTCATTCGTCTGATTGGTGGCCAGAAAGCTGTAGCATTGCCACAAGATGGGGTTCCTGGAGAAGCAAGCTGGCGGCGAGGTCCGGGGTATGGGACGAAGTCGGCAGCGCTCTGTTCGGACCTGGAACAGCTCGCGGGGTACTAGCTGTAACTTCCCCATAGGGCTGGCCTCCAAATGTGAAGCATTTTCGTTGCGCGAATGCAAAATGATGAGTCGTAGACTAAATAGGTTGGCTAGTGTTATCTGATGATCCTAGACGAAGCGCGCGACAAGTAACAAGGCGTGACTCTCATGGTCAAAACATCAAAAGAAGTATGGCGGTCATTTGCGATGCCGGGTATCGGGGTAGTCGGCTTTTGAACAGGCAAATAACGATATATGTGTCACTTGTTGGGAATAACAAAACCAATTTAACACCTAGTATTATGCTCCAAGTCGTACAATATCCCTGCGACGTCGCCGCCAGTCTTGCGACTCCCACGTTGCTTCCCCGCTCCCGTGACGAGAAGCCAGATATACAGGACCATTCGGTCTCAACTAGGGCTACCGGGGCCCAGCCTTATATAATTTCCCCATCTCTCTTCGCCATGGCATCAGTGCTCAAATGCAACCCCCAATGTCCCATTAAGGTCCCTGAAGTCACCCCGAAGGCTCTGGATGCCCTCTTTCTTGACCTCCTCCACCAAATCGCGGATCTTCGGGGCAATGACGGTGGGTTCAAACCCGAAGTAGTCGTACGCTGCCTTGGAGGGTAAGCTCTTGCCAAAGCGTCGCATCGAGACGGAAGCGTCCGCGTATCGCTCCCAACCGTTGGCCGCATATGCTTCGATCACAACAGTGGGCTTGCCCGCCTCGGGGCGGAGCACCAATTTCTTGTACTCGCGGGATTGCTGCTCAAAGAGGCGCTGGCACGGGAAGGAGACGACGCGCGACTTAAGACCATACTGCTTCTCGAGCAGGTCCTTGGTCTGGATGGCGAGCCCCATCTCAGAGCCGACGCCGATCAGTGTGACGTCGAAGTCGTCGTCCTCGATGAACACGTACGCACCCTTGGCGACACCCTCGCGCGAAGAGTACTGGGGGTACTGCTCCAGGTTCTGGCGGGACAGGGAGATGACGGTTGGTGTCTCTGTCGCCTTGATAGCGGCGATGTAGGCGCCAGTGACCTCCTCCGAGTCGCAAGGCCGCATGTAGAGTATATTGGGCATCGCGCGATACAGCGCCGGGAGGGCGATGGGTTGATGTGTCGGGCCATCCTCGCCGGTACCGATGCTATCGTGGGTGGCAATGTGGATCTGTTGGAGTCCTTGAAGGGCACCCATGCGCACAGCAGGGGCGGCGTAAAGGTAGAACATGAAGAAAGAGCTCGTAATGGGAAGGAAGGTGCCTCGGTTGAAGGCAACGAGGCCGTTAGAGATAGCGCACATGGCGTGCTCGCGGATGCCGTAGTGGATATAACGACCACCATAGTTGCCGTCGAGACCGCAGGCGGTGCGAAGCTCGGGCTACAGGATTGTTAGCTGTCTCGCTGACTTGCCTGAAAGAAGCCGGATAGGACGGATAGATGCAAGAACATACAGATTGGAAGTCCACCTTGTTGCCGTAGGCAACGTTGCAGGACGGGGTCAGGTCGGCCGTGCCCACTAGGAAGTTCTTCATATTCTCTGACAGGCGGTTGCCCACCAGACCGGCCGACTTTCGTGACGACGTGGGTACCGTGGGGAGCTCCTCCTTAGTCGGGATGAACTTTTGCCAATCCTCAGGCATCTTGCCCTCGACGCGCAGTTTGAACTCAGCCGCCAGCTCAGGGTATTTCTGGGTGTACTGAGCAATTGTCGACGCCCACTCAGCCTCAAGCTGCTGGCCCCGGCCGGGTACATCCTTGAAGAAGTCGTACACATCCGCGGGGAGAACAAAGTGCTCCTCAGGGCTCAGGCCGAACATCGTTTTAATGCTGGCGACATCCTCGGGACCCAGGGCAGCACCGTGGGTGCTGGCATTGCCGGCCTTACGTGAGCCGAAGGCAATGACGGTACGGATATTGATGAAGGTGGGCTTTTCGCTCCCGCGCGCCGCGAGCAGAGCGGCCACGATGCCGGACACGTTGGAGTAGCCGTCAAGCACGTCAATGACGTTCCAGCCGGTGGCGCGCATTTTGGCGTTGATATCTTCAGAGTTGGCGACGTCTGCAGTGCCGTCGCAGGTGATGTTGTTGTTATCGTAAATGATGCAGAGGTTGTTAAGTCTCCAGTGGCCGGCCAACGAAACAGCCTCTAGACCGACGCCCTCTTGGAGGCACGCATCGCCGATCATGCACCAAGTCATGTTATTGACTAGCTTGAAGCCATCTCGGTTGTATGTCGCAGCAAGATGCTTGGTAGCCATCGCAAGGCCGACCGCGTTCGCGACACCCTGGCCCAGCGGGCCTGTCGTCACTTCAACACCCTCATTCTCAATTTCTGGATGTCCAGGGCAGAGCGAATCGGTGCGGTTGGAGTGGTAGCTCTTAAGCTGGTCTTGGGTCATGCTCTTGACGCCAACCAGATGCATGAAGAGATACTGCCAGAGGCAAGCATGTCCTGAAGAGAGCTGGTATCAGCGGCTGGATTACATCTTTACTGGCGTTTGTGGGGGAGCCTACCATTGGATAGAACAAATCGATCCCTGTTGAAGTAGTCGCAATTTGAAGGGGAATACTTCATGACATATTTGTAGAGGGCAATGCCAATGGCTGCCATGCCCATGGCCGAGCTAGCATGCTGTTAGTGGATGAAAGTTCGCTGCTCACGGTGTTCAGGTCTTGCGTTAGGCGGGAGCCCGGAGGGGTAGGAGTGGGAGATGGGGGGCATACCCAGGATGGCCGCCCTTGAACTGCTCGCAAAGGTCGGCAATGTAAGCACGGAAAACGCCCAAAACACGATCATGCTTGTCAGCTCCCTCGAGGTTGAGGCCGACCCCACCGAGCTTGCCCTCGACGGACTTGGTCACCACCGGGAGTGCGGCCGTCTCGTATGCCTCGAGAGAAGGAGCCATGGTGCCGCTCTAGTCTGTGGGAACTGGAGATAATTGGGTTGGTATATGGATCTCACGAAATACAAGAAGACATAGAAACCCAGAAACACTGTTAAGAGGTGATGGCGGTCCTGGCCACTGCAGCGCATGTCGCGTATATATATATATATATCTGCACATATGGATACCCGTACTGATCGCCCCATGCGACCTAGGAAGTCCCGGATGCAGCAAACTCCCTGTTGTCGTCTAGGCCCCTGGCTAGCCCCATGGCTTGATCGAGACGGTACTGGCTAAAACTCGTCTCGAGATTTTGTCCTTGGCCAGCCGTCTGCGGCCATGGGCCCGTACAGATGGGTCAGGGGATCCCTAAATGGCCTAGATAAGACAGTCAATGTGGTAAATGGTGCTCCCTAGGCAGACCGACCTAAGCCCGCTCTATTACCGCCCGGTTGACATGGGGAGCACCCTTTCGTGACGAGTACCCAAGGGGAAGACAGCTAAAACCATGCCGAACTCGCGCCTCAACTTGCCCTCGGCCGCCCCACCGTACTGCTTCCGCTTGAACGGAAATCGACAATGGGTGGCACACGAGTCATATCTGGTGCACATGGGACTGGGTGACACGCGCTGGAACCTGTCCAGCTACCCACTGAAGGCGCGGGGACTGTGTAATCCCCGCCGGCTTTCCCCCGCACTTCCCCCATATTCGTGGGGCAAAAAAGGCTCGTCTCGAGGCGACATAGTTGCCCATCCTAGTTGGCTCGCTTCTAGGTTTCCATCCCAGTTGGGCGCCAGCATCCCTGTAAGCGTGGCGTGGAGGCGTCATCTCAGCGATGCCTCGATGCGAGCCAAGATGGCCTCGATACCAGTGGTCTGGGAGTCTTCATGCCCGAGTCGGTGACAGAAGTAACATTGCTGGATAGGTGTTTTGGGTATGAACAGGATGTAGAGCTATTTACTATAAAACCGAAGCACGCTCGACTGCGAAGACCGAGCGTACCAGTATCATACGTGCTGCGATATCGTCGCAATTGACAAGTCACTATCGAGGTTCTTCGCCGCTGCTCGTTCTAAGGCTTCTTATCCAGCATGCCTCCGATTGCCAGTTCAGACCTTAACGCTACTACGGCCCCAGTGGTCGGCAGTGCTGCTGAGGACCAGCCTTTTATCAGCACCCAGCCCGATGCTGGGTTCGACTGGCGTGTTTCGTTGACGAAGAAGGTTATCGCCATCACTGGCGCCAACCGCGGTATCGGACTGGGAATCGCCGAGGTTTGTCTCGCAAACGATGCTGCGACGGTGTACTCGCTCGACCTCTTTGAGCCCGAGGGTGACTTCCTCGCCCTCAAGAAGAAGGCTGGCGACCGCCTGCAATACATTCATTGCGACGTCACCTCGGAGGAGAGCGTTGGTGCGGCCATCAACGCCATCGTCGAGCAGAGGGGGACCATCCACGGCCTCGTTGCCAACGCCGGTATGACGAAGCACCAGCCGGCGCTGCAGTTCGGCCGGGAACAGCTGGAGAAGCTCTTCAACCTCAATGTGTTCGGCGCCTACTTCTGTGCCACGGCGGCCGCGCGCAAGTTCATCGAGCTCGGTGTAAAGGGCTCCATCATCTTCACGGCCTCCATGACGTCGTACCGTCCGAATCGGGCGGCACCCTCCGCCCCCTATGGAGGCACTAAGGCGGCAGTGCGGAATATGACCCATACCCTGGCCATGGAGTGGGCCAAGCACGGCATCCGCGTAAACTCGGTTTCTCCAGGCTTCGTGAAGACAGCCATGACCTACTTTGTCGATCAGGCTCCCGACTGGGCGCTCAAGATGCAGTATTACGGAGGCATGCCCCGCCTGGCCGACCCCAAAGAGCTGGGCGGGGCCTATGTGTACTTGCTTTCGGACTGCGCGAGCTACACGACCGGAATCGATCTCCCGATAGCAGGCATTGTTGGTGCGTGGTAAATTCGGTGAAGGTGCCGCGGCCCATGCCTGCGCACCTTAATTAGAAGAGCGCTTCTGTATCAATAAAATTTATTCATGTACATAGCCTACAGCTGCTCTCTCCAGACTTCCGAGAGCCGGTCTAGTAGAGGCGAAGAGGGTATCTTGCTGACATCAAGTGCCCGCTTCAAAAGTTGTAATAACGCCGCTTGCCGCTCCCGTGCTTCCACGCATAGGCCAGCTGTAGGAACGGCGAACGCCAATGTTAGTAATGTTGATAATAGAACGAGATTTGGGAAGAAGGGTTTACCCGCGTAGGTTGCTTGGACGTTGACAAATGCACTAGCCGCGTCGTCGCTTGTATGTGTGGATGCGATCCCGCAGATTGTCTGGACGCTTTCGTCCAGTAGCTTACGCTGGCTGCGGTATGATTGGATTCCTCCGAGGATCGGCTGGTTCAACAAGACCACGATCCTTGCAAAGTGGAAGGTCTGGATCGCTGCGGCATGCGAGGGTGGGTGCACCCAGATGGGAGGAAACATCGCCTCTAGGCTGACAGACAGAGCAGGGCCACCTTTGGGGACGTTGGCCGACGAAGTCGAGGATGCAGCCTCTTGGCGCCTTGAGGCACATAAAGGCTGAAACTGACTGGGGAGAATACTGTACCATTGCTCGATGTCACGTAGGAGTTCCTGGCCTCGAGCGATGCGCTGGGCGATGCCTGGCATCTCCCCTGCACTATTCGCCCCGTTCTCGCCAGCACCTGCCGAATATTCGACGCATTTTGCGGCTAGGAAGACGATACGTGTGCACAGCTCATCAGGTGTCAGGGAATGTAGAGGTTTCTTCGGTATCCAGAAGGTGAGCGTCGGCCGCGTCTCGCGGAAGGCTGCCCAAATGTCTTGCCGGACCCAAGCCCACCATATGGATCTCTGGAAGAGATCGGCCGACTCCCCGTCGTTGTCCTGGGACCGATGGATCCAGAAGGCTCCTCGCAGATGGCGCTCCCAGTCTGACGTACTCTGCGCGTCAAACATCTCATAGGTGCTGATCAGCATAGCGGTGGCTAATATCTCGCGCGAGCGGCTGTAGCTAGGATACAGTAGATTTTGCGAGAGATACTGCAGCGTTTCGTAATAATATTGAGTTGCAAGGTGGGCTGACAACACGGGCGACGTTATCTCGCCGCTGCCGTTGGAGTCGCCATAGACACGATCCACCTGGGCCTCCCCTGGAGCTATGTGTCTTGCTGCCACCGCGAGAATCGACTTTAAGAGCCCCACATTCCGCATGGCTAGATGGGGTACATGCTTCGAGAACAGGCGTTCCGGATCGAAGAGGTCGAGAATGGGGCCAACGACATCGGTGTAGTACTGTAGGAGTGTCACCTCCTGCGGCTGAAGCCAGAGCTTCTCTGGGGAGTTCCAAGGCTCGGGAAGCGAGAGCTCTCGCAGCATAGCATCCTCGTCGCCTTGGTTTTGATCTACAACGACTTCTTCGTCTGGACTGCTGGGGACGGGGCTTTGCCTTCTGGAGAGAGAATTCTTGTCGAACGACCACCCCGGCAATGTGTTGGAGAGATTATCCCTCTCGATGTTCCGGATGGCGTCATGCACCAGCAAGTCATACCAGTCGTGCGGCGAAACCGATGGCCAGGACCAAGCCGCGGGGTTCGGCGGAGCATATGTTGAGCGTGCCGGAAGTCCTATTTCACCTAAGTTATCGTCAAGCTCTACCTGGCCCACCGCAACTAAGGGGGTACGATCTTCCACGACACCATCGCGGTCCGGTTCCCCAGAAGCAGGCAAGTCCCGCGTCGCAGGCGCGCCAGGGTGGGCAGGGCCAGAGAAACGGCTGGAGCCATCGCGCGGATCCGGGACAGGGATTGATCGGGGAGAGGCTCCAGGTACCGGAGCATGCTCCCCTGCCCGGTTCGTCGAAAACGGCCCCTTCGTGCGGGACGTCGGCGCAATTGGCGCAGCATAAATACATTCTCGATCAGCCTTCTCGCAACGACCACAACGGGGACGACACTCGTCGCACTTTATCCGCCGTTGCCGGCACGTCAGGCTTAACAACACGAAGCAGTCTGTCAGTCCATTAAACTTGGCATCCCTCCGGGCTTGTGACACGGTATAGGCACCGCCCGGGCCGGGCGGGGCAGGGCAAGAAACTTACCAGCCTGTCGAGGCTCGTAGGCCTCGCCCTCTCGGGGGCCGTGAGCTGGGTCGTTTAGCGCTTGGCGGGCTCCGATCTCTGGCGCCCGACAACATGGCATTTTAGCCCAGAGAGAGTGTGGTGTATGCTCTTGAGGCTCGCATCGAGAAAATTTTAAAGCTTGGGGGAATACTTTTGCTTTCTAGACGAAGAAACTGGCCCTTAGTGCCCCCCCCTCGCCAGATGCGATGGCCTCGAGACGAGCTATGATACCCCACTCGGCAACCCCCACAGCCGTCTGTCGAGCCCATTGGCATGAGACGGAACAGTGGAATTGGTGCGAGTCAGAGTCATGCACCCGCCAGGGACAATTTCCACCCCTGAAGCGGCACACGAGCAAGCCTGATCGAAGCGAGGCGCGCTAGAGCAAGATGGGAGCGCTAGAGCAAGATGATTGCGCTCGAGTGAACAGAAGCGATGGATAACGCCATAATTATGCCCAGTGATCCATTACATTCTGACCATCAGGCTGCGCATTCGAAATTAACTGGACAATATACCCTATAATTTGCTTCAACGGCCCGCTACCTACAGCTCACTGCCACGGATCATATATTTTGACCCCTCACCCCGTAGCACTTGAGGAAGCCATCGTCGTTACCAACAACTTGGTCTAGTGCGGAGTCAGTAACTGCAATCTGATGGCGAGCCTTGGTATAACATACTAAGGTCGAATTGAGCCAAGGTGTTGGTGCTGGTGCTGTGGTCCCTTCTATAGCAGGCGCAGGTGATCCAACCAGAGGGAGGCCTTCGTCTACCAGGATCCCGGGACCGCCCTGGGTGCTTGACCAGCAGGAGCCGCTGTACCCACCCCTAGCCCAAGTCAGTTCACCAGCACTTGCTGCATCATAAAGAAGTGATATGCTCACTCAGCCTGGCCATACAGTCCACCGTGGTTGTTGATCAGACAGTGGTTGAGGTTCAACTTGCTGCTGTGAGACTGGCCCGAGATGGTCCTGCACGAAGCGACCATAGAGAAGCCATCCATGAACCACTATAGATGCGGTCGTTAGACTTGGAACACACGTCTGTCATGGATCGCTAGAAATACGCCGGAATCTTACACCGTGATCACAGGTAGACCAGAATCCCGACTCGGCAGCAACCGCCAGGGCATTGGTTAATAACAAGGTAAGCGAGAGCTGCATAATGGTATGTGGGTACGTGAACGCCGCCTCCGATCCAACGGCGGATAGACTGTCTGTCTTCCGCGGGCAAGAAAAGACATTCAGCTCGGGATGAACACTAGCAGCTCGGCACACAGTTCTCACTAAGTTGCCGTCGGCGACTAAAGGGGGGGGAGGCTGGTTTCCGCCAGGCGTAACACTCGACCTAGTAGCGCTTACTCTGGATTGTTCGGTTAAGGGAGGGTGGAGAAGCTGATCAATGACTGCTGGCGATAACCCTTTGTGGCCAGAGTCGAGGCCATGTATTGCTACTCGGCGCAAGGGCATATGCACTGGATTTTAACTTTCGTAGTACTTGCCTACCTTAGGTACCTATGTACAGTCGGGTCCGGAGCTAGTGGATCACAGAGGAACCTGTGTAGACTCCGGCTAACGCAACGCTCGCTTAACGATCTAGAGCATCTCAAGTACCCACCTAAGTTCCGATACACGAGGAAGCCACAGGAGGTTACACAATTGATTTGCGCTAAAGACGTCATGGAGGAAATAGCCGCACCTTGATCTCATAGTCGATGTTCTAATCGACGTTCTGCAAGGCATGCAGTGGCTACGTTTATGACCTCCTCTAACACGACGATCAGTGCGTCTTGAATCGTGCTACAGCTCGCGAAAGAGGATGCCGAGAAACCAAAGTTCCTAATTGTAGGGAAGCAATACGAACGAGCTGCATCCACAAAACAAAGGCTTCGTAGGGGTTTTTTTTTTTTTTTTTTTTTTTTTTTTGGTTCGGTCAAAATGGCCGGCACGAATCAGATCAACAAGGGTGCTTAAACCTCCATGCAGCGCTCGTGGCCATAAATGGTCGTGTAATCACCGACGCTGCAACGTCTGGTACAGGTGTCCCCAGTCCCGGTTAGGGCGCTTTCCCTTTCAGGCTATTAGATCACTGGCCCGCGGAGTATCAAGTTCCAGACCCGATTTATTCCCCTTTGTACTCTATGTGTGAGTTCGGTTGTCGCTCACAGTTGTCCGCGCCGGTAAAAGCACACTGCTCATCGTTGTTCTCTCCTTCTAAACGACCTAGGACGGATCGAGATTGCATTTGCTTCACACATTTCAAGTCATCAGGTTGCCGAGGCATCATTAACAGTAGCAGCAGCAAGAGCGACCGTGAGCAGCACGCAACTAGAGAATAAAGCAAGATATGATTCTCCTCCATAGCAACAATTCTGGCGCCTAACTCATGCTTCAATACTAATCTGACATTTGTTAAACGACAGACAAGGCAAGCATAGTCAAGTCCTATATTCGGCGAGGTCCTATTATCCGGCCGGCTCACCGATGAACTAGTCTACGGTCTCCAAACCCGAAGTTAAAAACACTCGAGAGACTGGGAAGTCATTTCTGAACGTCCACCGACTTCGATGTGCCCTCTCTAATTCTTGGTGGGCCTTGGTGCCCTGGCAGGTGACGGTTTCTTGGTAGTCGCTAGTTTCCTTGTCGTTGTAGGCCTCCTAGGCACTGTGCCCTTTGTGGTCCGCGGCGCTGTGGCAGTTTTTGACGCTCTCCGGATCGAAGTCTTGAGCGTTGATGGCTTCCTCACGGTGGCTGAAGGCTTCTGCGTGGTGTGAGAGAGCTTTGTGGAGACTTTTCTCTCGTGGTGCAAAGGCTCCACGGTGAGCGACGGCTTCTTGGCGGAGCTGGTCCTCCTAACGGAGCTGATCTTCTTAGTGGAACTGGTCTTCCTAGTGGAACTGGTCTTGATGGTGGAACTGGTCTTGATGATGGAGCTGCTCTTCTTGCTTATCTTTCGGATTACAGGCGGGACGGGCAGGCCAGTCATCGTTGGGGGTGGCGTATGGACGCCCATAGGAGCCCCGCTAACAACCGTAGGGGGGGCCGTAAGTATTGCTACAGAGGCTGCGACCACGGTAGCAATAGGAGCCGCGACAGTGGCTTGGACCACTACAGGAGGGGCGACCACAGGAGGGGGGACCAGGGGGGGTATTGGAAAGCCGTCTCCGAGATTGTTGCTGTCCACGACATCATTCGCGTGCGATGCCCGAGCAAGGCAGCCGAAGACAAAGACTAATCCAAGGATAGATCCCCGAATCATGAGGGGAGGATGGCACAGCATAGCTCTTACCCTGCTGCTCCGAGCTGCCGAAAAACTAGCCCCAATGAGTAATTCAAGTAGCAGGCCTTGGGAACTCGACAGAGGGACTACGCCAAGCCCGTCCGTGATGGCTGCTGATTTATACTGCCTCTCGGCCTTCGGCCAATCAAAATGTTATGTGTTGTGATCAATCTACTACATATGGACCAGCTGCTATCTCCATTCTCGCCGCGTGGGTGGTATGCATTCTGGTCTCGGGCAAGCGTAAATAACACTTGCGCTACAATTACGACATTAATCATCACACAGTAGTAGGTTAGCATAGCGATAAATCAAGCGCAATTTCCAATGAGACATTCTCGGTCAGCCCCACCACCCACGAGGTCGATAATCTCCGTCGGCTGGAGCCGACATGCCAGACGACTGAGGCCGGTTCGGCTATTCTTGCCGGCAAGGGGGATATCGAAATCAGCCACCAGGATTGCCAGCTTCCTATTCAACAGGTAGATCGCTGATATATCCAAGCATATGGGACACTGGTGTTAGCAAATCATACCGAAGGCTATTTACAACTCGGGCGTTTAGTCTAGTCCTTTCCCCAATGCCACACTCTGTGAAACGAGCATAACGTCGTATAATTATTTCAGGAGCACAAGATGATACAGCTGCGATATACACGCCCCACCATGTTTGAATCTGAAATCCACGACATTCCATATGCTTCCACTAGACGCTCCATTCCCTTCCGCTACTCTTCAGTCGAGACTACGCTGGACTCGTGTTGCGTCTTGTAGCTGTTGGCAAAGGCTAATTTGATCGTGCCTTGCTTCGAGTTGCAGCAGAACCCGCTGGAGGGGAAGATATTCTTGCTCAAATGGCTCCAGTGAACATAGGCCCCCCTACTCCTTTTCCTGCCCAATGGCCTCGCTGGTCGCTAGGTCACCTTTGAACTTGATAATGGTGCGGTAGCCGCTTTAGCTTGTTCTCTTCGTGTTCCTAGAGCTACGCGAGATGGCGCGCGATCGACCGTAGAGGTCGTTGCCTGCACGAATTGATATCGCCCCAAAGTGTCAACGCTACAGACCAACGACTTCCGCGCTACCCTTTGAAATTACAGATTTGGCGTACTGGGCTTTTTTGGATATAAGCGCCAGAGTAATCGTGACTACACCCTGCAATGCCCCGGCAGCGAAGACAATAGGTACATAAATACTGAAGATGATGTGCGGGTTCACAGGCCGCATGCACTATACTAGGCAGTCTCCAGGCCATCTTTGCCCCCAAGGCCTTAGACGCCAGGAGCCAGTATGTGCCCTCACCATCTTCCCATATCACTAGGATCAAGCCGTAAACTGGAGTGTTCCGCATCCATAACTTATCGTCGTGGATCTGCTTTCGCTAGCCACTCCTGGATCCTCTGCGTCGCGAGGCGCGGCATGTCCTTGTAACGCTTTGCGTCGTATGTCTCGTCGATCGAGCGGGCCAGACGCTGTGCCTTGATAACAACGAGCCGCCGCGCATTGGCCCACGGCTCCCGACCCACAAAGGTGTCCGCCTCGGCTGCGAGCTCGCGCCGCTTCTTGCGCACGGCGGCATCATCAGCCTTCTCTACGGCACAGAGTGCACACTTACACTCAAAGCCCCAGGTGGTCTGCAGGGCTGCTTGTCGCGCGTCGTAGTCGCTAGACTCGTCGTAGCTGTGAAAGAGTTCCTCTCCGGCGGCGATGGGCCGGATGGCACGGAGGATCATCAGGTCGCCAACGTACTCCTTCTTGGCGTTGGCCATGCAAGCGTGGTTGATGTAGGCGGCCCGCACCCAGAGCCCTGTGCTCGCGTGGCTAGCATCCTCGTCGCCATACTGACTACCGGGGCCGAAGGCGTTGCGGGACACGATGTCGTGCACGCGAAAGACATCGACGACGGGTCCATCGTCGGTGTGTGATATATTCTTGCCTTCACCTTGGTAGTCGCCGAAAAGATCCATCACCTTCTCGATCTGGGACGGGTTGTTCAGGAGCTTCTGCACCACAGCCTTGGTTAGGCCCACTGGGGCTACTCGGATCCGGTCGTCGCGCACGTCGTATGTCATGGCCGTCAAGCTCTCGCTCTCGTGGCCCCAGACGACGCAGAATGCCTTCTCGCACATGATGACCTCTCCGGCGGGAATAGCGCGGACCGCGAACAGGCCTCGCCCTCGCCCTGCACTCTTCTTGATCTCGGCATTACCGACAAAGCTAGCGGCGTCGACCCGTGGTCGCGCCCGAGACGCCCCGGCTCCCAGCTTCTTCCAGTTGTATTTTCCGTTTTCTTGCTCTTGGAGGCGTATCGAAATCTGCTTCAGATAGGCAGCCGTCTCTTTGTTATTGGGCGTAAGCTTGTCGCGCGCTTCAAAGCAGGCTCTGGCCTCCTGGTAGTTGCCCAAGTTGTAGGCAGCGCAGCCGGCGCGGAAGTATGCTTTACTGTCGAGCTCTTTGGACCGTTCATCATCTACCCCAATGAGGGAAGCTTTCCCATCGGTCACCGCTTCATCCAACTGGTTCAGGGCGAGATTCACATGAGCGCGGTTGCGCGACAGGTCTCGGGCGACGTCGGGCGCCGAGTTGAACACGGAGTCTTGTTTTGCAATCCGTAGGCCTTCGGTATATCTCGCGTGGGCGAGGGGCAGGTCCCCTTTCCCGAGTGCCGCATTTCCCTTGTCCTTGTACTTTTTGGCCGCGTCTGTGGCGGCCGCCGGGTCTTCAGCGGCGGTGCTCTCCTCCCCGGGCTTCGCGGTTTCATCCCTCCAGACGACCAGATCTGTGGGATGGTCAATACGGAGAGTGGCTTCCCCTTGGTCGGTAAGGGTGAAGTAGGGTTCCTTGATCACAAACAGGGAGCCAGACTCGAGCACTTCCTTGCCGTGCCTAGACTTGTGCAGACACACCTCGAGGCGCTCCGTCTGCTCCCCTTCGTCTTCCTGAACGACAGTCCACGAGCGAGCGGCAAGCGTCACGACGGGGCTGGCACGCTTGATAGTGAGGCGGCGGCCTCGGTGATGGGTCTCCATTTGGAGGTCGGCGAGCCTCATGGGCTCCAAGTCTCGGAGTGGCAGGATGGAGGGCGGATACAACTGGCCTACCCCGAGCGCGGGCAAGGTGTTGTCTTTGGGCTTCTCCTGGCCCAGGTCGAACGCTGCCTCGCCCATGTCCGCCATGAGGGCCATCCCCGTCGCTTGGCTGATGTCAGCCTTTGCATCTCTCGGCTCCCGGGCCTGACCGGCCTGCTCAGAGCACTTCTTCGCCCGGTCCTTGACGGTACTTCGAATGCGCTCCACCTCCTGCTCGGTCAAGAACACCGTGTTGCCATCGGTTCGGGAAGCCATCGCAGAGGAGCCAGCGCTCGCAAAACGCCGCGAGTGGAGCGAGCCTACTGGGACCGGGTGCTCAGCGCTGCCAGTCTCTCAGTGGTGTAGAAGACAGGCACAATGGCCGATTCTCCAAGCGCGGCGAATTTCGGCGTCGAGGGAGACCCAGCGCCGAGAAGAAGGCTAGGAAATTTACAAGGCTGTATATGTTCTTGCCAGAGGTCTGAAGTACGAGTGAGGCTCGGCGGGGGTTGTTTGGGCTTCTATGCGGTATCCGCAACGCTGTGCCCCGCCATAGGCGAACCAAGAGAAAAAAAAAAAAAAAGCTGCTGCTCCGCATAGCTACTGCTTCTCTGTCTTTGATAGGGCTAACCCGTGGGCATTTGGTGACTCAGATTGGATGGACGGTTGCCCCTGCCCCCACTTCTCCCCACTTGAGGTTTGCCCAGTCCACTTCTTCTGTTGCCAAAGAGTCCCCTCCTGGGAGAAACGACGAACGACCACCACCTGCGGATACAGCGGGCACACGACAGCACGCCTGCCGTGACTAGACCTGAACCTGCTTAATCGAGGACTGCACTACCTCTACCCATGGCCAATATGTGAAGTATCATGTTCTCTTAAACCTAACTATAGCCTTGCCTAAAGCTTGTATTGATTTGAGTGAGGCCGCCGGTAGGCGATTGGGGACTGTGCCTTCAACCAGTAGGTATATACACACAGCAGCTGTTGGCGTGCCGTGGACACACTGGAATAAGAGGCACGTAGGCCAGTAGGCGATTGGCCATCTATCTATGCGTTTCTTTTTGCAAGTTCAGCCTGTTAAATGCGCCTTGCGCATCGTTCATGCCAAGGACTTCATTTCATTCAGCTGGTGGCTTGCACAGCCTCCATCGTCGAGCTTGTCGCCCAGGGTTAAAGTACATTTAACAACAACCTTCAGTACTCTCATAATGACCTAGAATCAACCCGTCTCCATGCCGTACTGAATAAACGAACAACAAATAGACGCCAAGCTCTTACCTCTTCGTAAATGGATCCGTCGATTTACAGCCCGCTGTCGAGCGGGGACGCCTTCCGCGTCGTAACCCTGCACGCCGGCACTGCAGATGCGGAGGTGCGCCTGTCCCTTGTGCCCGCCGAACTGGGGTCGCAGGTGGAGTACGAGGCGCTTTCCTACGTATGGGGTCCCCCGAATTTCAGCGAGTCAATATCGTGCCATGGCGTTGCGTGCAAGGTAACGCCGAACCTGTTGGCGGCCCTCCGGCGGCTTCGCTATACGAATAAGGACCGGACCCTGTGGGTCGATGCGATATGCATCCGGCAGAGCGACATCGACGAGCGCATCCAGCAAGTGTCGCGGATGGGGGACATATACTCGCAGGCGAGCCGCGTATTGGTTTGGTTGGGCGATGAAGACGAGGCTCTAGCCAGCAGCGCCCACCACCTTGCCGGCCTGTTGCTTGCTGCCGTCAGAGATAACCCCGACCTGCCGTCCGCCGGCCCGCAGGCTCGGGTAATCGCGCGAAACATGCTCGTTGCGCATCCGTGGTTCGCGGAGCACTTCAATCCGGCTACCTCGCTATTGCGCAACGAGTGGTTCCAGCGCGTGTGGACCTTCCAGGAGGCATACCTAGCCCAGGAAGCAGAACTAATCTGTGGCTCCGTATCGTTCCCTCTGGAGCCTTTCGTCTCCACGTGGGGGCTGATGGGGCAGCTCGGCATCCGCCCACCGCTAAGTGGGAATGAATGCGCTATGACACTGTTTGCTACTTGCTCCTGGAAGTTTATGACGAGGGTCCCGGGCCAGCCAGAGCCGCTGCCGCCCGGGACGGGCCTTCGACTGTCGAACCTGCTAAGATCCACTTACATGAACCGGGCCACTGATCCCAGGGATCGAGTGTTCGGCCTCCTGGCCATGGTGGAAACCCGAAATGGACTACGCTATGTCCCCGACTACCGGATGCCGACCGAGGAGGTGTACACCAAGGTCGCGAGGCTCTTGATCGAGGACGATGGCCACTTGCAAATCCTATCCGATGCCCAGGGCTTGAAGCACAACCCGGAGCTACCTTCTTGGGTTCCGGACTGGCGTGGTGAAAGCCTGGTGAAACCGCTAGCGGAGAGAACCCGAACCTTTACACAAACCTACCGCATCCACGGAAATTTCGAGCCCTCCGAGATCATAACTCCTCATAGTGACGACAGGATGCTGAAGCTCCACGGCGCTGCACTTGGCAAGATCAAGTTGCTCATCGCACTTGACGAGCTGAGGGCAGCCCTATGCTCCCAAGATATCCAGCTTGACAACTGGAGCCGGCTCTTGTCACTCCCGAGACAGTTCTTTGAGATGTGCAATGCGGTGGGATTGGGTGGACCATCTACCTACGGTCCGACGAATGAGCCCAAGTCGATTGCATTTATCAAGACGCTGGCAGCAGATAGATTGCCTTGCTCCTCGCGCCTGACGCCGTCGGATGTTGAAGAGTTTTTCCCTTGGTACAGCGACTACGATTCTCTCACCTGGAGAGAGGCGTTACGCCCTCTGGCACTTCCTACCTCCGCCATGGACGACTCCTCACATGCGGATGTCGCGGGGGGGCCCAGCCGCGAGGTGATCGGCGTCTTGTTGGGGACTGTACAGCCGACGAGATGGAACTTTGGCTCCTCCAACATCCTAGAAAAACTCAAAGTTGCAACCGTATATCGCAACATCGCAGACGACGTTATCAACGCAGTCATTTCCAAGCTGAGTCAACGTGCTATGTTTGTGACCGACACTGGATACATGGGCATCGGGCCAGCCAACGCCACCACGGGCGACGAGGTATACGATTTGATGGGCGGGGATGTCCCGTTTGTTCTCCGGCCGACCAGCGGAGAGAATGAATTCGGACTGCTCGGCGACTGTTATGTTCACGGAGTTATGGACGGGCAGCTGTGGCGGCCGAACGCGGATGGAACCTGGCTTGAGTCGGTGGACGGGAGTTTAGAGTGGCGAGCTGTTACATTGATTTGACATATCTTAGCTACGGAGGTATAGATTTTTTTTTAAATCTTTTTTGAGATTTTCTTTTTCCATAGTGTGTCTGGTTTGAGTAACCTTTTTTTTTCTCTCCGACCTTTCTGAACGTTTGGAAATGAATTCCTACCCTATTGCTAGAATTTCGATATCACGCCCCTGGCCTCCACAGGAATACCAAGAGCTAGCCTAGACGAGACAGATTACCACCTATGTTGGATCGTGGATTCGTAGCGCTGTTGATCTAGTAATGGAGGATCAGGAGCTCTGACGAGCGTTGTATGGACCTCAGCCAATCAGGTGGAGAATCCACACGATCGGCTGAGGGCTATTTAACGAGCATTTTGAGCAGTCAACTTGGCTTTATAACTAGATCTGCACACATCAATATAGAGGACTTTTCAACCAGTTGTTTCTACGTTTGTTTGTTTTACACTTTCGAGATCTCGTAATATTTACCAACAACCTAGGTATATATCCGCCAAATTTCGAGCGTATTTTCTGGAGGCTGATGTAAAGATGTTTTTTAGTGAACCCAGCGTATTACTAGCAGTAATGGCCTCTGGGGAGGTGAGGAGTAAGTAGATTACTGCGATTTCCAGTGACTCAGCACTTACAAAATGCAAGGAATAAAGGCAGCACAACGGATTAAAAGAGATAGAAGTGTGCTCAATCCACTTTCATGCAAGAATTTCATCACGTGCCTGCTTTGCACTTGTGTAAACCGGCATCGAGAAGTCCTCCCCTTCCTAAGGCACATTCCCCCTCACTCACTTTTTCCTTCCTCCCACCCCCCACTTGGTTGGGGTTTATGTAGCACCTCAATACCTCAATCTCAGATCCTACCCAGAGGATGGGATGGTTTGAGGGTTAACCACAAGGTATGTCCCATCACCTGATCCTATCACTAAGAGAAAAGTACTGAAGAGCCGCCAAGTCTCAGTGACACGCCCGCCTGCCGCATGCGAATTACTCCTAGGTCCTCTCCAATATTTACTACAGAGATATTTAGCGGTTATGCTATTCCCCTCAACCATCCTCTGCGACACTTGACCGCCGTATCCTTGAACGGGTCGTGCGGGATCACGTATCCGGTGGTTGTAGGTACGTAGTAGAAGTATCGTAGGTTAGGAAACCTCCCTGCGCGAACCGCATCGCCAAGTGCCTTGACTTCTAGAGAAAATGTTGAGGGGAGATAGTCTATGCTTAGAGACACAATAGATTCTGGCAATAGCTTGACGAGTAAGCCATCTCTGGGCCGACCTTCGCTGTATATACAGTTGACAGCTAAGCACAACAGTTCTAGTGCCACAAACTCGGTGAGATCGGTTATCTTAGAGACGGGGCCAGGATCAGAGATCTGCCAGGTCATCTCAAGATCCAAGTCGAGATGTTTTAGGGTAGCCTTGACAGGGCGCATAGCAGTGTAAACTTCAGTCGGGAGGATAACCGGGATGTCTTTTCTTAAGCCGTAGTATGAAAAGTGGTTGTATCTAAATGACTCTAACTTGGGGCATGCTTCAAAGATAATGGCCAACTCGGACCCGGTGAGGCAGCCTTGGGGAATGTGGAGAAATCGAAGATTCGTCAGCGGCAAAGCAGTCGGAAGAAACGTCAAGCGAGCGCCAGTGATGTAACTTAGATTTGGCGCCTTCTGGACGAGGTAAGACAAGTCGCCGAGCTCAATGCTGCTATATTGGTTGTATGGACCGGGTTCAAGACTCAGGCTAATTAAGTTTCGAAAAGGCGCGTACGGAACCTTGATCATGCCAATGTAGTCGAACTCAATGCACTCCAGTTTGAGGTGTTCTATGCTGGTCGTCCTGAACAGCAGGAGGTCGGTCAGGAGAGTAAAAACCATGATATTCAGCTCCTGTGCATCTCTCCAGGAATCCGTATCCATGGCCCCATCACCAGAGTAGGTCATTCCACGGCCATCGAGATGTGACAGAGCGACTCCCAGGCCAGCTAGCTCAGATGCGAATGCCTCGATATCCTCAGGGGGGAAGGGAGCTGGCCGAGAGGTGCGGGGGCTGAATGAGATCTCTAGCTCCTTGACCAATGAGGCCAGTTGTGGATGCTGACAGAAAAGCTGCGTGAGCGGGAAAAGTTCATTTCGCGCCCACGAGTCGATTCGTACCCTGTGGAAGAGAAAGGGCATAGCTGCGTCTTGGAGACGGGTACAGCTGTAGCAGACACCGCGCACGGCACGAAAGTTCTGCAAAGTGCTACGCCATCGCTCGTCGGTTGCGGTGTCGGGATAGTGAACGAAGATTTTCTGCGTGCTACTGTCGTCTTCACCGGTGCAGTGAGGACAGAGGTATTCGAAAATGGCACCGAGAATCTCGGTTGGCATGTGGAGGAGGCTAAGCGCCATGACCGGACGGGCATCGGTTGCTCATCCGGGTCGAAATGAAGGTCGGTTGGGTTAGAAGGATTGATGAGAGCAATTTGTTTGGTTTCCTCCCACTAGGCACCTTGCAAGAGATTTTTTGCGCTCGATGTCTTGCTCGCTGTGACGCTCGATGCGTGAGCGGGGGACTCTATTTGTGTTTAGGCAACAATGGACACCTGCGTCGGTCGGTGGGAAAGCTGCAGCCCTTTAGTAGCTATACGCACCAATCGAATCTTACAAACTCGCAGCTCAAACGAATTCTTACAGGCCGACATATATTTCTCGTTCGCCAGCGTTTAAAAGCATCCTCACAAGCGAGAAGAAGAATATCTCTACCTACGTGTCTAATGTATACAAGGTATGTACGTACGTATAATGAGAAGCAATCCTCTGCGCATCTGCCCCATAGATACTTCAGACCTTCTCCTGTTTGGGCGAAGCGACAAGTGACTTCACACACCTCCGGGAAATTCAGAGATTCCTGAACACACACACACCTTTAATGATTGCCTGACAGTGTCGGGAACTCTAGGCATGCTACGTACTCCAATAGCTCCATCGCAGTCAAACTTTCTCCTCCTTGACTGACGCGAAATCCTCCTTGGTCTCATAAGAAGACGTCTTGGTGGACTGTGGCGTAAGCTTCATGTCGGTGCTCTGGTGGGACGCAATCGGCTCGAGAACTTCGCCTCGTTTCGTGAGTGGGACATCGAACGGCCCGACGGACCATGATCCACGCCCCAGGACCTCGTAGCCAAGGCTATGCAGTTGGAGCGTGCCGTTCGACGTCCACTCAAAATCTGCGAAGGCGCGACGCCCGTGTCGCTTCTGATAGTAGTTGGAAAGGGGCTCCAGTGTGTAGGAAACCAGGACAATGGCGGTCCCCATTACGAAAACGAAGCAGAGCCCAAAGACGCTGAACGATGTGTACTCTGAGCTCTGGATTTTCTGCTCGCCGGCGAATTGCGAGTTAGTTAATGCAGGTAGCGGCCGAGGACATGCTATGAGCTTATTACCTGGCTGTTACACACCTCCCCCTCGAACGTGTTGTTCGGCGGTAGTTTGATTGGGCCGTAGAGCTGTTCGTCCGCCCCATTGGCAACGTCGACGATGCCTGATTGCAAGGCAGCGAGCCACGTGAACCATAATTTCGTCATGTCGAGCTGCCACTGGTTCGTCGGGAGCATGGCCTGAAAGCCTTTTTCGAAACTTTTCTGCGAGTCCAAGGCGTTGGAGCCCAGCATGTCCACGATGAACCACGGAGGTGCACACGCATTGTTGAGCATCTTGACGAACCAGAGAAACTTACCAGCGACCTTGTCCTTGACCTCGACACTAGGGGCAAATATCTCGGTATCCTCGGCCAGATTGAAGAGTGGGAAAGCATTTCTCGTCGCATCATCCTGGCTCGCCAATGGACCGCATTGAGTCTCCTTTGGAAGCGCCGGGTTGCAGAATTGGTACTGCGAAACACACCCCATCGGCGACGCCGCCTCAGACGACTGATACAGAGGATGCGTGCCCGTCGCTTTTGTATTGACAAGACCTGGGCCCGGGTCTGTCGCCCGGTACCTGCAAGCGGTGAAATATTAGACGAATGCTCAAGCAGCAGCGATCACTCCCCCCAACATTTCCGAGTTCGCAGCTACTCATGTAGAGCCGCTTATGAGCAATATTTATATGAGATGGAGACACCTACCAATCGTCGTCTACCTCTTCTTGGAAAAAGGCACCGTTTCCAGACAGGAATAGTAGAAGGATGTCTCCGTCGGATCTCTCGAGTTCTTCGCTCGGGGCAAAAAACGAGCTGATGGGGTCCACCGTACCGTTGATTATGAAGGCATTCGTTTCACTAAAATGTCAGTGGATGAGACGGACAGTGAAGACGGTGAACGGGCTTACGACAGGCGGAGGGTTCGGCCACGATTTCGCATATTGTTTTCTAGTTGAGTCCCATATTGAAACTCGAGGCTCTCTATCTCAAAGGTGTAGTTGTACCGGACTTTCTGGTCTGCGGGCCCCATGATAGCTGAACCATAGTGATACCTAGCGTAGGTGATGTTGTTTCCCTTGGCCTCGCTGGTGTGGCCCTCGGTAACAAGTGGCGCGCAGTGAAACACATGGCGAAACAGAAACCTCTCGTCCGGGGGAGCATTCAGGCCCAGGTGCGTATCACTGTCCAGATACCCAGTGTCTAAGTGGATATTCGAGTCCTTGGTACGGCAGACTTGTTCCTTGAAAGGACACGAGGCATGGGTATCAATGTTGGCCGGAAGTCGGCTGGTGACGAAAGAAGAGCAGTCAAACATACCCGGCGAGCTTGAAGAGTAGCACTGCTGGGCATAGTTTGCTGCGTTGTTCACCTGCCCGGCTTCATAAATCTGCATGCTCGGCGTGGTTTGGTTAATGCTCTGCACTTGGCTATCCCCAGCGCTCAGAACCAGGCCACAATATCTACCATCTATCAAAACTTCGTTCCCAATCCCCGTCGATACCTTCGATGAGAAGCCACTGGCGACGGTGAAGGCAACAGCACAGAACAGCGCGACAGTGAAGCTCGGCAGCACACGAGACAAGGACCGGCTATTGGTGCGACGCCAGGCCCAGAAGAGTTGGCTTAGCGACCAGAACGCAGACTCGGCGGACTCTGAGTTCCGTAGGATGACCTGGCGTTGGTGGTGGAGGGCATCCCGGGATTCTGGAGTCGAGAACCACCGGTGGAGGACTAGGCAGATAATGCGCCAGAAGCGCGCCGCAACCAAGCCGACGAAGAAAGCCGTAAATGCGATCAGTAGATTTCCATTGTCTCGGGAGAGTGTCACAGTCGCCCCAAAGACAGACCCGCGGGACCAGTTGGTCCAGAAGCCGATATGTACTCGGTGCTGGACCATCGACGCATCCGGTGAAGGTGTAGACATGGTGGAAAGCAGATAAACCTGAAGGGGGAATTGCGACAAGGTCCACCACTATCAAACAGTTTGACTCTTACCGGTAGCAGGTAGCGATGGGTGGCTAGCCACGGGCAGGCTATTCGGTTAGAGCGACAATGCACACCGGACTAAATACTCTCCTGTGAACACCCTTGTCCTTTGTCGTCCTCTATCCTTTCAAACAAGGAGCCCATCAACCCATCAACCAGAACCGGCAAGGTTTTCGCATTCAGCTCAACGCCTCATTGCGACCCTCCTGCCTACTCCCTGAAATATCTAGAATAAACCCCTATCTACAACCTAAAGGTGTGTCCCGTACCAGGCCACGCCGGTGGGGGCCGACTATAGAGCAGCGGCGCGGTACATCCCCGGCGAATCGGGTGCAGCGAGTGCGGCGGCCGGTCATGCACGGATCCAGACACTCGGCCGCGCGATGTTACCGCGCAAAGACACAGCTGTGGCGAAGCCCAATCAGGGACGTGGCCAGCGTAGTGTTGGATTTCTGATACCATGCCGCTCTGCACCAACGGCCCGTAGCGTGCACTTGGGCCCCAAAACTGCCTTTACCAAGGCGGCGTAGCCGCCCTGTGGCTTCACCTAGTTGCTGTTTCGGATAGTTTTGCGACGATAGAGATAAAAATGGTAGTGATTTCTAAAAATTGGCTCTCGCCCACTTTCAGTTGACGACAAGAGGGAAAGGAGGGGAGGAGAGCAGCAGGCTTGGCAATACCTGGCTTGGATCTGGACCTCCGCTGTGCCTTGTCGAGAAGAATCCAGCACGTTAAGCTTTGTTGTCTTCTTCGGTACACCCTTTTCTAACCATTCTCGTATTGATAGAAGGGGACGGGTGCTTGGAATAGACATACCCTTTCTGACGAGCTTTATGTGCCCTAGGAGGACAGTTTTGCAACGGCGCGACCGACGCGCATTATAAATCAAGAAACAATGGTCGGTCTAAGTTGTGCGCTAATTCCTGGCCCTCGTATACCATATTGACTGCCGAATAAGCACGTATATCGCCCCGCATGTGGCTTCATCTTACAGTCTGTTCTGTACCGTAGAGTCGGGGGATATGTTATCTCCGACGGGGTTTTGGCCAGTTCCAGTATGCTGGGACACGAGAGCCGTGGTTCCGTGCTTACTGCTACAGTATTCATAGGGTATCGGTGGAAACGGCGCAGCGGAATGGGCCACCCAGAAATTGCCCAATTGGGATTACATTGTGGCCTCGGGGCATATATAGCCCACCACTGTACAGTAAAGGACGCTAAGCTCCTAAAACAGAGTGGTACGTCGCTAGAAAGATGGTTAGTCCGGACTTCTAATCATCCCTCAAGTGGATTCCTCAAGTTCACCGTGACTCTGCATCCGCGCTGACCAGGGAGATGACCATGTTTGCCCCGAAAGACCGGCGATCAGGCAGCATCGCGTCGTGACCGGGGACTTTGGTTACACATGCTTAAAGTCTTAGGGTAGAATTGTAAAGTGGCAAGCGATGCTGCCAAGATCGCCACCGGAACTCCACGGCAATGGCTGGACGAATACGAGTATAAAAGGATGGGCATGGTAGCTCCTCTGGCCTGGTCTCGGTACATCGCCATCCAGCCTCAGGCCTCGAAGAGTAGACCTATCATGATGCAGTTCACGGCCGTTCTCTCTCTTCTCGCTGCCCCGATTGCGGCTATATGTGCTGCCACAGGATCAAACTCTACCCCTATCGTCGTCACCAAGGTGTCGCCCGCCTACTGGAGAGCGACATTCTCCAACCCCCCCTTCAACATCCAGGATAATGCCTTCTTCAGCAGCTTGTACGCCACCATAGACCAGATTGCGACCGATCCCGATGTCAGGGTTGTCGTCTTTGACTCTAACGCGGAGCACTTCTTCATTGCACATTTCGAC
Organism: Thozetella sp. PMI_491; assembly: GCA_021432635.1. Classification (NCBI taxonomy): domain Eukaryota; kingdom Fungi; phylum Ascomycota; class Sordariomycetes; order Chaetosphaeriales; family Chaetosphaeriaceae; genus Thozetella; species Thozetella sp. PMI_491. Next base: position 293,316 of record MU270077.1, read on the forward strand.
ATCATAAACAGCGTCTCGCCCGAGTTCACTGGCCCCGCTTATTGGGGAAACCTCACTCGTTTGGCAAATCTACCTGTGCTAACCATTGCTGCCGTTCGAGGTATCGCGCGTGGAGGTGGAGCGGAGATTGCAGTCGCCCTAGACGTTCGATTCGGGAGCAAAGAAAAAGCAGTTTTCGGGCAACCCGAAGTTGGCCTCGGTTCGTATACGATTCAACTTTCGCGTCTTAACTCCATTTTAGAAGACAGTAGCACTAATATGAGTATCGTAGGGGTACTTCCGGGCGGCGGATCAATCGAGATGCTGCCTCGACTGGTAGGCAGAGGGCGAACTATGGAGATCGTACTTGGGGCTGATGACTTTGATGCTGAGACGGCTGCGCAATACGGATGTACGTGCCCATATCTAAGCCCTACCCCTACTTATTCGCGAAATAGATGAGACGCTATACTGACGTGCAATATCGGATTAGGGATCAATCGCGCCATTCCGGATGACCAGTTTGAGGACTTCGTCGATTCGTTTGCTCGTCGTGTTGCAGGCTGGGACCGCTACGCGATTGGCGCGGCCAAGGGTCTCGTTAACAAGCGCACGGGGTATCCTACCGTCGATGAACAGCAGGAGGACTTTAACGCTTTCCAGGCTGCGTTCGGCCAAGGCGCGGTCGCAGCACGCCTTGGAGCCGTAGTCGAGGCCGGATTGCAGTCCAACGAAACATGGGAGATTAATGCCAACCAGGAACTCCTCAAATTCACTGGGGACGGTCCGTGGAACACCAACTAAATCATCTTACAAGCAGTACTCTTCGCGTCGTTGTTGGACTAGGGACCAAGTTAGATACGAAGCGGCTTGGAGGTGGTTGTGGGGCAGTAGAGGTGTGCCCCGAGTTAACTAGAGTGCTCTCTGAAGTGAAAATATTGTAACCCTATGTTGTCGGCTACGTGCTCGTCCTCCATGGGACATATTGAACAATATTTCTTCATATTGGTGCTGAGCAGCACTAGTTAGCAAGGCTATGGCTATCTATTGGTCGCTTCTTTCAGGCTCTCCAGAAACAGACAGCACATAGTAAGCTAGTTTCTTCTATACAATGTATTCATTGCGTCTCGGCGGCCATTTACCAGCGTTAGTTGCTCGGAGGGGTATTTCGATTCGTGTCGGCTACGTGTTCACCGAGGCGTATTCCACCCCGTGATGGCTATGCATCTGTGGGGGGATTTGCACGAAATTGTCCGCCTCGAAGTGATGCATGCCGGGATCTACTATATCTTGGAGCGGCTCTGCTTCTTCTTCCGGAATGGCGAATATGCCATACCGGCTCAACCGGTTGAGGTTCTCCCCGCCTTTCGACATCCCTTCTTGATCGGGTACCATTCCCCAGCCCATCCAATAACGCGTTCGATCTCCCAGAGCGGCAGAGACCTCTCGGTACCCATACTTCTCCATACGTGGCGCGAGAAGTTCACGCAGGTTGCCTCCGGCCACGAGCGTGACCATCGATGCGATGGTGTTCGGGCTGCGTGCGGGGATGTTGCTTGTAGGAGGCATCAAAATCCAGCTCAATACTGTGAGCACTAGGGCAGCCCCAAGGAGCGCTGCGAGGACATGCGTCGAAGCGGCATCTTGCTTGACGCGAAGGCGGCTGGTAGGGTCTATCACGGTGGCGCTGTAGAGCGACCGCTTCTGCTCGTCAGTAGATTGCCGAGGATTTTCCTGCAGTGCGGTCGAGTCGTTCGCTATTACACGCTGCTGAGCTAGATTCTGGGCCTGGATGATGCCATGGTGGAACTTTATGGCTTCTCCAATCTCTTCACTGGCGGAGGCGTTGCCCAGAGACGAGACTGGGATTGCCCAAGGGGACGAGGTAAGCATAACGAAAAAGGGATTTAGATCTGGGCTGGCGGTGCGCAGGTCGGCTAGCCACTCGTAAATCGCAGCAAGGGCATCTCCTTTTTCCAAAGGAGAGACGCGCACCGTATCTTCACGAGGTATTGGAGCTACCCGGGGATCCAGATCCAGTTCGTTTCCGACAAAGGCTGTGTCGACATCTACGGCCTCGAAAGTCACGTTGCAGCCAAGGGCTGCAATATGTTGCAAAGGGGCTTGTGCAGTGTAGTCGAATTGTCCCCACAAGTAGAGGAGATGGCTGCAGCCCCTTGGGTTGTTCATTCCCATATGTTCTTTCCCAAGGGCAAAGTAGGAAGTGTTGGCTGTCAGAGAGATGGTGTAAGTGGGGTTTCGCGCTGCGCCGCCGTCGAAGGTAGGGCAGGATTCCTTCTTGATCAATACATCGAGCGAGCTGTTGGTCGTCGCGCTCTTGGCGAGGGTGAGGTTGGTATTGATCTCAGAGGCGTCGTAGTGGGTGCATTTGGTTGAGATTCGCAAAGCCGGAACCACCGCTGTGATGGATGCGCTTGATAAGTTGAAACGTTCGTTGTCCGCCGGTAGCGTGACTATCGAAAGCTCGGGAAAAGCTAGATTGCTATATGTAAACCTGGGGTATGACAGGTTGCTTTCAAAGATCAGGGAGGAGAGTAGGCCCGCCCCCCTGCTTGGCCCCGGATTCATATTGAAGGCCTGGTCGACTCGAAGCGTAACCGAGGATGTGACGGGTGTTGGCAGCGGCTGGAAGAGCGAACCTGAAAATATGGTAAATAGCGAGGCTACCAGCAGGGCTGAAGTAGTAGCGACAGCGCCTACGTCGGCTAGCTTGATTTCCTTGTAAATTCTATGGGGTACGGAGGTGTCGAGCAAGCTCAGCAATGAGACGACTTTCGTTTCGACTGGCTGTGTGATGGTAGTATATGGCTTGAGTGCCATGATACTAGAATCGATGGACGAGAGCACTAGTGCTAGTATTCCCATAACTAAGGAAGGAATAGCAGTCCACGTATAGTGTAGATATGTGTCATCGCCCAAGACGTCTCCGAGGCCGTCTTCCTGATCAGATTTGTGAAGCGTCACTTCAAGCGTCACTACTAGGGCTATCAGGACGGAGCACAGGATGAGGCGCGACGCGGGACGCAACAAGGCGGGGCGACGGGGCTTTAGGCTGGCCTGAGAGGAGGTCACAACGCCATCCGTTGCCTTATCATCGTCCCTCCCTACGATAGCATACTGCACTGAAGAGTCGTCATGCATCAGCCCCGACTGGAACCTGAATGGCATTACAGCGCCTTCGAGGTGCTTGTCGTCTGCAGCTCCGGAATTTCGCAGCAGGTCAAGGAGCTGGTGGCTGTGAAGAAGGATAGACGCGGCCCCAAGGATAGAGCTTGGGTTACAGGGTAGAATACCATGCCTTGGGACGAGGAACAAGGTAATGAGGGTAAGGATGATGCATGAGGCAGCCAGGCCAGCCATCCACTGCGCAGCCCAAGGACGCACCACGAGGCGGTTCTGGTTCATGATGGCAAATCCGGTGGTCTCGATAGACGCCGGCTCCATCAGAGTCTGCTTTGCAAGAATAGCGGAAAACTGCTCATAGTAGCCCACGGCAAGTTTTTGAAGAAAATCGAAATCGGCAAGCGATTCCACCTTTGTACCAGGGGGTAGCCGACCCAGCAGCACATTCGCCATGTATGGATCCACCTCGAGGCGTGTTCCAGAAATGTCCATAAATCGAGACATTCCCGAGTGGTCTTGGCTTTCCTCTATTGGATTGCTGGCGCCGTAGGTCAAGAAGTGGGCAGCCATGATGCCCCAGGGGGTGACGGAAGAGAGCGTTCGGTTCGCGCTACCAGGGGATTGTGCGACGGTCAGGGTCTGAGTTCCGTTCTGGACGACATCAACTCGGTGGATGCTATACGTTGGTGCACAAAGCATATGGTTGGATTCCATCCTCGTGTCGCTTGGTATGCCAAACTTGCTCGTCTCGTCGTAATAATACGTTAGATTTCCGTACAAAACTAGTACTCTCTTCCCCGCTTCGCCTGAGGTCCCGTCGCACGTCACTTCTTTGAGACGAGTAAATGGCACGGAATAGTCTTTGCCGTAAGGGATGGCTGCTGGCGAGTCGAGCTGTTCGCTGGCCACATTGCACTCTGGAGACGTGATATTGACGTTCAACCAACCCATGCGGTTGCTTGGGACGCTCGCCGAGGTCAGGTTCAGCTGTATGCGTCGACAATCTAGCGAGCCGGTAAAGCCATCCACGGTGGCCTGTACCTCCGCGACGATGGACAGGTTTGTTCGCACCGATTGGAACGCATACTTTTCGGTCAGCCCCACGGGGTAGCTGAGATTCTGCGATGCTACTCCTTGCATCACGTAGTAAGGCAGACTGCCAGTGTTGTTCAAACGGCTTCCGTCGTCCACGAAAACGTCTTGCAGAACAAGGGGGGAGTCGCTCAGGCCGACCGGGGTCCAGGACAAAGCAATCAAGCCGGTGGAGATGATGACCATAATTTTGATGATCATCGAGACCGCGGTCGTGACCGACACCGTGTAGTCTCCATTGCGAAGAGACCCTGACAATGCGAAGATCTGGAAATTAGATACGTAGTCCAGGAGTACCGTCAGGCGAGCGTCTGTCGGGTCGCTGGCGAGGCGAATCCACGGCGCCACGAGCTTGCTCTGGAACTCGACGCGTGACCAGGCAACCGATACGAGCACCAGGACTGCGGTCGGTCCGTACGTCCAGAGATAGTGCTGCGCGGGGTCGGCGCCGGCAATGCCGTCGTTCCGCTCGGAGGCGGCCGCTAAGCCTTCGATAGCGGCTAGGATCAGGGCGAAAACGGCTAGGAAGGCGGCGATGACCGTGCGTCGGAGGTAGACGGGTCTCCATGGCAGTACCGTGTTGGCGACGTCCATGGCGAGCGAGCGAGCCACAAGGGGCACAGCTTCCCTTGAGCGTGAGGCTCGTCGCGCAATCTCTCCGGGCCCGGTGGTTGATGGCGGTTGAGATTTTTCATGAGAATCCAAGTGTAGTAACGGGGAGGGATTGGTGTGACAGGGTTATTCCTGGTGGAGTCTTGTAGTAGCCATGCCGCTTCCCTTGGGGGCCGTTGAGCTGATCGATAATACTGTCCTATTGGCCATTTAGGTGACCATTTCGGTTGCCTAGACCATGTCTCTTACCTGATGGACAAATAGCTAGTGGCCTAACACGGTAGGGCAGCTCGTCTCAGCGGATCCCTGTCTTCGAATCCTTCAGAGGTGGAGCTCCCACCGGTGAGCACGGTCTCGTGGCTGCCCAAGCCGATGACGATCGTTAGATGTACAAAATGTTCCTATCCTCGCGGACAGCGCGTCAAAATAAACCACCAAGTGTCACCAAGACCAATGAGTAGGTTTAATCCAGAGTCTCTATAAAATTATTTTATGTATGCCCAAGCTTGGACTTTGTGTAGAAAAGGGGGGAAAAGTGGGTGTTGCCTCAGGTTGACTGTGGTAGCTAAGACGAGGGGTTGGCAAGGCTGGCGCCAAGAGATAGGGTTTCAGGTCGTCGTATGGATGTCAGCTTGCGGAAAGCTGCCTAAGCAGAGCCCTGATCAAGCGTTGGCGAAAGAGAACCGAGTACGAAGGTTCCAAAGTCTCGAAATATTTCATTATTGGCCTAGGCTACAGAGGAGAAGGATCAGCAGTGCTGAGGCATACAGTATGTAGACTGTATGGGTGCACGATACCGGCGCTGTGGACTGCTGGGCCAATCTGCGCGGGTTGGCCAAGCAAACAGGTCTTAACGCAACAAAGAGTGGGCAGGCTGTCGGTGCAGGGCTCAGTCACGTATAGACCAGCAGAGGCCGCGCGAGTGATCGTTTTGCCGATATCAGTGGTAATGGTTATTCCGAGTATATTTATGTCGCGCAACAATGTCCTCCTTTATAACAAGCAGATATTGACAACTACACAAACATACTAGAATGGAGTGGGTTGACCCTCGGCTTATTCTTAAGCCTTAGACCACTATATTGCTTTCCTGGGTCGTGGTCAAGGGTATCACGTGAGGCGGGGTCTCTTTTTCCTCTGGAAGTAAGCCTGTCAACTCAGCTGTAGCAGGCTTATCACCTCTCTTTACTCAGGGTAGCTAAGGAACGAAGAAAGCGAGCAGACTATTTGGGGAATAGAATGTTCAAAAGAAAGATTATCCGCGCTATGGGGGCCCTCTTTCTATTTAGTCGGCCGATCTCAGTGGCCGAGCTTGCGTGAGGGTCGGCTACCGCAACAATGCCGTGGTGCTCCGGTGGTGTTCCGATGAAACTGGGCACTAGAAATTATATCGTTATTATATCGTGGCACTCTTGAGACACGTATTGTAGTCGCGTTTGTTGCGCGTCGTATAACTTTATCAAAGTATATGCACTAGAGCTCGACCTGCGGCCCCCTTGAACTGTGCAGGCACTAAGACCTAACCCGCTCTCGGGATCGATATTGGTGAACCACCCATCGATAACAGTACACAGCCAACACTATCGGATGTGCGGGTAAAGATTAGATGGGGTAAAAATTTTCAGCCCTCAGGAACAGCTCCACGCGTTTGAAGGCAAAGCCCACAGCATCTTATATATCTCCGATCAGACTCTGCTCTATCCTTTAAACTAAACTAAAATATTGAATAGCCAATCCATTAGTTATCCAACATCTGAATGCAGTGCGTAACAAGCCGGGTTTAGACCGAAATAAGGTACCTAATAGTGATGGAGCCACGAGGCTGCGGACCCATGAGACGGAAGCGTAAAGGTGGGGCAGCTGTGAACAGGTGCTTACACCTCCTGAATCTTGCAGGGGATCTTGCACTTAAAGGACCAGGAGAGCTGGAGTCTAGCAGGGAACGGGGTGTGGGGATATGTACGTATTGAACGCGCCTGCACCCGCCGTTGCGAGCCTCGTCCGCTTCTTCCTTTCACAGCATCCTTTTTGCTACATTGGCCAGCGGTCCAGCTTTGGACCTCCATGCTACGCGAACCCGCAGGAGGCATAGCACGCAATTGACAACCTTCCCTTAATTGAAGGATCTAGAGCCTCCATCTTCTGCTCTATTCGACCGATTTTCTGCCAATCGCTAGCCTCAAGGACGATGTGGCTCCTCCATACGGGCTCTGGAGAGATAAAATACTTCGTCTCGGACGACTTCGTACCCCCATATGCCATTCTTTCGCACACATGGGGCGAAGAAGAGGTTACCCTTCAGGATTGGAGGAATGAGCCGACCGAGAAAGTGGAACGCAAGGAGGGCTATCGCAAGATCAATCTGTCCATGAAACAAGCCATAAAGGATGGGTTAGAATGGATCTGGATTGATACGTGAGTTGGCATCTACCAGCGAGTCAAAAAGACACATCGCATTGACCTAGTGTACTTGCAGTTGCTGTATCGACAAGACGAGCAGTGCTGAGCTTTCCGAGGCTATCAATTCCATGTTCCGGTGGTACAAGCAGTCGGCCGTGTGCTACGCCTACCTCTCGGACGTCTCTTCACCTACTGCGGGTGCACCAGACCTCGACGAATGCAAGTTCAGCGCAAGTCGATGGTTCACCCGAGGATGGACCCTTCAGGAGCTCCTCGCCCCGTTGCACGTCGTGTTTTGGTCAGCGGAATGGGGATTTCTTGGCACCAGGGACGAGCTCCAGAACGCCATCTCGTCCATCACCGGAATTGAAAGCGGATTTCTGGCCGGCGATGATCTCGATACCGCAAGTACCGCCAAGAAGATGTTCTGGGCAGCCTATCGCCAGACAGCCCGCTTGGAAGACCGGGCATATTCCCTATTGGGTATCTTCGATGTGAACATGCCGCTCATCTACGGCGAGGGTATGAAAGCCTTCCGGCGCCTCCAGGAGGAGATTCTACGTGTGTATCCCGAGGACCATTCAATATTTGCCTGGGGAAAGCTGGTAGAAGTTTGCAGCATCGAGATAGAAGATGAAGAACCCTTCATTCCGGGTACGCGCTCCCCTCAGACTGAACCCCTCCTTGGGCTTCTGGCAGAATCTCCACTGGACTTTGCCGAGTCTGGAGAGGTCACGCCTCTTCCTTGGGCCGGCCGATTCTATACAACATTCTACGAAGGCTGGCCGGGCGCGGATCTCCCCATCGTAGTGGGAAAGACCGTAAAGATCGACCTGCCCGAGCCTGGCGGGGTAAGCGATGTGTACTGCTACACCCTCGACAAGCATTCCATAACCCAGGCCCGACCGGGCTCACGGGCAGGGCTCCTGTGCAAGACGGTCAACCACGGTACCGCAAAAATGTACATCCCGCTCTTGGAATGGGGCCCGGGTTATCTAGGACGCACGCGGGAGTTCGTCGTCGATACCTCGATGCAACTGTCCGACCACCAAGCCTTCAGCGTCTTCCGCTCCAAAAAGAGGTTTCATGTGGTGCCTGAACGCAGGAAGCCCGAGTTACAAGCAGGGGACATCGTCGTGCGCCAAATAAGAGATCTTAGAAGCCAGAAGCGTCCATACACTTTCGAAGTCGCAGAAGGCGGCGTCACTACCGACCTCGACGGGATTATCCGAACCAACTCTATCAGGCCGGGCAAGTTCTACGCTCTGAGCCACATCCTCGGCCTTCCTAAGAAAGAGGATGCTCGCTTCAGCATCATCTTCAGCCGATTTCCAAGGCCTTCCCTCACTGAAGAGCTGATACTAGATTTCCACGTCGGGATCGCCCGTCTTTCTGGGAAGAAAGTTTCGCCTCAAAAGCTATTTGAAGCACAGCCAAAGCACGAGCACTTGTTTCAAGGGCCGTTGGACGAGTGGAACCTGTATTCGGCTCCATTCCCGCCAGTTTTTGTCTCCGTCGAGCGCATCATAATCGATAATGAAACTGGGGCGTTTGTCGACGTAGTGGATGTGTTGATACGAGATCCCCTCATGCAGCCGCCACCATCCATGTCCATGATGCCCAAAAACACCACCGAGTTGAAGGAGAAAGTCTCAGAGAAGAAACTCACGCTAAACCAAGCAGCCAAAGGTGAGGAATCGAGCGACGAGGATCACGCAGACGATGTAAGCACTTGAGGTCCTGGACCACTAGCAAACGCCTTAGAGCGGCGATCAGGTGTCGGTGGTATAGTCGGCTAGCTCCAAATAGCGATACCTTTGATAGAGTCCACGGATTCTTGGAATTTACAGAAGTAGTGCTTGTGTAAAGTACCTGATCTTGCCTCATGCAAAGTTTGCCATAGTAGCTTCACAGTAATAGGAATGTGTTCCTATATTGTGCCATCGATGCCCGAGGGAATGCTATACCTCCGGACAAGATATTCAACAGCCCGTAAGGCATCTATGAACTGCGCACTAGCCTTCTGATTATACTTAATATATACTAGTGCACAGTCGGTGGAGTTTACTGTCTGAAATATATACCAATTTAAATAGGCAACGTAGCGTTAACAGGAAGACAGGTTCCCATGACACTCCCCTCAATCCGCGAGGTTGCGTTGACGATGTATCTCTGGAACGGCGCGGTACCACACTTAACAGCTAGCACAAAAGCCTGGGAGAACAAGTCGGCAAAGTGCGGCGATAAATGTGTCTGGTCCATTGGGAAGTTGGCATTGGTGACATCCACGCCGACATTTTTGATCACCTGTGCCGCATAATCGAAATGATTGGCGTAGTAAATCCCCTTCTCCGGGCCTCCCAGCGAAGACGCAATATACCATGAGTAGTAGCTGAATGGTGCGGGATTCCAGGTATCGTTGCCAGTGAAGTACGGGTTATTTGGGATTGGCGACGAGATGATGACCTTAGCACCGCGTGAGAGAAAGATGGACGAGGCGTTCTTGATATAGGTGACGTATGTCTGTACAATTTCCGTCTCATTGCTAACCCGGGAGGGGGGAATCAGTAACTGATGCGCGGTCGGTATCTTGTTGATGGAGAGTGGCATACTTGTAGGTCACTGGGCACGTTTCTGGCCCTAGGCCAGGACAGTCTACCCGGTATTTGATGTCCGTTGCAGGATCCCCCTCTGCAAGAATTTTTTGGTTGGATTCATGAGCCAAGATTAACATGGTTTGAGGAGAGATAGGGCCGGCGTCAAACTCACGATCGTTCTTCCCGAATTCGATAACCACCCAGTCGCCCGGCTTCACTACATCGATGATGGCCTGGAAGCGACCTTCCCTTGTAAAGGTTCTGGCACTTCGACCGGCATAGGCAGAGTTATTTACCCGGATGGATGGACTTAGTGAATAGCGAAGATACTCGCCCCAACCTTGCGTGCCGTTGTGCCCTCCGCCTGGCGCCATTGTGCTATCCCCACAGAGCCATACCGTGCTCTGGGCGCAAGATGCGGCAACAAACCCGAAAAAGCTGGCAAGGTAAAGGGATTTCATGTTGGTTCGAAGAGGTGTTATTGGCCACGCGTCGACGTCATCTGCGTGGGGGGGTGACTCCAGGAAGCGGGTTTGTCCACTCTGAGCAAGGCCAGTAGCCACGCCGACTAAATTTGGCTGTGATGTTTTTCCGCTTGGCAAGAATACAAATTCTTGGCGAAAAGCCTAGACTCACGCTTCTATACGATCCCCTAGCTTTTAAATATTCTTCAAGGCACTTGTCGTCGTCAACTAGCCCGCCTAGTGTTACTACCCCACAAACGGCCCCGCATTTAGCCTTGGGCCATGCTCATTGATTTGTGGGATAAATTTCTACAATACTATCTCTGCCCTTATTTAATTTTCACCGGGAGAAAGACGGCCGAGCTAGGTCCGCGGGATGGAATGCCGCCCAAGATCTGTTCTAGCTCATAGGTCCAGAATAGCCACGCTGTCGCCTATGCGTTCTCAATGCCTGGTATAGGATGAGTAGCGGAAATAATTGCATTGTATACGTATGGCTATGTGTATGTTAACTATGATAAGCCCACACCGGAACAACGGAGTCGCCCCAACCACCAGCCTCTGTCGAATATTAGCATTTGAATCTTATGGGTAGCTATGGGGCAGAGAGGATCTTATTAACCCATTACGTAAAGACACGATATATGTGCCAAAGTCCGGATATGTGGTTCTTCGGTTTTTAGCAGATAACGAAGATATCTGGGCGTTGCATTGCCGTGTCCTCGTACACCAAGCTAGCGGAATGGCCATGGCATTCCAGGTACTTGGGGACGAGCGTAAAGGATTTAGTGAGAGTAGTCTTGGGAATAATGCGATGCAGTATTGTAAGAGGTAGAAGGTATGAAGGATATGTGTACATCTAAGGTATATAGCCGCCCCGACCTTGGCAGAGCCTAATAATCTTTCTAAGCCTCCTTAACCTAGCAAGCGAGCAATGCAGCCAGCCAGTTGCTTGATATGCTAGGGTGAGGACAGGCATGTGGTCCGGAGGCATCTGGCCTTTTTTTTATTGCACAGATACATCGAATGAAGTGATGGCAGCGCCAAAATGAGCCGCAAAAGAAGAAGAATAGCAGCCGGGATGCTCGAGGCTGTTGGTGCACGCTTGCCGCGATGGGTAAGCTTTCAGTCATTTGCCCTTTAGCGAGGGTACAGCTCCTTGTCTAGAAGAGATGCCCCCCCCCCCCCCCCCTTTTTTTTTTTTTCCGCTGCATGATGCCGCGCATTCTGCTTCGCGGAGGAAACTAGATACTTGGCAATGGCGACTCATCGTGGCTGGGTACGCGATATCACCCCTAGGGCCACCCTCGCTTGAGACAATATGCACCACAGCCTCGCGAAGGCTGGGGTGGGCGTTTACAGATCTCTTGCGGCTGTTTCGCTGCTACCATTCAGCATGAATGGCGTGGTAGAATCTCTGACCGAAGAAGTGGTGTTGGCTGCACATCCAGACTGTTGGTACCAATTGGTCCAATCAGCTGCGAGCGATCTCGTTTCACGGAGGCGCCGACCACCCTGGCCAGGTTCAGGAGTTACCACACCGCCATGCAGCTTTCTTGTCAGCCCGATGCAAGGGGTTTGCAGCTGTTAGCGAGTTACTTTTTTTTTTCTCCAGGTTATGCCCGGAAGATAGTAGAAGAAGGCTTAACTGCGTGGGAGGACGCCAATGGTCCCTAACAACACGCGCCACAGACCACAAAGGCGAACGGGAATTCCCGTGTCACTTCTTAACAGTGGGATTTGTATGAGAGATAGACAAAGAGATATTGGCATGCGACGCGGAGCTCTCCGGTTCCCACCACACTCATCTTGACCCTCGTCATAAGGCCACATGAGGGGACCCGGCGGCCCGTGTGACGACCGAAAGGAGGCCTGCCGGATAGCCGAGAATGGATGGCAGAGGATGAGCTGCCTGGGGTACAGCAATTTCACTTCACGGTATAAATGGCGTGGATGCCTTCATCGGGACAGACGCATATCGCCATCTTTATGACTACCATCGTGGATTTAGTTATTTTGCAAACATTATCCCTCTCCGACACCCGAATATACCAACGACTCACGGAATCCCGATACCAAGCAAGATGACGTGGAAGACAACTGTCAGTTGCCCCCAAAGGCGAGGATATTGCCAATGCTTGAGCTAATTCGCAAAATAGCAAATAAACTCGAGGGAGACGACGGCGTCTACAAGTTCCGGCGGTGGCTTCACTCCCTCGACTTCTGAGGCAAGCTTGGACGAGACTGATCGCCAGACTTCTGAGCGGCCAGGAAGAGACATCCCAATCGAATCTGTAGAACCTAATGCGGGATCTGGGCCGACCGCTTTCGTGTTTGGCAGCTCCCGCGGCCAGCCGACGGTGGAACAGTCTCCTGCGAGAAGCTCCCAGAGCTCATCTACCCCCTTCACGTTCCGCTCTTCCAGTCCAGTCGGAATTTCCAGGCAGGACAGCAGTGCGAGCGACCTAATTAACGGCGTTGGCGGTGGGTTTGCCCAACTGCGCCTCTCCTCGTCATCGAGCTTCACAATCGATGAGGAACAAGCGCAGACGAATTCGTCGACACCGAGACTGCGTGTCGAGAGCGATCGCTCCGGTTCTGCACTGAACATGGGGACCCTCACCTCGGCTTTGGCTGGAATGGCCGATTCAAGCACCTCTCGCACGAGCACTCCTGTTCCGCAGACAAGCAACCAGTGCGATTTAAGCACACCGCCGCCAGCTCCGTCGCAGAGAATGCTGTCACCGGAAGCGTCTGGCTCGTCTGCTTCTAGGCAACGACGCCGATCTAGATCTAGCTCGACTGCTCTCCAACAGCGGCATGAAGTGCGAGACGAAATGGCTCCTAAACAACGCTTCCACGAGCAGTCCTTCCAGGATAAACTTCGAGACTCTAAGGAGGGGGTGTCCCAGTTAGTAGAATTGCTGTCCAGCAGCTCTCTACACAATGATCCCGATACTATGATGAAGAGGCTCTTCAAGCAAGCTGAGGACCTAAGCTCCTTTCAGTCCCCGGCAACTCGCACTGTCGGGTTCGTAGGCGTGAGTATCTCCTCACCTTGTGCTTTCAAGAACGTTACTAGGCGGTCTTGATTTTTAAAATCAAAATATCGGCTAATTAGAAACACATCTAGGACTCTGGCGTGGGAAAGTCCAGTCTTATTAACTCGCTCCTTGACATCAAGGGCCTCGCCCGCACGAGTAATAGCGGGGCGGCATGCACCTGTGTCGTCACAGAATACCACTATCACGATCAAGAAGACTTTCTCCTCGAGGTCGAGTGGTTCTCCGAAGAGGAAATAGATGCTCAAATTTTAGAACTTCTGAGTGCTTATAGGTTTTTTCATCTCGCTAATCTGTCCAACGAGGAGAAGGAAGAGGCCGAAGAGAAAGCCACGGTTGCGTATGACACCTTCCAGGCGATGTTTAGGCATCGTCTTCGAGATGAGGGCGGAAAGGATTTCTTGCTCGACAATGACGAGACCAGGATCCTTGATGTACTTGCCGGCTGGGCAGCCGAGCGCAATGTTGCACAAGAAACCGTGACAGAGAGGATTGTAAGTCCTCAACAGTGCTCTACCCGTTTGATGGCACTTACGTCGGAATTAATCTCGTCCGAGGAGCCAGCAGATTGGCCTTTTATCAGCAAAATAAGGTGAGACATTGGACTACCGGTAGCCCAAAGATTAAGCCTCTCACGCGACAGCAGGGTTTTTACCAATGCCCATATATTGAGCAAGGGGCTGATCCTCGTCGACCTACCGGGTTTACGCGATCTGAACTCAGCAAGGAGGAAAATCACGGAACGTCATCTTTTGAAAGTTGACGAGATCCTCGCAATTTGCCTGATCGGAAGAGCCACAACTGACCAGGGTGTCGCTGCCGTCTTTGAGCTAGCGAGACGTGCCAGACTATCTAATATTGGCATCGTTTGCACTAAATCTGACGTGGGTGAAAAGGTCACAACCCTTTTTTTTTTTTCGGAGCGCTGACAGTGGTAATACAGGATATCCAAGCCAACGAGGCCGTGAAGGACTGGAAAGATAGGAGGCGGCTCCGGCTCCAAGACTTGATGGATACTCTGGAAGAGCACAAAACTGAGCTGAAAAATTTGGAGGATGAGCTTTCCTTCTTCGATCAAGATCCAGATGACATGCCCGAAGATGAAAAAGAAGAGTTCCGCCAATTGAGCTGGAGCCAGCGCCAAGCCAAGTACGTCTAATAGCTTTTGGACTACTTGTGATCAAATGCTGACTTGCTGTGTTACAGGAAGCGGGAGGCTGCAGCTGCTTTTGAACTTACCAGATATCTCATTCAGACTAGAAACGAAATTGTCAGCAGCGAACTGGAGAAGACATACGCCACTAAGATTCGGAATAACACACTGAGGGTGTTTTGCGTGAGCAACATTCTTTATTGGGAAAATCGAGACCGCTACCAGGCGGAGGCACTGCCGTTCCTTGAACTCAGCGGCATCCTAGGCTTGCGCAAGCATTGCATTTCCATTGTCGCGGAGGCCCAGTATCGCGCGGCCAGTCTCTACATGTCCCACGAAATTCCCACGGTATTAAACTCGGTCCAGCTCTGGGTGGAATCCGGATCGGGTAGTTTGACGGCGGAGCGCAAAGCCAGCATCCGCAACGCTCTCGATAAGGTGGATATAGTACTAAAGGTAGGTGTACCGAGCTCGAATTGTGCATGTCAGCATAGCACTGACATCGGAGGCCAGGAGCTCACCTCTCCAGACACCGTGTTGAACGAGGTTTCGATGCAGAGGTTATTTCGAGCCCAAGTGACACAGAGTAAGACTATCTAGCTTCCTAACGCGGACGATGCTAACGGCAATGTTTATAGATCAGAGGCACGAGGACTGGAAGAGATCGGCAAGGTCCGCCGCAAGTGATTGGTCTGGTGTTAGTGCCTCTTCGTCATCATGAGAACTGTAGTATTCCGTAAAGTGGAATTTAACGTAATGAACAGTGGCACCACGCCAGCTACTCGGCATTTTGCCGAAACTTTGGCGACTATTGTACTCCAGCCGTTGGTCGGCGCAACTGGAACGAAGAAGCCATCCATACAATGGTCTCTGACATGAGAGTACCATGGCAGAATATGTTGCAAGGCATCCAGGAGCGGCAGGAACAGAGCGGGGAGATTGCCGAAAGTGTCCTCCAACGTGGCATCGATATTCTTAGTTGGTCTCCCATGACCCTTTCACAGAAACCCTACCTCCAGCATTCAGCTAACGGTTGGTACCAGACAACGAGTTGCACGGCGAGGCTGCCCAAGTACAAAGCTTAATTACCATCCTAAGGCATCGGCGGAGACTTGTCGCTGCTGACGTCGAGACCGAACACGAGGAGGTCAATGATGAATTGGCGTAAGTTTCCTTGTATGCTATGCTGCATCCACGGCTAAATGGTGTGACACAGGCTTTTGGAGACCGATAGTTATTCAGGCATCCGAAGTTCATTTATCGGTGCAGCCCTGGAGTCTTCTTATAGGGCGTGCAATAGCGAATCTGGTAAGCCGCCATCTTTATCTCCCACTTAGTTAATCAGCCTGTCTAACCCAAGGTAAAGGGAGAGGCTCGGATAGCCGACGCAAGGATATCATGGAGGGGAGATTAAGTAGCACCCGACTCTTTCTGGAGATGTCGAGGGAGCAGAAAACCCGGTTTTCCGATATCACACGTCGATGCGACGAGAGAATAAACGAGAAGCTGTTGGCACATCTAGCTGCGGTGCAGGAAAACATTATTACTCTGCGGGATGAGAATGTGGCGCTTGAGGGTGAAAAAGACCCAGCGTTTAAGACCCGAGTTGAGGAGGGTTTGGCGAGACTTAAGGGCCGACATATGCGGATTCAACAAAGCCTTGGAGAGTTGTGAGAGATAGGAGGTAGTTTAGGGGCTATTGGCAGTTAGATGGAAAGCCGGTTGGTGATCTTGCAAGATTGATAAGTGGTGTCGGTGGTGGCACGCAGCAAGTTTCTGTTCGATAGCTATATCCAATTGCAATGATTTTCTTTCCTAGCAATGGATCATGATTATCACATCTATCTCTCCACTACCTAATCTAGGACGGTACTAAATGTCCTAGCAGTGAATGTTGTGTTCACCGTTCCCTAGCTACGCCCAGCTTCAGTCACGCTCCCCCTCCCATCTAAATTCTTGCTTGACCGGTGCAAATAATGGCCGCAATGCCATCCCATAGTCTCCTTTGTTCGGTGTTCTCAGAAGGGTGTGGATATGAAACTTTGCGGGTTCCTTGTTCGTGAGAAAGACTCCCGAATGATGGTCAAACTCGATGATTATGACTGGGCTCTGTATCCGGTAGTAGAATGGGCTGTCATCCTTATAATCACCGATCCAGCTCCAGTAAGTTTCGTGAAACCAGCTCCTTATCTGGTCGAGCCGCATCTGACGGGCCTTGGAGGGCAGATACAGGAGATACTCTTCGCAGATCCCAAGCAGGACATTTTGCTGAGCCTCGGTCATCTCGGATGCAAGAATGCCTTCGTAGGGAACAATGCGGTTGTCACGGTACGCGCCGCACAAGTGGCGTTGGTCGTCGTGGTTCCAGCGACCCCATGGCATTTCTGGGTCGTCCAGGAGCTTATATACCTGCGCTGCAGTCTGCTGTTCTGGTGCGAGACTTTGCATGAGTTGCAAGCCAAGCGCTTCTTCTCTGTGGAGAATCCTGGTTCCCTTGTAGGGTCCCTCATCGATGAGATTTGGCTCGGCACCGGTAAACCAGGGAGAGACAACAATTTGGGAACGATAGAGCAGGATATTGAGGCATAGATGATGGCCGTAGAAAGAATATCCCCATGGAGCTGATGTGGAGGGCTCTCCGAAAAGGACAAAGTTGTAGGAAAACTCGTTCATGATTGTCGGGGATTTGACCAGCTCGCCGAGGAAGTGGTTGATACGCATGGCACCAATGGCTTTTTCGTAGCCCTCAGGTGATAAGGTCACTTGGAGAACTTTCAAAGCTAGAGACCGCTGATCCTGGCTGATTTCGTCTAGCCGAATACCCTTGTCGCTGAGGAGAAATTCCGGGTTGGACCAGGTCCGCCACTCGGGAGAGTCGATATGGAGGCATGTCTTCGCCCGTTGACCATCCGCCAAGCTAGCTACAAGCGCATTTGCCGCAGCCGTGATCTCTTCAATGGGGACTTCCTCATCTTGCAGCCCGTAAAGGCTGTCACGTACAGTGCCTATCTGCCCGTTGGCGATGATCCAGCTTCGCGCGCGGGTGCTCGAACTTACCATCATTTGTGATACCTCGGAACGGCTCTTTGAGAAGATCTCTCCAGTGGAGATAGAGTCCATGAAGCCACGGGGGCTGCCCACTCTCCTTGAACGCATCTGCGTATTCATGCGCGTTTTGCTTCTGCATTGTGGTGAACCGAGGAATGCTCAGATCCGGGAGAAACTCGTGGTAACTACCACCTTGTGGCGGCGGGACGTTCGTGGACGCCATGATCGGGTCTACTTGACCAGTTCCTCGCTCTAGTCGCGCTGGTCGATGTATGCGGTCGCAAATCAAAGTCCCTCACCTCTTCCGCGGGCGGACTGAGCAGCTTATTAGGATGTGTAGTTGAGCCTCGAGCGGGTTTTGCATAAATTCATCGAACGACGATCAGGCTATTGAGCCTCCAGCCGTGTCTACCCCCGCAGACGGAAACGTTCTCTTGGAGCGTACCCACATCGAGAGCCAGGCAAGCCTGGGTTCTCCGCACTGCATGCATACCGAACAGAAGCTAGCATCGGATTTCCCGAAGCGACCCGCTTTCGCACCTAGCAACACCGAGCATGTATCACTACTGAAGCTGGCTTCGGAAATCCCGGCTCCTCTGGCCAAGCGTCCTGTATCGGAGCCTGCGTCGGTCTAATGGCTACCGGTGTTTTGTACCGATGTTTGGCATGCGGTTCACCCGAGATATCTGAAAAGGTCGTCTTTCACGGACACTATACCCGTCGTGCGCTTGGGCAAGGACATTTCCAGTTTTTACCAGTTCAAACTTCCAAAGCCAGCATCTCCACAACCCGAGGGCATATACAGAATTGACTCGAAAAAAAACCAGTTAAGATGGCATCAGCTAGCTTTAAACGTCAGTTGATCCCCTTCGACATATGAACGTAAAGAGTAGGCCTGTTTTTCTTGGAACCGAACTAACCGTGGTAGTATTTGCCGCGTAGGCCTCGTGCGGTTTATCCCCAAATCGAATGCGTCCTCAATTCTCATTGGGCAGCCCTCTGATCCTGATGTCGACGTTGGCATTGCTCTCCGCGCTGGCCGGGAAGTCGCTGTTGATGTCTTCTCCGGTGCCTCAGTGTTATCTCCGGGCGTCGCAACTGGTACCACAGAGACGATTGATCGCATACTTTCGCCCCTAGCTCAACACGAGGTGGGAACGATACGGTGCATCGGCTTAAACGTAGGCTTCTCGTTGCTTATCATGGTCTGGCTCCTAACCGTGTGCTGACTTTGCCCATGGTAGTACAAGCAACATGCTGCCGAGGTGAAGATGGATATCCCATCCATTCCCACCGTCTTCATGTAGGGGACATCTTGGATTCTCAACTCTGGAAATTCCCTAATCCCTAGCGTGTTCTAGGAAACCTAATACCTCACTTGGAAACCCTTGGCCCAGCCCTACGATCCTACCCAAGCTCACCCAAACCACCGACTGTGGTGACTACGAGGCGGAGCTTGCCGTGGTTATTGGCAAAGCCGCGAAGAACGTAAGCGAGGCAGACGCGATGGGCTATGTCTTGGGATATAGTGCCTGCAATGATGTCTCTAGCAGGGACGCCCAGTTCGCCCAATCTCAGTGGTGCTTCTCCAAAGGCTTCGATGGAGCGTGCCCAATCGGTATTTCTCCCGTCCCGATCCACCCCCTCCACCCCCTCAACTCTTTTCTCCTCTCTTGCGTCTATAGCTTGCTCCCACGCCGATACCTTAATTAACGCACTACCGGTAGGACCCACCCTTGTCTCGACATCTCTCATCTCCAACCCGGCAACACTGAAAATTCGAGGCCTGAAGAATGGCAACGTATTGCAAGACTGCGGCATCGAGTGGGTTGCCTAGAGCTTTTCTCATCATGATGGGTCCTTCTGACTTGTAATACAGTGACCTGATCTTTGGCGTGCCAAAACTGGTCAGCTTCTTGTCCCAGGGCACAACACTGCCGGCTGGCACTATCATCATCACAGGAACCCCTGCTGGCGTTGGCGTAGGAAGGAGTCCGAAGGAGACTCTTAAACATGGAGACGAATTCGCGGTGGAAATTCTACCTCATATTGGAACTCTGGTGAATATTTTCGAAGATGAAGCTTAAATACTAGGCAGGCTGTAGAGAGATGTACTAGGTTTTTGTAGTGGTCACACGACATAAAAATGGGTTCAAAGTAAAATATGTCTCAAGTTCTATATCTATGTAGAATATCATGGGTGCTCTAGCATCTCTCTATATGATATGTCTATTCTGTCGTGGCGTAGTTGGTCATTGGAGCAGCTTCGGGACTTCTCTAACGAGATACTCTACTACAGCATCGGGCCCTTTCTCAACTTGCAGCCCAGTCGGGATTGCGTGCGTCTTGATATCCGGTACAATGGACTTCGCCGTCCCGAAAATCTCATTTGCCTGCTCAGCCGTCCACATAGAGGCACAGAACTACCACCTGGTCAGCAGAGATTTTGAGCCGCTCTCTATACCGTTACACCTACAATTACGTTCGGCTTGTTGGCCGTCACCTTGGGTGCAACTTCGTCGATATCTATCAAATACTGTCAGAAGGACTAGCCTGAAACTCGTCTCAAGAGAGACACTCAAGGGCCATGCTGCTCTCACTTTCACAGTTTCCAATGTGCTCGATGTCGTAATCGTTTTCGAGGGCCTGGATCATCTGGCCGATAAGACGCTTGGCCCGTTCCGGCGCGGTATTCACCGTGAGTAGCCTCCAAGGACCTCGGTTGGTGGACATGGCGAAATATCCCTGGGTTCGATCGTCTTAGCTAATCCGATGGAGCGGCTCAAGTGCTAACTGGGTACTTCGACTTCCCGTATTAGCAGAAAAGCTCAACAGCTTAAAATACAAATTTAGGCCCTCGATAGAGAGATATGTCCCATACCTATCCTGGGCCGAAATGTCCACATTACGGGTGTGGAGACGCTAGAGGGGCATTCCCCTGAGGCGCCGCCCGGAAAACCCGAGGGAGACACGTGGTAGTCCGGCACTGTATCCGGCATTTTGAGGGGCCGAAAGGGGACGTCGAAGCCAAAACTTAGGATCCGAAACATCGTCGCCGATTGGGTGCTGTTCGGGACCCAAACGCCCCCCACTTCACACCCGAACCCGCTAGTGCCACTCGCGAGTGGTGCCTCTCGCTCCGTGCCGGCATGGGGCTTACATGGTGGAAGCTTGGCATGCGAATCATAGTTCCCCACGGGGTCGAGATATCCCCCCGCGTTTTGTCCTGGAGGCGCCTCACGTTATTGGATCTCGGATGTGAAAGATCTGACGAGGGGTGGCTGTCAAAGCTATAAAGGAGACGTCGGGGACTGATTGCTACGTCGCGCTCCCACCCTCCTACCTCGAAAAAGCACCAAAAAGTGACAAGATGGAGAGGGCTGCAGATCCTCCCGCCACCGAGGAAATTTCGACACATATCCAGCATGTCCCTGGGACCGAGCTGCTCTTCGACAATGACAAGCGAGAGGCGGCGACGGCTGGGCTGCAGTTTATCGACCGTGGTGACACGCGCATTCTCCTTGTCCCACAGCCGAGCCTGACGGACGTGAACGACCCCTTGCGGTGGTCGAAGCTGAAGAAATGGGGCACGTTTCTGAACGCCATCTTCTACGCCTTTCTGGGCAGCGTCACAGGCCCCATCATGGCAGCTGGCATGCTTTCGCTCGCCGAGACGTTTGGCGAGACGTTACAGAGGTTGACGTATGCTAATGGAGCTACCCTCATCTGCCAGGGAGTCGGTAATATCCTCTGGATGTAGGCCGCCCCAACGCGTACGCCTTGGCTGGCAAGTTTGCTGACAGCCAGCTTAGGCCGTTTGTTGTCAAGGTGGGACGACGCCCTGTGTACATTCTGTCCTGCTTCCTCATGGGCGTCGCGTGTGTTTGGTTGGGCTTTGCGTCGAATGACACTTACACAACGTTCATCGCTGGCCGAGCGTTTCTCGGGTTCTTCGAAGCACCTATCGAGTCAATCGTCCCGACCACCATCACCGACCTCTTCTTTCTCCACGACCGCGGTGAAAAGGTGTCCTTCTACGGGTTCTCGGTTTTGGGTGGAAACGAGATCGGCCCATTGGTGAGAAGCCACCCCGACCTCCCCTGTTCCTCTACACCACGTTACTAACGAGCTACCTTACAGCTCTCGGCTTTGATCATCCAGCGCCTGGGAATGGGTTGGGCGTTTTTTATTGTCGCCATGTTCGTCGCCCTCAATTGCATTACCATGTTTTTCTTTATGCCGGAAACGCGATACACAGGCCCTCGACCGTCCCCGTTTAGCTCCTCAACCCAACGACAGTCCGGCAAAGAGTTGGAAGTCCATCAACTTGAAAATATAGACACCGCTAGTACCGCAACCTCGAAGCGGGGTTTCCTTCGCAACCTCGCGCTCTGGGAGAAACCAGATCCGAATGTCAGTCTACGGAAGACGTTCCTTCGGCCGTTCGTGCTAGTTACCTACCCCACAATCTTTTGGGCATGCATGGTCTATGGCATGTCTCTTGGGTGGAATGTGATTCTCGGTGCGACCGTAGCACAGCTGTTCGCCCCGCAGTACGGGTTTGATGCACAGAACCAGGGCCTAGTATTTCTCTCCCCATTTGTGGGATCTCTTGCGGGTTCGTGGCTTTGCGGGTCGTTGTCGGATTCGGTCGCGAACTATTTCACGCAGAGAAACGGCGGCATACGGGAGCCCGAAATGCGACTGCCAGTCTGCATCATGGGGAGTTTCTTGACCTTTACTGGTGCTCTGATGGCTGGCCTAACCTACCACTACAACACTCACTGGGCAGGACCAGTCGTTGGCTATGGGGTTCTAACCGCCGGGGCACAGATAGGTGTGTCTTTGTCCATGAGTTACGCGCTGGACTGCCACAGAGAAGTAAGTTCATCTCCTTGAAGAAATGCTAGAAGTCATCAGGCTAATCTGGCTGCAGTTTTCGGCCGAGCTTATGGTGGCAATAGCGTCCCTGAAGTCGCTGATGGCTTGGATCTGGACATGGGTCATCAACGACTGGATTGACAAGGACGGGATGCTCACAGCCTTCATGGTGATTGCGAGCGTAAATGTCGTTGTTCATCTGACTACGATCGTGTTATACTGGCGTGGGAAGAGGATCCGGAGTTGGATAGCAGAAAAGGATGTGTTATCGCAGTACGGGCTTCGATGAGGAGTAAGCTTAGGTAGTAATTGTCGATCTACCTTTGGGGTTCTGTCCTGTGAGGAACAAATATATAAGTCCGCAAGTGCATTTTGCCAAAGCATTTTAGTCAACGAGGCGCCTCACTTATATGGTCCACGAAATTCAAGCCCTTGTAAAGCCTATTGTCTCCAATGCATTTCATTTACACATTGCATCAGTTAAGCCCGTTGCGCTGCTCATCTTAACAAAGAAATTCTCGCCAAAAGTAGAGTCTAGGTTTGACATACATCCCAAGACGATTAAATAAAGAACCATTACGATGCTCTCGTATATAATGACGCATCCCGAAAGGAGCAGGTAGTCACCCTTAGAACAGTTTGAAAATACAAGCTAAAGACCCAGATCTACAAGAACAAGAGATTCTAGGTCGGCTGATGTCGCCTCTTGGCTAAGACGTCCTAGGATGTGTTGATCTGGCCGCACCAGCAAAGCCCCGCCGTCCGCAAAGCCTGCTCCCTTCTCAAAGAGCTGTGCTCCTTGTTGATCAACGAAGGCGAAGTCTCGATTGGCAACCCATACTTGAAAGTCTATGCCTTTCAGCGACATGGCCTGCTTAAAAGCAGCCAACTTGCCTGCCCATGCCTCGAACGAGGATACAATCAGTGTAATGCTGTCAAATCCGCACAAATCCAGCGTAGAGTATTCACGAGCGGCGACCTGGCTCTGCGAAAATTCTTTGACATATGATACATCGACGGGCTGCTGGCTGACGAGAACCCGGCCTTCCGGAAAGGCAATCCATGCATGGGGTAGCCGAGCTCCAGGGCTGAACTTTGGTGTAAAGTCGGAAGCATTCGGCGGTGCCTCTTTGTTACCGTATACATAGCCAATGTGGATTTCAAGCTGTCGTGGAATTGTTAGCAACATCGAGTCTCAAGCAGAAGGGGTTAAGGATCAGTTGGCTACTCGAGGGTTTCATACATTATCAAAATGCTCTCGCTGGCCCTCAACCTCTCGGTCAATCATCGGCTTCATCACAGGGTCGTGAATTGACCGGTTCAAGTTCTCCCTTGCCTGCTCGACATCATCGATGCCAGCCGTTCCTAGCGTCTTGAGAAAGGAGAAGATCTGTTTGCCGTTCTTGACGCTCTGGGCCGAGTTGACGAGGGCAATTTGCCGACGGTCGCTCTCATATGAGTCGAGAATAGATGTAGATGCCCATCCCTGCTGCACTGCCGCGATTTTGTACGCCAGATTGTGGGCATCTGCGAGGCCGGAGTTGAGGCCAAGGCCGCCGGTGGGAGGGAAGGAATGGGCTGCATCCCCAACACTATGCAAAGGAAAATGAGACCGGGCCAGAGGGACGTCGTAGGGACTAAACTCACAGGAACACATTCCCTGATCTATACTGCTTTGCAACCTTTCTGCTCAAAATCCAGGGCCTGTAGCTGAGGATTTCAAATGGGATATCCTGTCCAATAGCGGCTGCGACAGTCCTACGGCACAAGTCTTGGTTCCAGGTCTCAGCTGGGTGCTTTTTGGACTGTGTTCATGGTCAGTATATGACATTCAATAGGAAACTTCGGAGGGAGCCTACATCAAAGTTGCTGATCAGGACCTGGTTGCCTCCCAGGTCGTAAGCGATGATAAATCCGGAGCAAGCCGGGTCGGTAATCCAATGCAGCATTCCTACACGCTCTTTCACTACCGGCCGGAGGTCGGCCTTGAAATGAATTGTCATCATGGTCTCATCTTTAGAAAGTTAATATCCAGTCAGAATCGGGTGAGCACTCGGGTCGGAGGTATCCTTACATCCATCGTCGCCCTCGCACTCTATGCCAAGGCTTTTTCGGACTTGGCTCCTCGCCCCATCGCAGCCCATAACATGCTTCGACCTCACCTGCCATCGGACTTTTGTTGACCGCTCTTCCACTGTGGAGATGACACCATCCTTGGTCTATCACAAGTCAGAACGCACTTCCTTCTTAAGTTTATCCAGGCTGTATACTTCTTCACAAGAGACAAAGGCTACGCCCTTGCGGATCTCAACGTTTGCGTCGTTTGCCAACTCTTTAGCTACGAAGTTCTCGAAATCAGGTTGCGGGATGTTGTGTATCATCTAAGGCATATTAGCTTGAGTTCTCGACTTCAAATATTACTAGCAAGCCTCACTTCGGGCGTCGCGTCCAAAACTGCGGGATCCATACGCTCATACGGAAGGAGTCCGATGCGCTCTCCAGTCAGATTGGTAACAAAGTTGACGTAAAAGGCATCTTCGCGAGGCGACCCAAGCTTGCGCATGGCAACTGTATCGAGCCCAAACTGCCGACAGATCTCCAGGGTTCGGGGGCACAACGCGTGTGCCTTGGGCGCCGCGAGTCTCTCTGGGTATTTTTCAATGAGCAGGGATTGCACTAGAGCGGAATTAGCGGTTCGTCTTTCTCTGCTACGCATTGGGTAGCTTCTCACCTCCAAGCTTTGAGAGCATGTAGGCCGAAAGCAGGCCGGTCGGGCCGCCACCAACAATCAGCACAGGCACATTTACCTCCCGGGCGACCCCGGCAGCATCGGCGACAGGCTGGAGTAGTCCAGGCATGGCAGGCAGTATCTCAAGCTCTCGTTGTGTACACTTTTGCTCGACCAAGTTGGGTTTCTTTTCGCCTGCGGACTTATCCCAACCAGTAACTTCAATCTTCGAACTCGTCACATACTTAAAAGGCTTCCCCAGGTTTCACGCAAGTCGCTCTTGGGGCAGAGCCGGCTCATCGACCTAGGGATTGTGGGGGTTTGCCGAAGCTCGTGATCCGACTGGGAGATAGGAGGTTCTATGCACAGCGACGCTGACGGACATCCGAAAATCCGATTCCTATTGGTTCCCGGGACAGAACGAGAGATTCGTCTCCACTGACGGGGTCACATGCGGCCAGTAACGCACTAAGTGTCGGAAGTCGAGTGGGACCCCTTCCGAGTCATTAGGGGGCCATACAACCGGGCAAACCTGTCGCTCTCTTCCTTTACCATTGCAGTGGGAGACGCGTGGACCGGGGATCGGGACAGCCGTATCAAGACAGCTAAGGTATCATCCAGGAAAGGGGTAAACTGCTCGGGGTCGTCTGGTCTCATCGATCTAGGCTCCACCTTGTTTTACTGTTTATCCCCCGTTCCAACCCCCTTCGGACCCACGCAGCGGACGAGCATTTACTTCGGCTCTGGCTCCGGCTCGGAAGAATCGTGGATGCAGCCCCATCTCGGATAGGCCGACCACTGCAGACCCGGTCCTCATGTCCACGCCGACATCGTCTGTCTTGCCCATGGGCGACCTAGACCAACCGAGGAAGCGCAGGAAACCACGTACACCCGTGGCGTGCGATACGTGTAGGGCGCGCAAAGTCAAGGTAGGTACAGCATCGAGCAGCAGTCCGGATTTGTCCATTGGCCATGCTAACCCAGGGTGCCCATAGTGCGACGGAGCATTTCCTTGCATTTGCTGTACTCGTGAGTCCTCTTAGGCATTCGCACCGCCCCACTCAATGCCAACATAGAGAGAGTAGGGCACCTGTTTGAGTGTTCATACAAGGGAAAATCTCGCCATCTCACCGCGAGCGATCATGGGGGGGAAATCACTGGCCGCGGGGAAGCAAGGTGAGCAACCGTCTATCTCCCTTTACCAGTCGACTACGAAGGCTTAAACTTGCATAGTATTCCACATTCCCGACCAATAGAGCCCCCAGAAGCACAATATGCAACCCCGTCGGTCTCTACGCCCTCCCACGCCAACGCAGCACCAGCATCCTCAGATAGCTTCGGCCCCAGCTTGCCATCGGCCTCGCCGTCTACCCGCCACTCCCACAGGGACGCGCAAATCTTCCCCGCTGGGCACAAGGAGGAAGGCGTCGGGGAGGTCAACCGCCATACAAACGGTGCCGAGTTCTACGGGGCTACGGGAACATTTTACTTTCTCTCACGCTTGCGCTCGCAGGCAAGTGCCCAAACACCCCGCCAGCCCGAACAAGCAGGCACGGAGACGTCGGTGGTGAACCTCCTGCACAGCTCCGAATACACAGTCGGTAGCCAGAGCGCTGCCTATTCTGGATCCTCTCCGCAGCCGTCAGCCTCCAACGGTGGGCGTACCCACAGCTTCTCTCGGGGGTCACTAGAGCAGCCCGAGCTTCTAAATGTCAAGAAACAGAGCCAGATCGGCAGGGAAGGTGTGCGACTCTACTTCGCGAACCTGCACCATATTCACCCAATACTTGACCAACGCTCCTTCATCTCCCGTTGCGAAGCAGAGATCTGGCTGGTAGCTACTTCCAAATCGCAGACGGCGTCCCAAGTTAGATTCCTCGCCTTGTATAGCATCGTAGTTGCTATAGGTGTCGTCACTGCCGACGAGTCATCCTTGGTTGTGTGGGACGGCAATACCGACTCGCTCGAGGGCCTGGGTGGGCATGAAGAGCAAGACACGGATGACGTCCCTTATCTCCCTATTAGGATTGCGAGGCTCTTCTTCGAGCGAGCAAAGGCTCTCCTCGAAGACACGTTTGAGTCGAGCTCGTTCGAGACAGCGCAGACCCTGTTTTTGATGGTACGTATTTTTCACCTCTAGCCTGTTCAACTCTAACTCTAAAATTGCCAGTCTGTATTCTGCCAGAATGCCTTGAAGCCTCACAGCTGCTACATGTATAATGGAATGGCTATTCGGACAGCATTTGCGATCGGAGTCCCGGCGGACCCGCACGCCGATTCTGGCCAACAAAACTTGTTCTGGTGGTATGTTGACACTCTCTTGGACATAGACGCTTTCGAAGCCGGAAGCTTACCGTGGCTGGTCTAGGGCACTCTATTCTCACGAAATGTATGAAGCAACAGCCATATCTCCCAATTGAAGAGGTTCTCACCGTTATTCAGCGAAATGTGTATATCGGCGGGTCGGCAATCGTTTCTACGAGAGCCTAGCCAGTATCGAACACCACTACCACGCCCCTCGGTATGTCTAATGCGTGGATCGAGAGGGACATGACGATAGCTTACTGCAGCCCAGGGCTCTTCTGGCCATCCGGCATCAATGGTCAACTGCATGGTTGACCTGGCACATATCCTAATTGATGTTTCAGCCAATGCATCGCGTGTGGATAGTCCTGCAGCCGTTGCTCAAAGGTCAAGCAGGGCAAGCGAGCTTGACCAACATCTCCACAACTGGAAGAAGCACTTACCAACCTCGTTGGATTTTGAGAGGTGGGGGATAGAGGATACAGAGGCCGCCATGAAACAGAAGATCGTGCTAAAACTAAGTACGTGATCTTGGAGAACTCATCCGTTATGACCATGGCCTAACCTCAGGACTAGGATATCTAAATGCGAGAATACTTATACACAGAGCTTTCCTAATCACCGCCTCTACGGAATCCTATCGGCAAAGGCTTTCTTCGCACACGACAGCATGCGTCGACGCCGCAAAGGGAAGCATTGAGTTCATGCACAGCACATACCTGCATCGTCCGTACTTTCGGACCTGGTGTGTACCCCGACCCTACTTGGGCCATACATGGAAAAACTTAACTCACTACTGATCATCGATAGGTGGTACAATTGTACGTACGTGCTCGACGCGACCATGGTGCTCCTCTATGTCCTTGTCTCGGACATTTACCCGATTTCGGACGACATTCTACAGTATATAGACAAAAGCCTCCAGATATTCGCATCAATGAAGGTTCTTGCAGTAGCCCGCAGGTGTGCCGAGATTGTCAAGGAAGTTTTGACAGTCGTGGAGAGGCTGCGTCATCAACTGAGTGAGCACCAGCGGCTGGTCCATGGGACTGCTTCCTTCCCTGAGCCCTTGACCGACCGCAGCACTGTTGGGCATCCAAACGCGCGGGCGATAGGAACGCATGCGGAGGGGTTTCCCTTCCCGGAAGGGGACATGTATGCTGGCTTAATGGACACGGCCCTCGTATTCAACTTTCTCAACTTCGAAGACTGGAACGCCTGGTCAGAAACCGGGTTCGCGCAATAATCACAGGAGGACAATACGCTACCGGGAGTGACTCAGAGAGGGTACATTGAAGCTAAAACCCAGCGCCGAAGGCACTTTTCAAGACTTCATGCCGAAATCCCTTCACCCCTGCAGCCATAGGAATTAGCACCCGCAGGAGATATCTTGAGTGGCGGATCTAATAATATAGCAGATATTGACTAAGTGGATGCAGATGAGTGGCATCGGCGCTTTGCTGTATTGAGCACAAGGACAACATCGACTCATAGCGTCGGGGAACTCATTCGGGACCGAAGCTGGTCTTCCTGAAGAGTGGGCCGCGCTGAGGTTAGTGGCTTCACGCCCAAAGCGAGCTTCCTTACAGGGAGTGCCCGCTACGATATGGAGCTTATCTGTAAGCGAATCCAACCACAGACATTGAAGCTATAGGCTGTCGCTTCGGTGGACTGCATTGGGAAAGTTCGTTCGGTCTTGGCTATGCCTCCGGCCCTGGCCCCGCTTTTGACTCACCCTCGAGAGGGAATATAAGTTAAAGCAGATATGTACACATGAAGGCCTTTGCATCCGCTTAGTAGCGTATATCCAAATCGACTACAAACATCGCTGCAGCTGGTTTGCCGACATTATGGCCGACCCTTCGACTTGTCTGCCCCTCGTCCGGGCTTCCGTCGAGGCCGCCCACGAGCTTATCCGGCCGTACATCCATCGTACTCCGGTGCTCACCAACGCAACGCTCAACACAGTGGCCTCCACGCCTCAGGATCCCAGCGCTCTGGCCGAGACTGAATGGGCCGGGCGCACACCGTCGAAACCCGTCCTGCGGCTATGGTTCAAGTGCGAAAACATGCAGCGCATCGGTGCCTTCAAGGCCCGTGGCGCCTTCCACGCCCTCGAACGGCTGATGCAAGACCCGACCTTTTCTAAGGAGCACGGTGTGGTAACCCAGAGCTCGGGAAATCACTCGCAGGCACTGGCGCTGGCAGCGCGCGAGAAGGGCATTGCCGCGCACATCGTCATGCCCTCCATCAGCCCGCCTCCGAAGATCGCGGCAACCAAGGGCTACGGTGCCAACGTTGTCTTTAGCGGGAGCACCATCGAGGACCGGGAGGCCGTCGCGGCGCGCGTCATGGCTGAGACGGGCGCGAGGATGGTTCCACCGTACAATCACCCTGACATCATCCTTGGGCAGGGAACGATGGGCCTGGAGCTTCAGGAGCAGGTGGCGGAGCTGATGGCCGGCGCCCAGGAGAAATCTTTCGGCGGCTCGGAATTTGTCCGTGCCTCGGTGACGCAGGGGCGACTCGGTCCGAAGGGTGAAAAACAGGGACTTGACGCGATGATGGCGCCATGCAGCGGCGGCGGGATGTTGTCCGGTGTAGCGCTGAGCGCCGAGGGGACCGGTATCAAAGTCTTCGGCGCCGAGCCGTCCTTTGAGGGCGCCGACGATGCGACGCGTGGCTACTACGCAGGAAAGCGCATCGAGAAGGTCAGCTCTCTGACGATCGCTGACGGGCTGCGGTCCGTGCTGGGGACGATACCCTGGAGCATCATCTACGAGAGAAGGCTGGTGGCAGGCATGTACAGCGTGACCGAGGACCAGATCAAAGCCGCACTACGACTAGTGTACGAGCGGATGAAGATGGTGGTGGAGCCTAGCGCTGTCGTTGGGCTGGCAGTGGCCTTGTATAACGAAGACTTCCGGAGCATGGTCGAAAAGGAAGCGGGTGAGGATGGCTGGGATTTGGGAATCGTCCTTAGCGGTGGAAATATCAGCCTCGAGAGTCTCGGCAAGCTATTCGCAGATTAGAAAGGCCAGGGCAAAAATTGCGCCTACGGACGCAACGCCGCCGCCAACAGATGCCTTGCCAGAGGTTCTGAGATTTTTGTAAGAGAGAATCAACTCAAATGATCTAGATTTTCCAACTCGGAGTTGTCACACAAATAATTAGAGCCCCCTCCGTGTCAACTTGTATGGCCCATTCGCCAGGTCAAATGCGGCGCATACTTCCAAGCTGGGACGGAAACAGTCCGTGGCTGCATCGGCGAGCGGCGTTGCATTCTCACCAGCTTCTAGCGTTACCTGGGTTTTCTCATAGCATCCTGCACGGTCACGAGTTCAGCAGACGCGTGACGTTACATAAATTAGATTGCGGTATATTTACTATTAGTTAAAATACGGGCGATGGAGTAAGAAAGAAAATAAAAGGGATTCCCAGCAGAAGGAAAAGCAGATTGAGCGACCAGGGCGTGAAGTATACGAAGCTTTGGGTTGAGTGACAAGGTGGGGGCCTAAGAGAAGCTTCTAATTAGAGGGAAAAAGGAGGGACATATGGGTCATATAGGGCCCAATGGAGGAATCAGAAGTCGTAATCCCCAACATCGACACGGGAATTGCAGCGAATACAGCCCTAGTATAGGTCTTTCCCGTTGCCCGCCCAGCTGGACACCTCGTGTGAGTTACCGAAATGGGCAAGGCCGGTGACCGGGAATGGAGATGGTGTGACATCGATTTTGAGGCCCTGTAAAGTAACTACCTACTTTAACAAGTTCTCGTATAAATACAGCTAAAATCTGATAGTCGCTTTACCGGGGGACGAGGGGGAGGGGTTCTCGATTTTCTGCTCGCCAAAGCGAGCGGACCAATTGAGGGACGCCACTAGTCGAGCGGAGTATTCGAAGCAGTCGAGCGGAGTATTCTAAGCAGTCGAGCGGAGTATGCGAAGCACGTACACACGGAGATACGTTCGTCAACACAGATAAGGCGTTGCCTGCTCAGTAGAAATGGTACCAATGCGGGATACCTGATTGGCAGCTCGTGGCTGTATATTCCGGAGGTAGAAACACAGAGCGTAGCTCGCTCTCACGGATGGGCGGCAGGCTGTGGAAGGCCTAGACGGAATGTGGTCAAAGCTGATAGCGTCTAGCCCAAAGCCAAGGATGGAATGCTGGGCCCCATCATTGCGTCGCTCCACTCATATTTTTCCCTCCTGCCTGGATGAATTTGCCTTCTTTAAATCCTCCGCCCACTGCCCACCAGCCAGACTCGAACACTACCTAGGTACATAAGCCATTGTCGCGTCTCTGCCCGCGATATCTCGCAGGCGGTTCTCTCCACAGACCTGATGGACCAGGCCAAAGGGACGATCCTCATAACGGGGGCAAACGGCACCCTCGCAACTTCTGCGGTGTCCCAGATCGTCTCCAAGCCTGAGTATGCAGCATACCATGGTCTCTACATGGTCCGCGATGCCTCACGGGCGCCAGCCTTGAGATCCGCCCTCCAAGCCGCGTCACATCCGCATCCGCATGATATTGTGTCGCTCGACATGTCGGAATTGAACAGTGTCCGCAAGGCGGCGGCTGCCATCAATGCGCGCGTCGCCACCGGCGAGATCCCGCCGATCCGCGCCATCATACTCAATGCTGGGTTCATAGAGTACACCGTACAGACGTGGACGACCGACGGCTTCGATATCGGGTTTGCCACCAACTACCTGGGGCACTGGCTCCTGACGCTGCTTCTCCTGCAGAGCATGAACAAGGAAGCCAGCCGTGTGCTTACCATTGGAAGCTTATCTCATGAGTATGTGTGGCACATTGGATCCTGGGGCCAGACGACTCTCTCGTCAACCGGTTGGCCGCATTGCTCCCGATATAACTGACGCAGAATAGTACTTCTTCTCCACAGACCATCGCCGGGGGCAATTATACCGCCAAGTGGAAGGTGATACTGAATAGCAACAGCACCGACCCCGTTGCTCGGGGTACCTGGAGCTCGACTAAAGACGATCCGTCATTCTACTGCGGATATCGGCGATACTCTGCTTCCAAGCTGTGCCAGGTGATGATGATGTATGTTGCATCGCCCATCTCAGTCCGCGCCGGTTTCGCTGACTCGTAGTTTCTTTTCTGGAATTAGACCGGAGCTGCAACGGCGACTAAGCCTAGATCCTGCCTTGAAGTCGATATCCGTGCTTGGCATCGACCCAGGCACCGTACCTACCGACATTGCCCGCCGGTCATTTTGGTTGGTTCGGTTCCTCACATTCTCTGTAGTCATACCCTTGATGGCCCTTGTGTCGTCGTGGTTCTGGTCCAATCCTTCGGTGCGCACCCCAAAGAAGTCGGCTGCCGACATCCTAACGGCCGCAATGGATTTGGGAGTCCGCCCGTCCAGCCTTTACATGAACGGTTGCGAGCCTGGAGAGATGAGCCCGGAAGCAAGGGACACAGACAAGCAGTTGATGGTCTGGAAGGACACTGTCAGATATGTGGGCTTAAAGGAGGGAGAAACAGTTCTTACTCACTGGCGATAGATGATAGATGGCGGGGCTTGGTACGGTCAGGGGCGGTGATGTTGTTTGATGTGGGTAGACTTGTCCTCGGTATCGTCGCACCTAGCTTAGAGGCCATTTGGCGTAGACAGTAGCGTTACATAACTGATTGCGAGTATTAGAGCTGCTTTAACAGTGAATCTGATTGGCGCCTTGGCCTTTGTGATGCTCCTGGATAGATCTTGTCACCTCAAGTTAACATGACTAGATAGGGTGCTCTATGTGCCTAGTCCTTGGTTCGATTGTAAATTTAGCGAATCCAGATTCTGCATAGCGGACCCGACTAACTCTCCCGCAGGGACCCTCGCGACGCGACACCGGACGCATCTCTCTTTCTGGCACAATGCAATTTTCCGGGTTACGCAAATTTTTGGTCACACATGGCTGAGGCTCAAATTTTTTGTGTGGCATGATGCCTGCAGTCAAGATTGGCGAAGTCCAGCCGTTGAGCGGTAGTACGTCCCATTTGAACAGCTACAGTGAAAGCACTAACTATAGTTTGGACATCAGAGAACCGTCGGGTATCTGACTGGCTGACTGAAATACATTGCCTGCCGCCTTGGTCGTATCCGCCCCTGGTCGATTTTCTATTGACCTCGCATTTCGGAATCTAGATCATACTCTAGGGTATAGCAAGAGAACTAGAGTAACAACGGGGATGGGCATTAAAGTATATATAGGGAGGTCATCCGAGGTTCTATCCGCCGAAGTGTGATCAACCGCTTTTTCTGTTGGCAGCTTAGCCGTTCCGGGGCATCGCCGGTGAGCGCTAATTAGTGCTGCAGCACCCATGGGCCAAATTCAAGCCATAACCTCCCCCACCCGAGCGACCAGGTCAATAGAAGGTGCAGACTGCCCTGGTGTTCATTCTAAGTCGGGTCCTGCCACTCCAAGTCGGGCCCTGTGTGTTTGCCTGCCCATGGCCGGCCCAACAGCCTTTCACGGTGCCTGCCATGCGTACGAGCCACACCTTTCGCTGGTGAGCCGAAGGGCCTTGTACGCCACCTTCCTGTCTGTGGTAATATCAGCAATAAGTAGCCAACGCACGAAGAGCCTCGCAGGAGGCGGTGTGTTTGGATCAGATCTCGTACCCAAGAAAAATTTGACTTGCGTAACAGGCAATAACTCGATAGTGATTTATCTAGCACGATCGAGACCGAATAGCTCAGCCCCCGGCAATTTGGCAAACGGCGAAGCCAAGATGTTGCCCGATTGGCCGGTATGCGCCTCATAATTTCCCCGTCGAAGCCCTCTCCAGGTAAAATAACAAATGCGGCACAGCAGGGCACTATCATCTAGGCAGGAAGGCAGAGAATGTAACACTACAACTGATGCCTCATTGTTGGAAAAACGGGTTGGGAATACAGCAAAGCCTAAGGCTGCTGGGCTGCGATGACTAACATCCGCAAGTGTTTGTGTTGAGTATATATATCTACCCAGGGCCCCCGTCACCAGATAGCGAGCGTCTAACCTTGCGGCTCTAAACACATTCCTTTGCTCTCGGATTCGCAGACTATACACGCGTGCAACAGCCCTCACAATTCTTCCCAACATGCAGATCGCCTGGTCCATCATCGCCTCGGCCGTGCTCGTCGCGGCCATCCCGCCAGACTGCCCTCCGCCGCCGCCGTTCAACGCGACGGCGTGCGACCTCAGCGCACCATCCAACGCTACCTCACCCTGCAAGTCTGGCGAGACGTGCGTGCCCGCATCGGCTGATACTCCGGACGTTGGTGTCTGCGCTGGCCGATTCTGCGAGGGCTTCGCCACCGGCGAGAGCATGAACTGCTTCCCTTGCCCTGAGACGCAGATTTGCACCTTCAACTTCACTTTTTTACCTGAATTTCCGGCCTACTGCGCCCTCAAGAGTTATCCGTGTGCTGGTCCCGACAGCCTAGCGTGTCCCAGCAACGGCCAGTCCTGGGCATGCGTCGCCCCCCACAACAGCCAGTGCGGTAACCCGAGCTCGACCTGCATCGGCTACTGCCGTCCTGCGTAAAGGTTCTAAGAAGTCGCAAGTTGGGCCAAAGAGGTTACTAAGACTAATTGATCCTCTTGGACAATCTACAACAACACGGGAGAGGGTGGTTATACTATAGAAGCCGGTGGCATCTGGCAAGATTAAAAGTAATATAATGTGGAAGAATGTTTTTTTTTCTAAACCCGAAGGTATGTTGTATGATGCTGTAGACCTAGAGAATCAAGAAATTCCCGTGCTTGTTTGCAGTCCGGCGTTCCTCTTGCCTACAGGTTCTTGAGGCGTTTCCGTCGAAACGGCATGCGGCAGTACAGC
Source organism: Thozetella sp. PMI_491 (assembly GCA_021432635.1). Lineage (NCBI taxonomy): Eukaryota > Fungi > Ascomycota > Sordariomycetes > Chaetosphaeriales > Chaetosphaeriaceae > Thozetella > Thozetella sp. PMI_491. The sequence continues at coordinate 328,632 of MU270077.1, forward strand.
TAGTCAGGTGCCGCTTCTGAGCCGCCCGTCAGCCCCCTTGGGCAGGCAGGACAGACGGTGAGCTTCGAATGGGTAAACGAAAGCGCCAATGGAAATTGTCCTGTAATCCTTGTATTGTAGCGCACGGCAGAGCCGGTAGTGGCACAACCCACTTTGTTCGGTCCTTTCGTCTGTCAAATCTTGTAGACCCGACTACTCCGAGGCACCCCCGCCCGGCCATTGAACAGTGACGCCGCTGTTACCGAAGAAATGTAAGCTTCATACTTACACCAATTTCAGGGTTATGTGCTCGGCGCTCTTAAAATCCGGCGTGCCGCTCATACCCGAATACGACGCCCATCCAACCCTCTCATATACCGGCATGTCACCGCTGCTATCGATTAGTTTCAGCACGAGGTATGCTGTCTCCACGACCGTAAGCCCCGGATTTAGTCGGAAGCTGAACTCAGCATCATCCGAGTTCCCCAGTACCGTCCGTGCGGCCAAAGGCATCACATACATCTCCTCCGCCTCGTCCAACTTGTGGGTAACCCCGTCTGCCCAATCCCGCCACCACATCATGCCTTTCCCTTTCGTTAGCCCCCAAAACTGCCGGGGCCCGACGTCGTCCAGCCAGGCGTACCGTCCGCGCCAGGAGCGACGCGACCTCCAGCGGCTCGGCAAGAGCTGGGCTCGCACAATCAAGAATCCGCTCTGGACTTGACCGTATGGGTCATCGGTCGCCAGCTCCATATTGGCGCCATGGACTTGGCAGAGATGATCCGAGTATCCAAAGGGCGCGTAATTGACTTGGTCTATGACCGAAGCCCAAGACCACGACGGAGCGATATAGACGGCAGGCTTCGGGCACTGAGCCACATGGTATGTGTTGGGAATAAGAGGAAGACCGGGGAACTGGAAGCCTGACTTGCCCCGCTCGAGCCGCCTCAGCTCTGGCCCGACTGCCCATGCGATATCATTGACGAGGCTGCCTTCCCAGCACCCAGCCAGGTAACGCCCAGTGGCGACGTGGTGCAGCTCTCTCCGCATGCGCGAGGCTTGCGCGAGGCCGCTAAGTGCCGGGAGCCTGTCTGTGTGCTTCGTGATATCTAGCTTACTGTACGCGTGGGCGAACGAACGCCACTCGTGCTCGGCCCTAAAGGCACCGTCCTCCGCCGTACTCACGTCGTGGTGGTTTGCGAAATAGGCCTCCTGCGCCTTGGTCCAGGCCGAGGTCTGGAGGAAATCTTGATCGCCAGAGCCCCCGCATTCGCAGGCGGTGGTGGTGCTGCACTCGAAGGAAAGCTCCATATCGGTGACATGCAGCACGCGCGGGCTGAGACGCCGCTCCTGATAGACCCATGCCCGCGTGAGAAGCGGAAAGAATTGTGCGTGGGGAAAGGACTTGTCGTGCATGATGTGTGGCACTTCTGGCCGCACATGGACGTCATAGGGCTGGCCTTCCTGGTCTGTTCCTTTGTGTTCCAGCGTAAAAGAGCGCACACGGCAGCCTCCTTCGTGATCGGCTGCGCTCGTGGCCGCGATGCAGAGGAAGCAGTTGCCGTAATACGCATGCATCTTTGCCGACTCGAGCTTCCAGTCATCGGCGCTGTCTTGAACAATGCAGAGCGCATCAATCCATAGGTACCGGATTCCCAGCAAACGAGACAAGGCGATGGCGTCCGTGTAGGTTTTCTGTAGGGAATTCCAAGGTATACCTGTATGCAAATCGTTATAGTTGTCTTTTGTCAACGTCAGTGTCTGGGTGAGGCCCCAGCAATGGCTAAGGCAGGCGTAAGTATCACGCTGGCCAGCCGTCGTTACGAGTTTGACAAAATCTTCGGATTCCATCCCAATGTCTAGTATCCGGGCCGGCAGCATAGCCGCCGTTGCGTTTGGGCACTTTTGGTGTTGCCGGACACACGACTGCAGCCATCGCTTCGCTAGCAGCACAGACTCCGCCGAAGATGAATCACCTCTCAGGAGTCGTGCCGGGTTAATGTCAGCGTATATCTTGGACGGGTTATGTTTGCCTAGGTCGGTAAGTGATTCATTAGCAACTAGCCGGAACCGAGAAGACAGAGCAAGCTTGGGAAGTTACCTGGGTTGCTGTGCATAATGCACTTCCATTCTAACTTCGTGCCTAAATCTGCGGTGATTTCAATATTGAAGTGCGCCTTCCCTTGGCTGCTCGAATATAGCTTGACGACTACATCTTTGAGGTTGTCTTCACGCGACGGCGCGAGATTCGGGGCCATTTCCTGTATGATGCGCTCCACCAAGGCGCACGTCGGACAATCCCAAGCCCTTTTGCTAGACTGGAGGTCTGATAATCTGAGCTGAGGCACTCTAGAAATTCGCTTCCCGGTCTGTTCCTTGGGCCAGTCGTCGCAGAGGCAGCATCTGAACGGCGGTGTGGGGACCGCACTCGTTTTGGGCTGCTGAAGGATGGCCGTCTGGCTCTCCCGAGACGGCAAGCCAGTTGGCCGAAGGCTTCTTGCATCGAAATCTCCACAGAACACAAGCTTCCCGTCGTGGTTCCCAATAAAGGCATCCAGATCGATGGCATCTTGATACCACTGACCCCTCGAAGACGCGAGGTCGGCACATAAGATCTTACTGCCCACTAGACGCACGTCGCGGGCCGATGCGTGATAGTTCCGCCCAGGAACATCAAACGACCCTTCCTTGTTACCAATGCGTAGGTTGAGGTTGATCGATGAGTGCTGCTTCACGCCATCCCTTGTCAGGCAAGTGGCCACGAGAACGCCGTCGTCCTTGAGGGATATTTCAGAGGAGCTCAGGGAAAAAGACATGAAGGGCTATTTCCCATGCACAGAATACAGACACGATATCAATCCCAGTTCCGCGGTGGGAGGCTGACCGGACTCGTCACTATTCCGCTTGAGCTATCTTCATGTGTTGCGATTTTCATGACAACGGTGAGGCGACCCGCTGGGGACATGCCCAATGACGTCTGAGCGGGGGAAGCTGTGCACAGTCCATCATTATGCCGCGCCGATACCTTTTTGAATATATTATACGGCGGCCCTCGCAATCAGCTGCGGCCCTTCTAAACTTGCCTCGACACAGGCGTTAATTAGCGGGGCAGTATTCCCATAGCTCTCAATAAACCACCCCAAGTAGCATACAGCTGCTAGGACAGCTAGTACACCATAGTAGATCGCCTAACTCGCTACTGGCACCCTTGTGATGCTTCAATGTTACCGAGAGGACACTCTGGGGGTAGCGGGGGACTAATTAGCACTTTCTCGAAACGAGAAATATAAGTACAATCCTATCGGTGATTGGGGAGTATAAGGCAATCCTGCCTGACTAGGCTACCCAAAGTTCTCAAAATAAAGATCGCGATTCACAAGGATATGAGTAGGCAATGCCTTTTTTTAGTCTGACATAGTGATATAATATCAGATTAGGAGAAAAACTGCTCGTGGATAGACCAACTGATAGCGAGGTTTCTGATGAAACCCTGCTCTAAATTTGGGAGGTGGCAGGCTGGTGCAATGGGTCCCTGCAGGGGATCATGCGCTGGAATTGGAAGGTGTAGGAGCCCAGAAAAATAGGTTCCTGGATGATGCGATAGATCAATCGGCAACCAGCCTTCAGGCATCCTAGGGAGGAATAGCAAATCTTGGCACACCTTTTCAACTTTGCTGGGGAGTCCTTGCTTGGTACTATTGCCAGAGCCGACCCCAACGTACAGAGGAAAGAGGCAGGTAGAAGCACAGCGAGAGGTATGAGTAGAAGTCGTTACCGGATTCTAGCCCAGACCGCAATTGGGTTAACCAGAAGCACAGGGGAAGCTTTCGCTAGAGCACCTCTAATCCCGAACAGGGAGGTTCTTCCTGTGAGCCTTGTGCCTGGGGATAACCTGCGGGCTGACATCGCGCGCATCATCGTGCTCCTCCGCCAATGCTAGGAATTACGACTCCCATCATCCCAGGGTTGCCACGCCAAATAAAAGGGTGCCCCCGAACCCGGAAAATGGACATCTTTGTGACGTCGGTTTGACAGGCACGACTGCCGAGGCGTTTGTCTATCAGGTCGCCCTGTAATTATGAAGTTCCTCCAGCTGGGCTTCTCGTCAGCCGTTCTGCTCCTCTGTAGCCATGCTCCTGCAGTACGAGCCTCGGATGGCGCTCTGTGGAATAGCGCCATCTCTTCCACCGACGCGGCAACATCAGTGGAAGAGACGGTTGGTTTTCTAATCCAGCTCAAGCCCGAAGCCAGTCTCAAGACTACCGACTTCCACTCACAGGCTAGGAAGACATTGGGCAACTATGAAGTGAAACGAGAGTTCGCGGACAAGAGCGGCATCTTCTACGGGCTTGCCATCTCCCTGCCAGATGGCAAGAACTCGTCTGCTGAGATCCTTGCTGAATTCCCCGACGTGATCGGCGTGTGGCCCAACAAGGTGCGACCGCGCCCGGAGCCAGCCCGCACCACATCCCGTGGTGCTAATACGACGATACGGCGACGTGAGGTGACTATTAAGAGGGATGCTGCCGTTAGCCTTCCCGCCCGCATCCCCTCCGATGGAAGCTTCAATACGCCGCTCGAGATGACTGGCGTGAGCCGTCTCCATTCTCAGGGCATTACGGGCAAGGGCATCAAGATTGGTGTTCTGGATACCGGCGTCGACTATCGACATCCAGCTCTAGGCGGTGGTTTCGGGCCCGGTTTTAAGATCGCTGGGGGCTATGACCTGGTGGGTGACGACTACTTTAATCAGATGGCCGACTCGGATCCGCTGGCTACATGTTCAGGCGGTGGGCACGGAACCCATGTCTCCGGTGCGTCCTTCCTTCGCTCGCAAGGTACAATCAGCGAGGCTGATGGTCTGGTGTCTAATTCGTTCAACAGGTATCATCGGAGCCGTCGACCCCGAAGGAGAGGGTTTTGGACTTGTTGGCGTAGCACCTGAAGCGTCCATATACATGTATCGTGTGTTTTCCTGTGCCGGCGGCGCCAGTGATGATGTACTCCTGGAGGCTATGAACCGTGCAGCAGCGGACGGTGTCAGCGTCATTAGTATGTCGCTGGGCGAGGTCGTCTACTGGCAGACGAACGACGTGTTCAGTGAGGTCACCAAAGCCCTGAACGAACGGGACATCTCGCTGGTCATGGCGGCAGGTAACTCCGGTCAAGGCGGGCCCTTGATGGCATCTGCGCCCGCCATCAACCCCGGGGTCATCTCGGTTGGCTCAATCAACAGTCACCAGTACCCAACGTGCTACAATGGCCATGACACGATGGGCGAGTCCATCCGGTACTGCAGTGTTCTCCCGCTGCCTGACAACGGACTGGACGGCATCGCGTGCGAGATACCCACCCTCAATCAGATCGGTGACCCGGCTTGGTACGCGGCCATCGAGGCCAAGTACTCCGACATGAGCAAGGTCGTCTTCGTCTACTCGGAGGTTTACGGCTCGATCGCTTGGATTAACAGCCACCCTGCCAACGTGCGCAACATGTTCATCTACCAGGACCCAGACGAGACTGACGTCGACCCCGACCCCCCAACACCCTATGGCCAAGGCTGGGACGAATATTTTCTCACCTGGAATGACGGTCAAAAGATCTTGGCCGGGAAGGCAAGCCAGGGCGATGCATACCGGCTCATATTCACGAACCAGTCGGCGGTCGGGGCCGCCCACCAAAGTGGCGGGTACATGAGCTTGTTTAGCGAATATGGACCTACGCAAGAAGGCTCCCTCAAGCCGACGCTCAGTGCGCCGGGACGGTGGATTCTCTCGACTTGGCCTGTGTTCGACGGCCAGGCCCCCGGGAGCTACGCTGTCATATCGGGCACGAGCATGGCGACTCCCCACGTCGCGGGCTGCGTCGCCCTCATCCGATCCCGCTTCCCAGATATGTCAGCAGCGGAAGTGTTCCGCCTCGTGCAGAGCACATCCAGGCCGCTAGTGCTATACTCTGAAGCAAATGGGCCTAACCCGCAGGGGTTGCTCGACACGGTCGCCCATCAAGGCGCGGGGATGCTTCGATGCGAGGTGGCTATCCGTTCGGCGGAGAAGTCGGCGCTGTCCGTCTCGGAGTTCACCCTCGGTGCCGGCGATTCCAAATCACTCAAGCTGACGCAGACCATCGTCATCGAGAACAAGAGTGGCGCGCCCAAAACTTACCAATTGAGTCACCAGCCGGCTGGCGCCATCGATCGGATGCCATACTTTCCCAGCTGGCCTGATACTACTTATGGGTTTGGCCCACCAACAGCCGGCTTCACTTGGATCCCGTGGGACTTGACGTACAGCTCCGGCGCGGATGTTTCTTTCGACTCCCCCTCCGGCGAAACCTCCTTCACTGTTGACGCCGGCGCAAAATCGTCTGTGAACGTTACCGTTGCGCTCCCTCCGGATGCGAACCCCGACAAGCTTCCTATTTACAGTGGATTCGTAACAATCCGTGCATCCTGTGAGCGGTACACTGTACCATACAATGGCTTGCTTACCCCCTCCGACGTCCTTGACCACTCAAACGCCTGGTACCCGGCATCTGCGACGAACCCCCCAGCCCCGGAGTTGAATCTGCCATGGTTTCCAATGATCACCAGTAGGTTTTCCAACGTGCGCAACAATGACATCGCCACCTACACCGGGGCGACGTCTCAGGACTACCCCGCGTTCTGGATGGTCGTCCGGCGACCCTCTTACTACATTCGCGTTGACGCCGTCCCGGTCGACACGCCTTTCATCCCCGTTACTTATGGATACGATGTGAAGGCGCCCCTACCGCAAAATGTCAGCTTGGTGAAGCCGCCATTGGACATCGACCAGCTGGACAAATTTGTAGACGTCCAGTCTTATGGCAGCATCCTTCAGTTTGCACCTTCCGAGACGGCGCCAGTACCCATTGACCCGAGCCGGTATATTCGCACTCCCGAGGGCATGCTGAATGGTTGGGGCTGGTGGGACGGTTACCTGTACTTGGCCAACGGCACCACGTACTCGGCGCCGAACGGTGACTATCGTCTCTTGATACGGGCTTTGAAGAGTGCGGAGGATACAACACAGGCGGCGAGTTATGATAGCTGGCTAAGCCCAGTTGTGAGGCTCAGCCGGTGATACCATACCATATAGACACCGGCCATGTGAAATAGGTTCATATTATTTAGCGTATGTAGCCTGGTAGCCAGCCTGTTAGCAAACCGTCAGTACCATGCACGGTTACGTGTAACTAATAGTCATCCCGACTTCCATACTTATAGGCCGTGGGGAACTAGCTACATCCAACGGACGCGCTCATTAAACTTCCTCCAACCTGACTACCCTCACATACAATTCGTCAATCACCCATCGCCACGCAAGCATTACTGTAGATCTCGAGCTTTCTCGACACTGAGGAGGATTGATAGCCTCTGGAGTTTGTCTTGCATTTGCTGAAGAAGATATTCCACTTCGGCCCGGACCAGTTCAGTATCTACCCCGACATGAGCAGCAACCTCTTGTTGGAGGGCAAGCCCCGTCACTGGATAGATTAGCAGCTTAATAACGCCGCTGGGCTGGCGTCCTTCCCATATCCCTATGATCGTGATGACGTTAGCGAGCTCAAAATGTGATTTATCCCTGGTACCGATGGTGCCAGTATTGGACAAGGTTACCGGATGGAAAAGAGAGGTGGGAAGCTTACAGGGAGTCCTGGCGATGCTAGGACTTGGTGTGGGGATGAATTGCGGAGGATTCGAAACTGCAGCATTGCCTGTTGACGGCATACCAAATTGATATTGCTTATTCGAAGACAATGTGGGATGCTCCGCCGGTGCGGAGAAGTGGAAACCGGAGGCATGGGCAGGCTCGGCCGAGACGTCTTCGGCGATTGCTGAGTTAGCGCCGGTGCCCGCAGGGGGGTTAAACGGATTCTGCTCCATTCTCCAAAGTAGAGTGAAGCGAAGTAGGCAGTCTGCTAAGACAGACAGCTTAAGAAAAGAGAGTGAAGAGACAGACCTCCATGGGAAAGGAGCGGGGCTCTCAAGATCATATTGCTTTGTCCGGGACAGGGAGTCGACAAGAAAGGATCTAAGAGTCGACGGAGAGATCGCCGACGGAGTCCAAAGAGAAACGGATCGTATTCCGATTGAATAAGGCTACCTTAGGCACGCCTCATATTTCATGGGTAGCCAACGCCGTTGTTTGCTTTTGCTGTCTTGCCTTGGCATCTGCGGGAAGCCGTAGCAGAATTGCTGTTCCCGGTTAGCCCACGACCTCGCCCCTGTCAGCAGCCAATGATACCCCCCTATGGGCGATTGTTTGTTGTCAGTGTCTTGTGCGTCCGACTGGCCGCAGTACAGCGGCCACCGTTTCGTACGCTTTTTTGGACTAGTTCACTCTGAGCGTTATCAAGAGGGAAGAACTTCCAAATCTCCTTCGTGTTATCGCGTCAGCCCTTATCTTACCCCACCACTGATATACGGAATACTTGGACGCCTTTTTCTCTTTTCGTTTGTTCTTTGTGTCCATGAAGCTAGCCTATAATGATTATCTGTATGCATTGTTCCCATGCTCAATTTCATAAACCATCACTCAAACCTCCTTGAGTTACCGACCCGAAGCATTGCCATTCGGCTTATCTATTTGACTGTAGCTAGGTCGGTGCTGGGGCCACAGATTGTTGTCGTAGAGAGGGCACAAATGCTCCAATCTTCAAACACTTGCCCGTATATTCTCTCCTGCGTGATTCCCGCCTAGGAGTGCCCCGGTAATGCGGCTGCGTACAGCTAGTACGGCATCCCGCATGGCCCCCTTAAGGTCCCCCCAACAAGCGAGGGTTCTATACATACGGTAGATAAAAACATGCCTCCCTACCTATCAAAACAAACGGGTCTACTCTATACCGACCGTAGTAAATGAATCCCGGAGATTTAGAAGCGTTCCATCTTATTCTTAAGGTGGCTACCAAACACCAGGTTTTATTAGCCGCCCTCCACCTAACCAATGCAGTTTCTCAGCAACTTCAAGCGAGGCTAAATGATCTACCTCTGACGGCTTTCTAGAAAACCCAGCACAATCAGGCAAGAATTTCTTAGTCGCTGATCATCCTAGAAGAAGCAGGCTGACGATGGTTAGGTATACTTTCACAACCGAGCTGTATCAAACTGAACCACTAACTAATATTCAAACTGTATGCATATGGATAGTCTTAATCAAGCAATATAGAAGGTCTAAGGCCTTTAACACAATGTATGGAGCTTCCGCATTCACACTCACCTTGACATTAAACTTAAATACTTACCGAGATATTCATACCTCGGTTGCCTAGTAACCCATCGGTATTTAACAGCAAGGATAGGTGGCATCTTAGACAACAGGAAGAGCCATTGACATATGCTTCTAGTGGCATGGTTTTGTGACAGAAGAATCTAGGCGTCTCTGGAGTTCACGAGACTAGATTAGATTGGTCCGCCGTAGTTCAGCATCGGTCTTGCCCGTTGCCTGGACCATCACCCCCGGGACTCACCACAGGGACCCAACCAGTTCGGGCGCCAGACCCAGAAGGCTGGGTCCAGAATCTGTCTACCGCCTGGAATCTTGGCTCAATACCTTGCACGCAGCGTATGAGGCCGCCGAAGCCAAGTCATGAAGCCAAGTGTAGCCGCAGTCGAAACCTGCAGCCAAGGAAGCATTTGTTTCTCTCTTGTTCGCACCACCGACTAATCTCCTGCGTCCTCGGCATTCCTGCATCGGACCCCGATTCTATTGAGACATCCGCAGCAGGAGAAGCTAAATGCTTGTCGCCGTCGCAGAATGCCGCTTTTTGCAGCGCCGCATGACAGGCAGGTTCGGCAGCCAAGAGCTCATGACGTCTGAGGCTACTCCTATGCTAGAGGATCTGCGCTGGTTTTGGTTCCATGTCAATGCGACGAGGAAAGAATAACCGCATTCTCCGAACTCTGACATGAGGCGCCAAGCCAGACTGCTAGGGTCGCCGTGTCGGGAGTGTTTCAGAGCCCACCAGAGAGCAGTCTCAAGACGTTCTCTACTACGACTATTAATTGAATGTGTTCTTCTCTCATCGCGTGCGCAATATTGCAATTACTCGCTATGTCGACGCAGATTAAGCTGTTCTTTTCCTGACTCGTTTGGACAACCGACATCAGACCATTGCTCGAGCGACTCCACCCACCACAGCAAACATTGAGTCCAAGGCACAGGTACGAGAACAACCCTTGTAGCTAGCCGGTCCAGAGCACAGGAATATAGCCATGGCAAGGCGACCCCTGGAACATCTTTCCTGTTGTCAAAGCCTTGGCACGCCATAGGGTTCCACGAATATTTTCCACAGCACCCAAGCACGCGACCAACATCCGGCCTTGGCGAAGCAAAATGCTGAACTATGCAATAGTTTCTACCCGTAACTACAACAAAATAAAAGGGTCTGGAGTCCCCGTCTCTTAGCTTTGCCCACCATGCTGTCCAACCGTCGCTCCACAATGATCACCCCGTCAAACCGGGCGTCATCCTTCCAGATCACCCCACTCCCGGCTGTAAGCGATCCGGACACCGAGCCGCGTTCCAAGGCGCCCTCGGTCATCACTTCTACCACAACAGATATCCCTGGATACCGCGTGGTACGGGCCGTCGGCAGCGTGTACGGTGTGACAACCCGCGCCCGCAAGGACACCAAATCGTTCATTAAAGCCGCCATCTGGGGCGCCGAGGTTCGGAGCCTGACGCATATGCTCTACCAGGCAAGAGACCAGGCGACAGAGCGTATGGTCATGGACTGCATCTCCCGCGGCGGAAACGCGATTATTGGACTGGCATTTACGGAGACCGAGGCCATCGGTGTAGTGCAGATCTCGGTGCAAGGCACAGCAGTCTACGCGGAGCGTGCATGAGCGGTCAGGGGTAATATGGTGCATTTGGCAGTATCATGAATGTTTGCATGTCAGCTCCGGAATCATCCTGGGAACTGCGAATATACCTGCTTTACAGGGTGATAAGCTAAAAGCCCTTCCCGCCACCGCGGCGCCTTGTCTCTCGCTGTTGGAATTATGCGGGGCACAGGCGAAGCCCTGATTGCTTCCCATCAAGCAAACCCTTTTCCTCATCGAATGCGTGGCCCGAATAGCAGTGACAAATGAACTTTTGCCATAGCAGTCAACTGCCAGACACAAAGGTTCTGTCTCTGTGGCCCAGCGCCGAAGCAGCGACGGTACGCTTAATTGCACCACTACGCCCATCAGGGACTCGGTCTTTTATGCCTTGGTCAGATTTGGAAGAAAGGCTACGCATGGTGAATCGATTGCCACACAAGACCAGAAACGTCCCTTATCTTTTTAACGACCACCCAGGTTGGGCCAATGAGCTCAAGGGCGCCGAACACCTCTGAGGCTACGCTCTCAGACCAACGTTCAGGGAGTTGGGGGAACGAATGATAACAAACCTCACTGTTCTTGACCTCAGCAAGAGGTTTTGTTAGTATGGGAGAAGATGAGAGGTGTATGGTCGTTTGGTGCGGAGGATTGCTCCCGTTCGAGACTTAGTTCTGTTTACTCATTCGTTTGAGTTGACTTGCGGCCGCGTGAGAAGGCATCAACTAATGTAATTATTGCTGCCGAGGCAACGCCACCGAATAAACTTATTTCATTTACCTTGCACCAGCCGTTAAGTTACGCATTCAAGTAGAGAATTATAAGCTGCGCAGCATTTTGCGACATCTGACCCCAGTCTAAGTAGCCTCTATGAGCAGCGCGTACGCCCGCCATCTATGGACAAGAAACGCCCTTCCAATGGCTCACACAGTTGCCGCCAGCCCAGCCAGGCAGGCAGTAACAAAGAGAGCTGCCCGCCCAAGATTAAAAAGACCCCAGCGAGAAACAAGATACTCCGCCCTCTCTTCCTTTGGTCCAGTCTCCACCAGCTCCTTCTCAGCGCCTAATCGACCCAATTCTTCTACCTTAAGGAGCAGCTTCCGATTTGTCGGCATGATGACAGCAAGTGTGTAGGGGATGCAACCGACGCACAGGATGCCGGCAAGGAAGTACAATTTTCCTGCTGCACCCGCGCTCATGCCAAAGCAGTAGGCGAGATAAAAGTAAGCTGCTGCGGCCGCCTGGCTGGCGCTGAGCAGGATGTGTCGGCCGTTGTCGAATGTACGCTCCCATTGCTGCACCATGAGAGCTGGGGGTGACTCCAGCACGCGTGGGATCACGAAGACGGACAGCCCGAGAGAGGCTCCGCTCAGCGTGCAAGAGATAAAAAGGGCCGCTGCCTGGACGGTCCGGAGGGAGACTGGCTTGATGTCTCCCATGGCGCGGGGATGGTGGTTAGTAAAGTAGACCTGTGGAGGAGCGTGATGAAGTAGAATATTCGTATCTTCCGGGCTTTAAAGGTGGTTCCCGAGAGCTGTGTTGAGAGCACAAAGCGCAAGCCAGGGTTTGAGAAGCCCTCCAGATTATAACCTCTCTTGGCGCTCAGTTTTTCTCGGCCTTGCCCCGGGACTAAACCGCCTAATCCTGTAAAATAACCAGGGCGAGATGTATGAATGTCAATAGAAATTGGTAGTAGGACCGGCAGGTGAGGAATCCGGACCGCCAATCAAGGCGAAATGTTGGTTCCTCTTGCAGCCGGGTATCTTTCCAATAAGCGGGTAAAGCTGAGAGTGTCTTGGAACGGGGACATGCGGCGCCACCTTGGTTGTTATTTTCGAGCAGCAAAGTGCTCTCAGGCTATCTCTCCGGCGTTGGTCGCTCTCCTGCATCCGCTAATTCCAAATCACCAGTAGTCGCAATTGTAGGACATTTTGTGTATATTCAGTGTCACGTATGTCTTCGATAAAGCCTATGAACGACACTTGCCCCACAAGCTAGAAGGCAAGGGGAAGATCTTTGATGCACCCTTGAGCTTAGACATGATGGGACCGCCGTATGCCGAACTTATGCTTAAAATTCCAAGGCTCGTCGCGTCTTTCATCCTGCAGCCAGCTTGATGTTGCCGCTCGCGCTTCCTTGAGGAGGATGTCTGGTTTGGTCTACGTGGGTATAATACGTCACAAGAGATAAGGAGCAAAAATTGGATGATAATAATCTGCATTTAATGATATCTTTGAGATGACAATATGACGTGTTTGTTGAAACGCGGCATGCACGACGCTTTCTATTGGAAGCTCTAAAACGGGATCCTTCCGCGGACCACGCGGGTGCCAACCTGGGCTTTCCCGCTCCTATATTAGCCATACAGTTCCTCTTTTGGCTCAGGTGTTGATCGATTGCCATAACTGGCTCCCGAGATCTCGGTGAGGCATCCCCCCAGGCCTTCTCCCCGTGAGCCCTCTTCTATTCTTTCTTGCCCGACGAGCGTGCGCTAGGGTGCCATTTACTACCCCCCCGATGATACGCCTACGGAAGCCCGCCGTTTATCAACCTTAATAACAGAGCCAAAATGGCTATGCAGTAACGTGGCAAACACGCCATTCACCCTAATACCCGCCGCCCCTTTACCAGATACAAACGGACCATATCGTCCCATCATGCATGCCGAGTATTAATCCCGTGGTGTTAATTCCCCCTAGTTTTTTTTTTTGCTACGCCATGCAAGGCTTAGCCAATCCGCAAATCACCCGCGGTGGCTTCCTCAGGCACAGCTCAGCGGAAGCACGACGTTGCTCCCCGCATATTAGGTCCCAGCGCTTCGGTTCTGTACCTAAGCAGCCTGTTGTTCCGGAAGCCTGTACAAACAGTGAAGTAGGCTGTTAGTTGGTTGAGTACGGAAATTAGCACTAAGCGCCTCGGCTTGCTTAGAATAGCAATTGTCAATACTTCGATGTGTTGTGGTGGTGTGTATGCGGCTCGTGCACCTGCAGTTGTTACGGCTTATGCACCTGACAGACATAGTGCTTTAGGTTAGCTCAGGTACATACGTTACCCGTACAAACGCCAGATGCATGCTCGGGCTGGCCGAGCGAGCCCACCCCATCACCAGTCATCGGATCTATACACCTCGATTTGGCCATATGGGCGATACGATCGTAACACTGTCGCTAGGAGGTTTTACGTGCGTACCAAAAGAAATGCAGAATTGATTGTTACCTCTCGGCAGGTTGGATGTTCCACTAGCATTGTGAGCCAGGCGCGGGAATCATCTTCAATTCTATCAGACTGTTTCGGTAATAGTCTATATTTTCTAATAATAGTCCAAGGGTAGATCTGCATCGGATGCCTCTCTTTCTCGGCGGCGGGCTTATTTACTCGATCGGCCGCACCGATGTGGCTTTTGAATTCTGCTTTGCAGCTCACTGCGTTCGCGTGTGTAGCCCCGCCCCCTTCGTATCAGTGACGTACTGTACCTAGTCACTCGTAAATGCTCAGCCGTTCCCCTACCTATCATAGGTCGCCCAACCTGGTTCGCTCGGCCCTGCATGGTGGCTGCGCCACATCGCATCCGAAGAGTAGCAGATACTACGATATATATCTCAAACATTGACGCCAAGAAACTATGCATACACGACCTTCACCCACATTCTTCACGATAATGGGACCTAAGCACACTCCTTTCTAGTGTACCCTCAAATACGACGAAAACGAGACACTCTATGCGCTTCCCACATCCCGCCAATCAATCGCCTGATGACTCGGAAAAACAAGTGCGATGCCTGCAGGAAGGCTAAAATCAAGGTCTGCAGATTACCAAAAGCTAAGACATGCCTTAATGTATAGCAGCTAGTAACGAATACCATAGTGCGATGAAGCTCGGCCCCGCTGTTCGCAATGCCTCTACCGTGGGAAGACGTGCACTCACAACTGGGCCCTCCGGGACCTTGCGTTCGTCCAAGTCACCGGCGAGATTGTCGACGGCGTAACGAACCTTGGGCTCGAGGCTCAAGAACAGATGTCGAGTGTAGACCCGGTTGCGGTCTCGCCCAGGTCAAAGGTTAGGCTTCCGCGCGGGACGCTCCCGCCGCCAACGAACTCAATCAAAATAGTGGGAAATGATATCTTTTACCGGCGCTCTAAGGGTTCGTCACTGCTAGCTAGGTGGGTGTCGATAATTGTAGCTGGCGAGGGCATCCCTCGCGAGTCCTTCCAGGGCTACGGAGACTGGATGATCTACATCCCACAGTACATTGGGAACAGTCGGCCCATTGATGACGCGGTGACGTGCCTCATTGACTGCAGAGTAGTCCTACTAAACCCGACTGAGAAGAACCGTCAAGCTGTACGGGCATCCAACAGAGCAGCCGTCAGCAGCATTGCAGCTATTTTGGAAGCCGGCCCACAGTTCTGCTCAGGCGACGTCCTACTCGCCATTCAGACGCTATACCTAGTTGAAGTATGTACCTGAAGCGCAGCTACGTGGCTCCTTCGACACCTGATCAGCGTTAACTAACTGTATTTCAGTCGATGCTGAAGCATATAGCCACCGCGATAATACACGTCACGGGTTTGCTAGCGCTTCTCAAGCAGTACGACAAGCGACTGAAGGCATCGAGCATAAACGATGACCTGATCAGCAGGCAAATTTTCATGTACAATGCGAGCTCGGGGGTATAGTGCCCTCATGCCCACTTGATCGCATGGCCACAGTTTCGGTCACTAACAGGCTCGCAAATAGGTTCTCCCTGCATTGATTTCCGGCAAGAACCATGAACTCGATGATCCAGAGTGGCTTAGTTACTCACTGCCGCCACTCTCAGCACCCGGAATCCCGGATGCTATCTTACAAGCAGCAGCATCAAATACCACCCAAGCCTGCATTCTAATTCCACGCCTAGCAGCACTCATCCACCGACTCGCCGCATCACCCGCCGACTTAGATCTCGAGCAGGCGGCTCTCGACGTGGCTCAGAAGATGCTTTCATTGCGACTGGACGACAGGCTCTTGTCGGAACCCTTCTCTTCTGGGCAGTTCCACTATAAGACGACCACACTTTCGAGCGTTAGCGACCTCGTCCCCATGTCATACGACTTCGAGGCGGGGCGCCTGGTCATGCTCTTCCGGTCTTGTTGGCTTGGCCGCCTTCTGGTCTGCGGTTTGGTTGATACGCTCATGGAAACATCGGATCTCGCAGCCAGATCCATCGACGCGACTGAAGTGCATGCGGAAGACGTTCGCATGGCCACGAACGCCCTCATGTCGACGCAGAGCGCTCTCGTCCCGAGTACTAGAGGGGACTTGATTGCTCAACGGATCCAGGACAACGTATTTCTCTCTATGCTTATCCCAAGTTATGGCACGTGGGAACGAGCCGAGAGGCGTGCCCGGGCGTCCGCGACGGGCGGCCATGAAGAGTTGGTGGGCGGAGCTCCGCGGGCGTCCCTTCTAAAGCAGCTAACATTTGACTACGTCCACGTGTTCCAGGAAAGATGTGGGAACCCCCAAAACACCAAGGAACAACTAAAGGATATTGTTGGCTTCTTGACCGCGCGTCCTACTGGGCTCAAAGTCGTTTTGGTCAACAGGGACCTGTAGCGTGGTAGGCTGCCTGGGCAGACATCGGAGAGACATTAGACAGACATTGGTGTGATTTGCGGAAAAGATGCAGTTTGGGTATGGCCCAAGCTGTAAGATAGATTGTATTCCCATCCATCCAATATCTTGCGCTTGCCTTATAGCGTGTAAATACTATAACATGGCAAAGATGCGCGACTGCACTGCGCATTCCCACCCATCTATGACGTCCTCTTGGCGCGCGTTTTCATCTGCAACCCCGATAAATGGTATTTATCTACCAAATACTAGAGGTGAATATGGGTATCTTTTCGATCAGTTCGACAGTGAACATCGCCACGGAAGTCCAGCTACGGATCCGAGAGCCAAGGCATGCGTCCCTCGCAATGTCTCCGTTGGACATGTTGTCAAGGACAGGAAGACGGACAACGCCTATTATAGTAAAATAGTCCCCCTTGGAGCCTCCATAATTTCTATAAGGCTGGGCCATGGAGTATGGTGAGCCGTCTTTCGTCGAAGAGATCGAACATGTTTACCGTGGCATGTAGTTGCCAGCACGGGCTTATCGCGTCGACGAATCGGCCAAGGCTTCCACGGTAAGCTAGGCCAAAACAAGAAGTTTGACTCGCACTCCCCCGGCCTCGGCGGCCAAAAGACCGGCGCAAAGACCAACCTCCAAAGCCGCCCGCTCTTTTGCCGCCTAGTCCCGACAACGGGGTCGAGCCCAATTGCTGAAGTCGCCGTCGCCCCACCAAGGACCGTGTTTGTTGCCACTAATTCCTGGATAGGAAATTCTACTCGCACCACGTCCCTTTCAGCATAGTATTGACTGAATGGTGGGCAAAGAGATGATGCTGATGGACCTTTCCATGTGGCTGTTCAAAGTCCGAAATCGTGAGATCACCGGCCCGGGATGCTGCTCCCTCCCGGATTCACGCCGCAGTCGGGATAGACAAGAACCATAAAGCTAGGCCATTCGCATACTACTTGCCATCATCCTGCTAGTGTAGATTTCAGACTCCTGCAAGACTCCAGATACCCGACATCGAGTCTCGTCTAGCTGATTGCTACCGGTCTACTGTCTCGTAATAATCAGCCACCGCTTCCTCCACTCGACTACTACTACAGCACTAACGTGGTGCCCAGTCGCAACCATGAAGTCCGCCATCCTCCACCGTTCTTTACAAAAGTCGTACCCAACCGCAGTCGGCGGAGAGGGCGTATATATCCTTACAGATAAGGGCAACAAAGTACTAGACGGCAGCTGCGGTGCTGCCGTGTCCAGCCTCGGACATGGCAACAAAGAAATCATCGAGGCGATTGTCGAGCAGACGCGCAAGCTTTGCTTCGCTCATACCTCTTTCTTCACATCAGATCCTGCAGAGGAGCTTGCCGCGTATCTCGTCAAGCAGAGCGGTCCGGGGAGCTTCTCCAAAGTGCTCTACACCTGCTCTGGGTCCGAGGCTGTGGAGACGGCTCTCAAGATCGCCCGCCAGTATCACGTCTTCAAAGGCGATGTCGGCCGAGTGAATTTCATCGGCCGGTTTCACTCGTATCATGGCAATACCGTAGGGGCCATGTCGGCCGGCAACAACCCCTCCCGTCGCGAGACATTCGAGCCCATGCTGAGTTCCGCGTTTCACCATGTCAGCCGGTGTTTCTACAGCAAAGACGGCGAGGGTCTAAGTGAGCAAGAATACGAGGACCGCCTCATCGCGGAGCTGAAAGACAAGATTGCCAATCTCGGCCCCGAGACCATCGCCGCGGTAATCATGGAGCCCGTCGGCGGCGCGACCATGGGCGCAGTAGCTGCCACGGCGACCTACCTGCCCCGCGTGAAAGCCCTGTGCCAGGAGCATGGCATCCTCACTATCTGGGACGAGGTCATGTGCGGTATGGGCCGAGTTGGGTCCTACCACGCATGGCAGAGTCTCGGCGGCGCTGTTCCGGATCTACAGACGATAGGCAAGGGCCTGGGCGCCGGATACCAGCCGCTATCCGCCATTCTGATCGGCCAGAACGTATTCGACAGTTTCGAAGAGGGCTCAGCAGGGCCTAAGAAGTTCATTAACGGCCACACCTTCCAGGGCCATCCCATCGCCTGCGCTGCCGCCCTGAAGGTACAGACCATCGTCCACCGAGACAAGCTTATCGACAATGTTGTCCAGAGGGGATTGCAGCTGGAGGCAGCGCTGAAGGCCGGCCTTCCACCTCAGTTTTCTGCGCTCGGGGGGACCCTGCGTGGAATGGGGCTCTTTCGGTGCGTGGACTTTGGGTCAATGGCATCGGCTGCTGGCGGGGCGGTGGCACAAGAAGTCGCGGACGAGTCGTTTCGGCGAGGCGCTGCTGTCTACACCTGCTCCAACGTGGTCGACGCCGTGCTTTTCGCGCCTCCATTCATCATCTCCGAGGATGAGATGGCGAGGCTCGTGGAGATATTCTTGGAAGCTCTTACGGCTGTCTTGGAAAGACGGCGGAAATGATGCTGGGCTTTAAAATGGGATGCATGCTGTAAAGAGCGAAGTCTGTTGGATCATGTAGCCGATGACGGTCAGCACTCCATCGTTTAATTGTTTTATTAAGGTGGACTAGGCAGAATTTTGTATGTTTATCTATGCCCATCAATCAATTTCTACTTCGGCTTGCCCTTTCCTACCCAAGAGGAGCGTGATCCTGCGCACCTAAGGATATCCTTACGCTCCTCACCGCCGAGAGCAAATGGGTTAAAGGAACCCTCCTTTTCTATCTAACCCGAATACCGATATACTTATAAGTAAACGGTTTTATGCCCTCAAGGATCCCACAGCGCGTCATACGTCTGCTTGTACTCGATTGCTCTAGTTCCCGGTGATGCCGCCACTCACTGAGATTGTCTGGCCTGTCACCCACCGGCTCAGCTCAGATGTGAGGAGAAGAACAGCGTCTGCGATATCTTCGGCCCGACCCTCTCGTTCCTCTGCTCTAGTCAAGGGTATGAGACGGCTGTGAATGGCTTCTTGGATATGGGGAGGAAGGCTCTCCGTCTTGACAGGACCAGGCATCACAGTGTTGATCGTGATGCCAAATCCTCTCCCGAGCTACACCACCGAATATCAGTCATGCTCTATTAGAAGAGAATAAATAATACAAATGCGTACCTGCATAGATGAAGCGAACGAAATGGTGTCCAGGGACGCCTTCCCCGCAGCATAGACTGGGCTCATGGGAGTGCCCATTTTGGAAGCAATTGACCCGATGTTGATGATGCGCCCTCCACGCGGCATCTTGGGCACGACTTGCTGAATCATAAAGATTGGGCCGTAAAGGGCGGTCCCCATTAGAGTATCAATGCTCTCCTTGGTCTCCTCAAGCAGCATCTTGGACGCGCCAGCAGCGGCATTATTCACTGGGCGGGGCATCCCTGTCGTCAGCGATTGATGTCGTCGGAAAAAGTTACGGAGGATACTTACCAAGGATGTCAATCTTGTCGGTCTGGAACGCCGCAAGGGTGTCGTTGACGAGTTTAGCAGCTCCTTCGGGTGTAGAGATGTCGACTTGGACCACCGTCGCTTTGCCTCCCACCTCTTCAACCTTCCTAGCCACCGCAGCGGCACGCGGGGCAACCGAGTCAGAGACATGGTTGATGGTGACGCTTGCCCCGTTACGAGCAAGGGCCAGTGCGATGGCCGCGCCTATGCCGTTCTCGCGTCCAGAGCCTGTGACAATGGCCACCTTACCGGCAAGGGAGAGAGTATCAGGAGCCATGATGCAAAATATTATTGGGAATATGGTCTAAGCTTTGTAACAAAAAGGACATGTGAATGTGAGCATGATGGTTCACAGGGACTCAACCCAACAAGGAGGCTCGGCAGACTCTTTATACTCGTAGCCGTGACGGCAGCGGAGCTCGGTCTTGTCGTAACGCCGTGCGTGGGATAATCGAGTTTCAAGCCTAGCTGTTTCTAATCATGGCTCAGGATCCAGCCATTGGCGCTTCTACGGACTGATTCACTCAATTTTCTGCGTCCCCGGCTTGAATTGGGTGAGAACTACAGCAATGCCGGTACTGAAGCTGGTACCTTGACTATACCTAAAATGGAAAAATGTGATCCCTGTCTGCAGCAGCCGAAAATGGAAAGGTATGGGTTGATCCCCACGGCCTAGTCCGAGAGATGACTCCCAGCGAAAGGTGAATCGCGCCTTGGATTTGGACGGGTTCTGATGCCCGCTTTCGAAAGACCACGCATCAGCAAGGGAATTGAATTGAGGTATTATGGTTTGCCAGATCATTCGCGGTTCGTCTGGTGCTCATCACGCTCTGTGGGCGTGTATATCTGACCCAATCTTCCATCACCAACGCCAATACCTAATATTTCTATCCGAAACACATAACGATGGTGTTGTCATATAAGCAATAGCAATCCGTCTTTCACAAGATCAATCGGCTGGGCGGCCCCAGATGCCCCTCTATTCGCCTCCCCACAGCCGTCCATGCTGCTCCACCATGTGTCAAACGCGGCCGTCAGAGCCTCGCGCGTCTTGGATGGGTATTGTGCCGTCAGCTCGCAGCTCTTAGCACGCACACGGGCTCGCTGCTGACCATCGATGCACTCGAAGGCTGCTACGTACAGCGGCAGCGAGAGGGACGAGTCGGGTCCGCAACCGAGGGGAAGCCGGTCCATAAGATCCAGCAGCGTGGCGACCGCCATTTGGACCCGGCGCGAGTCCTGGGCATCTGCAAACACGCGGCGCTGGAGGAGCAGCACCACGCTCCAGTAATAGCACTGGCACAACTTATCGAGGTATTCTGGTGCTGGCGCCCGGTCTTGGTCAAAAAAGGAGCGGCGCGCTAAGTGGTGCAAACTGGCCTCCAAGGCGTAAGCCTGGACCGCAATCTCAGCGTCGGATACGCCATCCTCGCGGTCAGCAGCGAGATGCGCGACTTTGGCTAGTAATGACATGAGCCATCGCGAGCAGCCTGTCGTCTCAGCGAAGCTGGGCTCTGTATCGGCTGGGGCGTCCTCGTCGTCAAACACCCAGAACGACAACGGCAAACACGGCCTCCGATGCCAATAGATGGCGCTGTAAACATCGATCGAGGTCATGCGCTGGATTAGGACGGTGCTCACAGGCAGTGTCGGCCGCTCCCGGACATAGCCCAGGTCCTTGAACAGCTGCATGGCGAACCGAATGTGCACCGGCATCTGCTGGCTACCGTTCGCCATCTCTACGGTCAGCTGAAGCAGGATGGTGGCGAGTGCGTCGCGCTTCAAGCACTGTATCTCGCTGCTCTGGTCTTGAGGATTTGGACCTCCCAGGGCTCGGATGGTGCCGCGGAGGGTTGCTAGTGCCTGAGACTGTCGCTGGAGGGCGACCGTGGAAGGGATGCAGCCACGCAGATGCATGTAGGTGCTGGAGATGGATATGATGGTGTCCATCAACACGGGAGTCGACAACGCGAGTGCGGCGAGCTGTCGATATCCATTCTCGTTACCATCCCACGCAGGTATGATGGACGAGACACTGCGAACAACTAGTAAAAGTTAGCTTTGCGACGTGGTGTAATGCGACATTCTACAAAGCGCTAGAAATGAACGTACAGTAAGTGTAGGCGAGATGTTCCCCAACCGTCTTCCACGCATGAGTCCCAACCTCGCGGTGGATGGTGTCCCTCAAAGCCCATAGCTCGAACGCCGTGGCGGACGGGACCAAGGAGCTACCGACGATAATGATATCCGGGGTGGTGTTTTCACAGCTGGTAAATGTTTCGGGAGGATTTAGACTCGCTTTCACTGGCATCTCGCTTCGGGAGAGCTCAACGACATCGTCCACGACCCCGTCGCTCTCCGTTATCGGGGATCCACTTGAGCCAGGTGGAGCTGTATATGGCAGGCTGCGCTTTGCATGCTCGTTGTATGTATCGATGCCGAGGGGCCACAATGCGTCTATTAGGGATGCAACATGCCGGCGGGCCTCCCTGGCGTCAGGAGCAAAAGAGCTCGGCAGATTACGGAGGTCGTTATCTTCATGAGCTGCTTCTTCTGGTGACGCATTGACTGCCGCGTCCCGGGCTTCTCGTCGCTGACGAGGGGCGCGCGGTAGCTGCGGTCCATCGGCCCACCTCAACTTCTTCCCATAGTCGCAGTCCTTGCCGAGACGAGCGCACCGACCGCAGCGAGGACGGGCCTCGTCGCACTTCCGATGCTGGTTCAGGCAGAACACACATGCTTGGGATTAGAGGTTAGCCATGCCATCGTCTCTCTGTCGTCATGCTCGTAGCTTCTGGCGGCTGCTCACCTCCTCTCGACCGCTTCGGGCCTGCCATGTCCCCCGTATGATTTCCCGAAGCAAGTCGCAGTGGCGGGGCGCCTGTAGCCCAGTGGACGAGGGGACGAGGTGGAACCACCGGGACTTAAATGAGGGGATTACAGTGGACTTGTCCCACGTGACCGTGCTGCGCTCGCCATGAAGTCTTATCTCGATCCCAGTCGGTCGGAGTCAGTGGGGGAAAGGAAAAAACAAGGAAGCTAAGGGCCGCTAGGGGCAACCCAAGAGTTAGGGCGCCGCCGTGCCTGCACGGTTGGCTCTTTGTCCGCGGGAGCGTCCGCCAGCTGCTCCTTGGGATTGCAGTCTGCAATAACGAATGCTTCATTTTCTGCCGATATAAAGAAATGCCCTCCTCTTTTTGCTTTGAAAGCAGCTTAAAGAGCGAGAACAACAATGGGTTGAAGGCACCTAAGTAATAGACGCAATACCAGCAAGTATCACAGAAATAGTGGGAAACTGGACACGGGAACTCATGCATGTGGTCTGTAAGACAGGGATGCTTGCGCTTTTATGCATTAATTTGTTATATATACACGCTTGGGCCCTATTCCGGGCCCTTTAATAGGGCTACACTGCTCCAGCGTGTCTCCCTATTGTATCCTAGGCGTGCGCCAACTTCAGAATAATGAGTCTAGCTTGACCCCAGCTCATGGTACGATCGCTCTCCAGTGTACAGTTCCTGCGCAGCTTGGGGCGGGGGCACAGCATGCGACTGCCCTTGTGGTTGGTGGTATGTGTGCTTGAGCTCGTGTGGGGCGGACTCAGGTGTGGAATAAGGAGGGGCAGCAGCTGCCGAGACGGGCGTCACTCCAGGCTGGATTGGCGTGCCAGCAGCCGGAGGCATATAGGTAGTGTCTGGCGACTTGGACGTCATAGCCTGGGCTACTTCCGGGCTTGGCTGTTCCCGACGGCGTCGCAGCAGCATGAAGACGGCTGTGGCGATGAGGAAGCCAGCGGCCGCGCAGCCGATACCGATGCCGGCGGCGGCGCCGGCGGAGAGACCCGACTTGGAACTGCTATCGTCCGAGCTCGTCACACCGGTAGAAGCGGCCCCGGACGATGTGCTGGTGGTGGCACCGGCGGTCGTGGCGGGCAGCTTGCTGACGACGGTGAAGGTCGGGCTGCTGACGGTCGAGGTCGGGAAGGAGGTCCCCGTTAGGGTGTTGGGGCTCCAGAAGATGTCGATTTGCCAAGGGCCGCCAACCGCAACTACGTTTCCGCCCACTCCCTTCCAGCTCGGTCCTCCGAAGAAAGCACCGCCCGGGTTTGACATCTCGTACGAGGTACATTTCGAATTATCGTTGTAGGCAAGGCAAGCCGCTTCTGTAGGGCAGTATCAGTAGATGTAGCACGGGAACAATGGGTCGGTCCTCTTACGCCAGACAATCATGTTCTGGGTCTCGCTGTATGCCTGGACATTGATGATGTTGCCGGTCAGGTTTGTCCAGTAGAAGGGGGACGGCTCGTCCAGGCCGAACTGGGCCGGGAAGGCCTTGTCGCCATCCGTAGGGAATCCATTCATGCCAGGAGCGCTCGCCACGTAGATGGGGTTGGCAGCCCAGGCGCCGCTGCTGAGCAGCAGCAGCTTCCACACGTACATTTTGACGGGAGGGCGGAGGAGAGAGGCCGTGGGGGGGGGGGGGGG